>CM063498.1:22955739-22985739 GCA_032207245.1 Pardosa pseudoannulata | reverse complement strand
TTTGAGGGTACAAAAATAACGGTATATACCAGAAAACAAAGCCGAATGTTCTTGTCTACTACATAGATTCTGGAAAAATTTAGACAAATAAAAACTAGTTTTTACATTGTATGTTTTATGACTGCTCTTTTCATTTTTTATAATGTAAAAATGTTTATATATAACATAATTTGAAAAAAAATTAAAACTATATACTACTATATCTATTTGATTTTTCAGGAAAACGAAGATGATTGTTCTGATCTACTAGAGAGATTCTTGAAAAATTTAGACAAATAAAAACTAGTTTTTATATTATTAGTTTTATGATTGCTCTTTTCATTTTTTTATAATGTAAAAATGTTTTTATATAACATAATTAAAAAAAATTAAAACTACATATTACTATTTCTATTTAATTTTTCAGGAAAACAAAGCCGAATGTTCTTGTCTACTACATAGATTCTGGAAAAATTTAGAGAAATAAAAATTAGTTTTTACATTATTAGTTTTATGACTGTTTTTTTTTTTCATTTTTTATAATGTAAAAATGTTTATATATAACATAATTAGAAAATAAATTAAAACTATATACTACTATTTCTATTTGATTTTTCAGGAAAACGAAGACGATTTTTCTTGTCTACTACATAGACTCTGGAAAATTTTAGAGAAATATAAACTAGTTCTTACATCAGTTGATATGGAACCACAGAACGGGAAAAAATGAAAACTATATAATACTATTTCTATTTGATTTTCATATTTACGATACTATTATAAATTTATCCACTAAAAAATATATTTTTTGTTTACAAAGATCTTATGGTTGTTAGTTATATATTTCTACTTATATATCTGTTTATATATTTCAATATAAAATACGAAAAGTTGGTTAACAAATTAAATAATTTTTGATCTATTGAGATTTAACTGAATAACTAAATTTAAGTGCAAAATGCCCGCTCCCGATACAATTCCGCTACGAAATGTACTCGCACACAATGTGTTAACAAATTTATGAATTCTAAACGAAAATATTTATTAACTAAGAATTATTGTTTTATTAAATTACATTTTGACCAAAATTAATTTATTTGTAAACATTATTCATTTTGATAAATTCCAAAGCAGGGACAGTCCTAGGAGTAGGTAAGGTAGGGTTCGGAGTACTGCAGTCTACTGTTTTGCTACACGAAGACTAATGAGCCCATAACCAATTGCTTAGAGCCGATTCCGAAGAGCTGCGAACAGTCCGTTCGGAATCGGCTTTAAGCTGCAGGTGCTGGTCTCATTAGCTCTCGTGTGCAAAACAGTAGACCGTAGCGCTCCAAACCAAATCAATCTAGCATTATGACGTCATTCCTTTAACAATCTTATTTAATCATTTCTTATTTTAAATTATTTAAAAATCGTCTGCATTAATTTCACAGGTTTTATCACTGAACTTTGATATTAAGTAAATATTTTTTTTATATTTAGCTTAAACAATAGATTAGGACCATATGGCATAATTTTAAATTTAATCATCTATTATTTTTTGTCGCAATAAAAATTTCCTCAAAGGTATAAAGAATAAATTATTTTCATAAAAGTCTAGGATTCTATTTCAGGGACTAATAAATATCTAGCGTTTAAGTTATATAACTTTGAAAATTAATGTTTGTTCGTTTGTGTGTTTGTTTTTTATACATAATCTCACGGTTTGCAATTGATTTGCTAATTTTTTTTTACATCATTCATATATATATATATATATATATATATATATATATATATATATATATATATATATATATATATATATATATATATATATATATATATATATATATATATATATATATATATATATATCGCCGAATAATCATTGTCAATATTAAAACTTCTGTCCATCCTTGTTCCAGTTAGGTGGTCAATTTTATGCGGAACCCCCAGTGTTTAGTTCCCAAGCATGCTTGGCCCTCAATTTCTCTACCCACTGAAGGGATGAAAGACTGAGTCAACCTTTCCCAGCCCGGGGATCGAACCTCGAACCTGTGTCGTGGGAGCACGAAGCGCTACACCAAGCTTACATAACTACGTTTCATAAAAAGCTTCAAATTTAGTTCTGAATTATACTTAGCATCACAAGATTGGAAAGCTGATGACTGAGATTTGTGGAAGTGAATACAAAAATAAAACATTTTACTTGTTTAGTTTTTATTAGTCCAGATTTAAAATAAGCATTCGCAGATCCCCTGTATAATAATAGCCTAAGTTATCTGTCCGTCTGTCCTCGAATTTATGAAGCAGTTGGACCTGGAATGGATAGAGGCATCCATATTGGAATCTGTGTTACGGTTAGAAAAACTCAAAGCGAGTAAAGTTTATCTTCTCCTAAACTATGGATCCGATTCTAAAATAAATTGGTATAAATATGCCTCATATCACAACGAAAAATACTGCCGTCTTTAAAACGTTCGAAATTCCCCCTTCCCCCTTTTGGAGCGTTGAATGCCGTTGAATTTCCCTGGTTATTTTCCCTGGTTATGAGCAGGTGATTAAATTTATCAATTTATCACATAATAAATAGATAAAAATAACAGTTTTTTTATGACGGCCGAACGGTGGCCGAGTAGTAGAGCGCTGCTCTTCGGAAGCGAAGTTCACGGGTTCGAATTCCGCTGAAGGCATGGATGTTTGTAGCCGCTCGGAAATCGGCTTTAAACTGTAGGTGCTGGTCTCATTAGCTCTCGTGTGCAAAACAGTAGACCGTAGCGCTCCTAACGAAACCAATCTAGCATTATGATATCATTCCTTTAACCATCTCATTTAATCATTTCTTATTTTAAATTATTTAAAAATCGACTGCATTATTTTCACAGTTTTTATCACTGAACTTTAATATTACGTAAATACTTTCGTTATATTTAGCTTAAACAATAGATTAGGATCATATGGGATAATTTTAAATTTAATCATCGATTATTTTTTATCGCAATAAAAATTTCCTCAGAGGTATTAAGAATAAATTATTTTCATAAAAGTCTAGGATTCTATTTCAGGGACTAATAAATATCTAGCGTTTAAGTTATATATCTTCGAAAATTAATGTTTGTTCGTTTGTGTGTTTGTTTTTTATACATAATCACACGGTTTGCAATCGATTCGCTAAATTTTTTACATCATTCATATATATATATATCGTCAAATAATCACTGTCAATATTAAAACCTCTGCTGTCCATCCTATAACGATAATCTCGACGTAGCTAAGAAAACTTTGAATTATCTTTCTAAATGAATTCAACGTGATTCTAAACTGCATTCACAGTATCTGAAGACTTTAGATGAGTATGAAGATAAACAAATGATTGAGCGTGTACCAGAAAATTCTTATCTAAAAAACAAACCATTTTTTTACCTGCCTCATAAGGTAATTTACAATTCCGTAAAATTAAAAGTTTTACTGATCCCGTCATATGACGGGCTATATGCTAGTAGGGAAACAAATCCTCTATATACAAGGATGTGTATATTATACTCCCAATCAGACCATTGCCGCTATCTTGAGAAAGTACGGGTGGAACTGAGATATCGAGCTAGTGACTAATGATGTGTCACATTCATTAGCTGATATTCGCTCCTCGGGGGGAGGCATCCCACCTTTGCTAAACGCTAGGGTCAGCTACAGTCCAGATTGGATATTAAATTCACTGCCCATGTTTCGTACCTATTCTACCGTTATTACTGCTTACGGAGCTAAAGCGGTGTACATTGCATAGGTAAATTAGATACGAAACAAAAGTCTGATGAGCACAAATCTACTACAGTAGATTCTCTATTATTCCGAAAGGAGAATAAGAAAATTATTTGTTAATGCAGGAATGGACAACTTTTCATTCATACAGAGCCAATTTGTGTGATGTCACATAAATTACGCATTAATTTTTTAGAGACCATTTGAGGAGAAATAGGGAAAATTACATTTTTTCTGTAAAATAATATATCCAAGACGTGTAAAAATTGAATAATACTCTAAATTCAAATACTTATTGCTAACACTTTAGAACCAGAAATCTCTGATATAATAATAGCCCAAGCTATATATTTGTCTGTTCTTGAATTTATGAAGCGTTTGGACCTGGAATGGATAGAGGCATCCATTTTGGAAGTTCATGAGTTAGGGTTAGCAACATTCGAAAACCACCCCCTTCCTTCCACCTCTTTCCCTTTTCGACCGTTTAATGCCATATTTGACTACCTCATAAGACAATTTACAATTCTGGAAAATTAAAGATTTTTCTGATCACGTTATATGACGGGCCATATGCTAGTATAGAAACACATCCTCTATATACAAGGATGTTTATATTATACTCCCAATCAGGCCATTGCCGCTATCTTGAGAAAGTACGGGTGGAACTGAGATATCGAGCTAGTGACTAATGATGTGTCACATTCATTAGCTGATATTCGCTCCTCGGGGGGAGGCATCCCACCTTTGCTAAACGCTAGGGTCAGCTACAATCCAGATTGGATATTAAATTCACAGCCCATGTTTCGTACCTATTCTAGCGTTATTACTGCTTACGGAGCTAAAGCGGTGTACATTGCATAGGTAAATTAGATACGAAACAAAGCTCTGATGAGCACAAATCTACTACACTATATTCTCTATTAATCTGAAAGGAGAATAAGAAAATTATTTGTTAATCCAGGAATGGACAATCTTTCAATCATAGAGGGTTAATTCGTCTAATGTCAAATAAATTACGCATTAATTTCTTAGAGATGATTTGAGGGAAAAGAGGGTAAATTACATCTTTTCCCGTATTATAATATATCCACGACATGTAAAAATTGAATAATACTCTAAAATCAGATACTTATTGCTAACACTTTAGAATCAAAAATATAAAATAATATAAGCATTTTCAATACCTTTTAAAGACTTTCTCCAAATAAGCTAAATATTTTATGATCTATTAATCTACTGATCTATTTTAATTTTGATTGATTATCTCTATTTCTTTAAACAGGTAATCGTATGAAACAAATTTTATGCAACATGCTAGCACTTAACTGTGGGTTAAATTTATTAAATATTACATGATATCTTTTATGATAAAACAACAAGCAAAACTGTAACAGAAAAGCATTTTAGACGAATTAAATTACTAATTCAAGGGTAAATGATTGAAGCAGAGAATATATATGGATAAAACTTACACATCCCCTATAGAATAATAGCCTAAGTTATCTGTCCGTCTGACCTCAAATTTATGAAGCGGTTGGACCTGGAATGAATAGAGGCATCCACATTGGATTTTTGATGAGTTAGGTTTAGCAAAATTCAAAGCGTGTAAAATTTATCTTCTCCTATCGATCCGATTCTAAAATAAATTGGCATAAATATGCTTCATGTCACAGTGAATAATACTGCCGTCTTGAAAACGTTCAAAATCCACCCCTTCCCTCCTTTTCGAGTGTTTAATGACATTATTTCAAGCCCCGGTTTTTCTCCGGTTATGAGCAGGTGATTATATTTATCAATTTATCACATTATAAATAGATGAATATAACATTTTCTTTCTAGCATTATGTTGTCATTACTTTAACTATTAAATTTAATCCTTTCTTATTTTATCGCGTCCGTTTTATGGCTGAACTTAGTGATTACTTAAATAACTTTCTTTTGTATTTGGCTTAAATAATAGATTAGGTACATATGGGATAATTTTAAATTTAATCATCGATTATTTTTTGTTGCAAAATAATTCTCAGGCAAGTAGAAACCATTTTTTTACCTGCCTCATAGGGTACTTCACAATTCAGGAAAATTAAAAATTTTACTGATCCCGTCATATGACGGACTTTATGTTAGTTTTAAACTATATAAATATCGTCTGCATTATTTTCATACGTTTTATCACTGAACTTAGATATTACGTAATTAATTTTCTGTTATATTTGGCTTAAATAATAGGTTAGGTATATATGTGATAATATTAAATTTAATCATCAATTATTTTTTGTTGCAATGAAAATTTTATCACCGGTATTAACAAATTCTTTTCACTAAAATCTAGGAGTCTATTTCACGGACTAATAAATATCTAGCTTTTAAGTTATATATCTTTGAAAATTAAGAAATTTGTTCGTTTGTGTGTTTGTTTGTTACACATAACCACACGGTTTGACTAAATGAATTCAATGTGATTCTAAACTCCATTAACAGTATCGGGAGACTTTAGAGTAGTATGATGATAAACCAATTATTGAACGTGTACCAGATAATTCTCAACCAAATCACACACCATTTTCTTTATCTACGTCATAGGGTACTATCCAGTCGTATGATGGACTAAATTCTAGTTTTGGATAATCATGAAAGCCAAGGGCGCATACTCACGATAAAGTAGTTTCTGATTTATTTCAGATTATGTGATTTAGACCAGCGGTTCTTAACCTATGGGTCGCGAACCAAAATTGGGTCGCGAAGCATATTTCTTGGGTCGCGCTGAGTCGAACCAAAAAAGTTAGTAATCAACCAAATAATAAGTAATACCAACACCTCCTAGAACAAGTTAAATCCTGAAATAGATATAAGGTGTTCCTTGACAAGCATTCAACCGAGGTTTGAAGATCTTTCAAAATGTATTCAAGCATAAGGTTCTCATTAAAACTGTATGACTTGCATTTAAAATTTAAAAAACGTAACATATGTATTGATATTTCTTTTTTTTTTAGGAATAAGTTAAAATGTCAATTATTTTCAAAAAGTTATAAATATATTTTAATTTGGTCAATAAAAATTATTAAAAACACTTGATTATTAATTAAATTTTCCTTGGATCGAAAAGTACTTTTGTTTATCTTTATTATTAAAAGAATAAATAAAAAATTTGAAGGTTAAAAAAAATCATCATCGTAGGATTGAAGATTTTTTTAAAATACGCTCTAAAATAAAGCAATGAAAAAGTTTTGACTTTTTTGGGGTGGCGACATGAACATATTTCTCAAATTTGGGTCGCGGCTTAAAAAGGTTAAGAACCACTGATTTAGACTATATGCTAGTAATACAAAATATTTCACGTGACAGCTAATAACTTTGACAGCAGATGAGAGGGAGTGTTCTTTTCCTCTTGAAGACTGAATTTAAAAAGGCCGACTTCATCTCTGAAGGGGCCACCCAAGTGTTGCTCGGGATGTCAACCCGCACCCTGAGAGGCTTTAGGTAAGTATGCCACCGGGGTGGCTAACTTTGAGGAAGAATACGTCTGAGGCCTTTTACTGGGATATTAAGATAAAATAGAAAGATAATGGAACAAATGACCAAAGTACTAACACACTCTTCTCTGTGGGAGTTACACCCTCCCTCCATAAAGAGTTAAAAGACATACGCCCGGTAATTAAAAGGATGAACTTTCAATAAACTATTTTTCAAATGTTTCTGTGAGGAGGTCCTTTTACTGCTGGATTAACAAAAATAAAATTTGCAGAGTTCTTCCTCAAAACTACCAAGGAAAGGAGAAACAATACAAGAATAACTATATTAGTTATTTTCATGTTCTATAAGTAACGAAGTACGAGAATATGCTTCTTGTTTTATTTGAAATTTATAGAATTAACATAACTAATTACAAAGCTGAAGCATTGTTATACATGTTTGTACATTGTTACACCTAAACCACACATCCAATTCGCATTTGTAATCAGTAAAAGTAAAACTCGCGCTTTTTCTGTTCAATTTGAAGTTTTAAAAGCAAAAGTTGTGATATTTTTTCTTAAATAACAAATAAAACTATTAATAAATATTATTGTACAAAGAACATTAAAGTTACACAATATTTAAACAACAAATCCTTTATTTAGATGGATATGAAAAACACAGTATCAAAATAAATAAATAAATACCAATTGGGTATTATCTCTATCTCCTAACATATTTTATGCGCTTTCAAGTATTTAAATTTGAAATTCAACAAAAAAAGCATGTTGTACGTGTTCTAACTTAACTGACTACAACGCATAAAAAACTATAAGTAGTACGATTACATTATGCAATTTTCCACAGATGTATGTATAAATAATATGCATATAAACATGTATGTATGAATATATATATATATATACATATATACATATATATATATATATACATACATATATATATATATATGTATATATATATGTATATATATATATATGTATATATATATATGTACACATGTATATATATATATGTACACATATATATATATATATTTATATATATATATATATATATATATATATATATATATATATATATATATATATATATATATATATATAAATTCAAAATGCTGGATGCCTCACTGTGTGTTGGGGGGAGGGTCACGCACCTCTGCACCCCAGGTATTTTTTTCTATGCTCTCTAGAGTAAAGAAAGTTTTAATGGACTGTCATTAAAAGAAGTAAACTAACAAAAAAGAATCATTCTTAGAACAAATGTATTTTTTCACTATGACTGTAAATTAATATACTTGACTGACAAGAATCCAAATTTAGTGACTAAATTGACTATGAATTTCCCTGCCAAATTTGGCATCATTCTTAGCACCTATTCCCAGCTCACGTGATATCCCATCTACTCTTGATGTGATATGACAATAAATTCTAAAATGATCCTTCTTGCAAATGTCCATTCTTCATTAAATGGAGTTGTTTGCATGCATATATATATATATATATATATATATATATATATATATATATATATATATATATATATATATATATATATATATATATATATATATATATATACATTGAGTTGGTTCTGCACTGTTAGCCACTTGCTTTAAAGGTAGTATTTGGCCGTCCCCTATTTCTGCGTGCAAGACAGTATTTGGCAGATATACAATACGGGGTGTTGTATATCGGCCATCAATGCTTAGCAGATATTCTATCGTCCCCCCTAGAATTGTGGCCGTCTGCTTGTATGTATTTGCATTTACTGTACGCCTACTAGTTCGAACTAGTTATATATATATATATACATATACATATATATATACATACATATACATATATATACATACATATACATATATATATACATACATATACATATATATATACATACATATACATATATATATATACATACATATACATATATATACATACCTATACATATATATACATACATATATATATGGGGGGGGGGGGGGGGGGGGGGGGGGTACATATAATATATACATATATATATAACATATACATATATATAATATACAGTATACATAAATATATATATACATATATATATATATATATATATATATATAATATATATATATATATATATATATATATATATATATATATATATATATATATATATATATATATATATATATATATATATATATATATATATATATATATATATATATATATATATATATATATATAATACAGAGACCGTTTTAGAGGTTCTGTATTTTTAGATACAAAAAGGAAATTGTCACTCCTTCTAAGATAAAAAGGACAATTTAAATAAATAAATGGTAGATAGATGGCAATGTCACCTAAAGAAACTCCCCTTTCCCCACTTATTGACAAACAAAGCAAAGCTCTTCAAGCAATAAATTGCAAGATTTAGTTCAAGATCAAAAGCTGAAATGAAGTTTAAAACGTCAATTGAACTTTTTTTAACTGAATTTATTCTATTTCATGGACTAGAGTGTGTCAAACATACCCTAATTCTTAATATGTCAGCATTACTACCAAATTTTTGCAGTGCTTAGTTAATGCAAATTTAGAAGTATCAATTAAATGGTATATCCTGGACAAAAACTGAAGAAACTGCAATTAAATCGAATATAAATTCAAAGCCATTAATTGGTCAGCTATTGTAAAAGAAATAAATTCTCACATTATTTGACATTTCAATGAAATTAATAAAAAAATTAATAATTATGTTAGAGGCTGTCAAGCTAGACAGAGTTGTAGTTTGTAAACTGTTTTGTACATTTTTCTCTAATAATAGAGTTTTTGAAAAAATCTGTTCAAACTTCCACCCCTAAAATTTCTTGCACCAAATTGAAATTTAGCTTTCTGTTTGTCCAGTTGTTTAGATATATTATACCGTTGATGATATATTTTGAGGTGTTTTTAAATTCCAAGAAAGACTGTTATCAAAGTACGAAATATCAAAGTTTAATACCATATATTCTATAAAAAATTGAGAATAACTGCTATGAGTACTCATTAATCAAATTTTTATTCCAAGGTATTAATCTGATATATAGTTAAAAAATTAATTAAATTCTCATACTACTTGACATTACAATTAAATTAATAAAAAAACATTAAACGATTATGTTACATGCTTCCAAGCTAGAAAGAGTTATAGTTTGTGAAATATTTGGAAATGTTTTCCCTACTATAAGCATTTAAAAAATTCGAGCGAAACTTTCACTTCTAAAATTTGTTGCACCAAACAGAGATCTTGCCTTTTGTTTGTCCAGCTTTGTTTTTGTTGAAATATGTAATCGCACTCAAACATGGCGACTTGGTGTTTTGGCTGCTTATTATTATTTAAGTAAAAGCTTTCTCGGACGTATGACGTATTCTTGAGATGATCCTTTTGTGTTTTCATTGGTTGTGTTCGAACCCATATTAGCATATGCTTAGTAAGTAAGTAAGTATATATATATATATATATATATATATATATATATATATATATATATATATATATATATATATATATATATATATATATATATATAATACAGAGACCGTTTTGGAAGTTTTGTATTTTTAGATACAAAAATAAAATTGCCACTACTTCTAAGGTAAAAATAACAATTAAAATAAATAAATGGTAGATAGATGACATTTCACCTAGAGAAACTCCCCTTTCCACACTTACTAACAAAGAAAGCAAAGCTCTTCAAGCAATAAATTGCAAGATTTAGTGCAAAATCAAAAGTTGAAAATAAGTTTAAAACGGCAATTGATCTTTTTTAACTGAATTTATTCTATTTCATTGGCTAAAATGTGTCTATATACCCTAATTCTTAATATGTCAGCATTACTACCAAATTTTTGCATTGCTTAGTTAATGCAGTTTTAGAGGTATCTATTAAATGGTATATCCTGGACAAAAACTGAAGAAACTGCAATAGGTACTGATTAAATCGAATATACATGCAAAGCCATTAATTTTTCATCGATTGTAAAAAAAAGTAAATTCTCACTTTAGTTGACATTCCAATTAAATTAATAAAAAAAATTAAATAATTATGTTAGAGGCTGTCAAGCTAGATAGAGTTATTGTTTGTAAACTGTTTTGTACATTTTTCTCTAATAAAAGAGTTCTTGAAGAAATCGAGTCCAACATCCACCCCTAAAATTTTTTGCACCAAATTGAAGTCTGGCTTTCTGTTTGTCCAGTTGTTTAGATATATTATACCGTTGATGATATATTTTGGGTTTTTAAATTCTGTAAAAGGCTGTTATCAAAGTACGAAATATCAAAGTTTATTACCATATATTCTATAAAAAATTGAGAATAACTGCTATGAGTACTCATTAATCAAATTTTCATTCCAAGGTATTAATCGGATATATAGTTAAAAAATTAATTAAATTCTCATACTACTTGACATTACAATTAAATTAATAAAAAAAACATTAAACGATTATGTTACATGCTTCCAAGCTAGAAAGAGTTATAGTTTGTGAAATATTTGGAAATGTTTATCCTACTATAAGCATTTTAAAAATTCGAGCGAAACTTTCACCTCTAAAATTTGTTGCACCAAACAGAGGTCTTACCTTTTGTTTGTCCAGTTTAGTTTTTGTTGAAATATGTAATCGAACTCATGCTTGGCGACTTGGTGTTTTGGCTGCTTATTATTATTTAAGTAATAGCTTTCTCGGACGTACAAGGTTTTCTTGAGTTGATCCTTTTTTGTTTTCATTGGTTGTGTTTGATTAGTTTTGTCTTGCGCCTACAAATTGATTGGCTGGGTTCAGTATATTTATAAAACTATAAAAGCTCAGTGAACCTCATATTTTTGTATTATCATCTTTATCATTATTATTATTACTATTTTGGTGTCTTTAATAAAAGGTATTTGGCGATATGCGGCTCTTCATTATGCTTCAATAATTTTAATATAATATACTACTGAAGATATCTTTTGCGCATCTTTTGCTTTTCAAGAAAGGCTGTTATCAAAGAACAAAATATTAAAGTTTATCATGGTATATGCTGTAGAAACATTGAGAATTACTGCTATGAGTTCTCATTAAATCAGATCTACATTCCGAGTCATTGATAGGTCATCTATGGTTAAAAAAAATTAATTAAATTAAATGCTCAAATTAGTTGACATTTCAATTCAATTAATAAAAATATCAAATAATTATATTACAGAATTTCAAGCTCGATAGCGTTATATTTTGTAAAATAATATTGTATATTTTTCCTAATAATAAATACATTTTTTGAAAAATTCAATCAAACCTCCAACCTTAAATTCTACCACAACAGACAGAGATCTTGCCTTATTTCTGCCCGGCTTTGTTTTAATATATTATACCACTGATGATATCAGTTTTTTTCTTAATTTAAAAAAAAAGACTTATCAAAGTACGAAACATCACAAAGTATATTTTTCTTACTACAACTTCTACTATTAATATAACTAAAGGAATTTAAGAGATTTAGAGGTTTTCATTTTTTCTTTGGCTCTCTAGGAGAGCGAAAACACAACGCAATCCTAAATGGAAAGGTTCCTCTGCCTGGAACTTATTCCCAGGAGATGAAGAGGTAAAAAGGCACATGGAACAAAAAAATTCTGAATAGTATAGAAATTAGATTTCCTGTATTTAGGAGGAAATGAGACAAAGAAAATTTTATTACTTTATTTTATTAATGCCTGAAAAAAGGAAGGTTGGTAGATAAACTGTCTTTTTCTCCTAATTTTTTATAAAGGTTATAGAATATAAATTCTGTATGTGCGATATAGATTTATATAGTTTTATTTTAGGACTTACATACACGTATTATCAAGGCATGTATTATCAACATTATTCTTCAATTTCGTCTTTAATATCGATAGTTTGGCTTGCAGCGCTTGTACTTTTTTACAGCACGAGAGCTAATGAGACCGGGACCTACTGCTTAAAGCCGATTCCAAACGGCTGCGAACATCCAGGCTACAGTGGCATTCGATTCCAAGAAATCCGGTACTATTTGGCCGAATGCTGGCCGATTGGTTAGGGCTCTGATCGTCGGTACTGGAGTTCGTGGGTTCGAATCACACTATGGCATGGATATTTGTAGCCTTTCGGAATATGCTTTAAGCAGTAAGTCTCGGTCTCATTAGACCTCGTGTGCAAAACAGTAGACCATAGCGCTCCAAACCAAACCAAACCAAACTGGTACTCTTTGACAGCACCTTAACTAATCGGCCGTTGTTTAGCTTAATATCGATAGTCTTACACTTATGTTTTTTAAAAGAAGTAAATGTTAGTAGTAAATGCAAAAAAATCGATATAAATTTAAATAGATTACAGTTTTAAACAACTTTGATGTAATTTGTTGTTATATGCTGATTAATATATGATGCGTACAAAATTACTTTATAAAACTTAATTACAATGGTTGATTGGACAAACTATATAAAAGGTAAATGTCTTTCAATAATAGAAATATTGATTCGTAATTATATAATTTAGACGAAGGCAGTCAAATTTCATATTTTAGCACCGAAACCCTGTTTTGAGAGTATATAGTTAATGATAGTTTATGCACTATCCTATAGAGTGATTAATTAGCATATTTAGAAAATTTTTCCTGAAATAGTTGCAGGTTGATAACTGTCTGGAGTGAATTACTATTCAGCTTGAAACTTAATTACTTAAATCCTTATAAATGAAATACACAAGGTAAATCAGACGATTTACATGCAGTCTCGTTCTATATTTTATATACTAAATTATATACTATTTTATATTAACCAAGATTTATGGCTGATGAAGAATGAGCTTTAGTTTGGGCGATTTGAGGAATACAAAACACATTAAAGTATCCTAAATGGAAAGGTTCCTCTGCCTGGAACTTATTCCCAGGGGACGAAGAGGTAAAAAGGCACATGGAACAAAAAAATTCTGAATAGTATAGAAATTAGATTTTCTGTATTTAGGAGGAAATGAGACAAAGAAAATTTTATTACTTTATTTTATTAATGCCTGAAAAAGGAAGGTTGGTAGATAAACTGTCTTTTTCTCCTAATTTTTTATAAAGGTTATAGAATATAAATTCTGTATGTGCGATATAGATTTATATAGTTTTATTTTAGGACTTACGTACACGTAATATCAAAACATGTATTATCAGCATCATTCTTTAATTTCGTTCTTTAATATAGATAGTTTGGCTTGCAGCGCTACGGTCTACTGTTTTATAACACGAGGGCTAATGAGACCGGGACCTACTGCTTAAAGCCGATTCCAAATGGCTGCGAACATCTAGGCTACAGTGGCTTTCGATTCCACGAACTGCGGTACTATTTGGCCGAACGCTGGCCGATTGGTTAGGGCGGTGATCGTCGGTACCGGAGTTCGTGGGTTCGAATGCCACTATGACATGGATGTTTATAGCCGTCCGGAATCGGCTTTAAGCAGTAGGTCTCGGTCTCATTAGCCCTCGTGTGCAAAACGGTAGACCGTAGCACTCCAAACCAAACCAAACCAAATCGGTACTATTTGACAGCACCTTAACCAATCGGCCGTCGTTTAGCTAAATATCGATAGTCTAACACTTATGTTTTTTAAAAGAAGTAAATGGTAGTAGTAAATGTAAAAAAATCGATATAAATTTAAATAGATAATAGTTTTAAACAACCTTGAAGTAATTTGTTGTTATATGCTGATTAATATATGATGCGTACAAAATTACTTTATGAAACTTAATTACAATGGTTAATTGGACAAACTATATAAAAGGTTAATGTTTTTCAATAATAAAAATATTGATTCGTAATTATATAATTTAGACGAAGGCAGTCAAATTTCATATTTTAGCACCGAAACCCTGTTTTGAGAGTATATAGTTAATGATAGTTTATGCACTATCCTATAGAGTGATTAATTAGCATATTTAGACAAATTTTCCTGAAATAGTTGCAGGTTGATAACTGTCTGAAGTGAATTACTATTCAGCTTGAAACTTAATTACTTAAATCCTTATAAATGAAATACACAAGGTAAATCAGACGATTTACATGCAGTCTCTTTCTATATTTTATATACTAAATTATATACTATTTTATATTAACGAAGATTTATGGCTGATGAAGAATGAGCTTTAGTTTGGGCGATTTGAGGAATACAAAACACATTAAAGTATACGAGTAAAATATTAAGTTTGTATCACAAGCTTAGTATTCAAACATAATAGTAACATAGAAGCATTACTAGTAATAATACATTTTAGGTAAAATAAATTGCATGATAGTAACTATTGTGTAAACAGTACTACATTAAAATTGTGTTTCCGGGTAACATCGTCGGTAGTGTTATCTTAAATTTATTTTATGAATGTGATTTAATATATTTATAAATAGTTTTTATAATTGTTTATAGGTACTAATGAGTCACTTCTCGATATAAAATTTTATTTCTTCAACTATTATAATTGAATCAAAATAAGAAAAAAAGTATAGTTGATTTTGGATGATCAACTATACATTCTACAAAAATAAATCAATTGTTTGTGTCTAATTAGATTTTCTCATGAATCCGATTCCAGAACTGATATAAATGCAACACAGAAAGCACAACAGAAGAACTACAGTATTAACCTAAAACAGGGAATTTACTAAGTATTTAAACCATAGATCAGATGATATCTATATAACTGATTTCAAAGGTTTAAAATATATCTAAAACTTACAATTAAATCTTTTGGCTCATATGCACCTTATCCAAACCATCTAATTTATGAAAGAAAACAGATTAAAATAATATTTCCACTAACGTTTATCTTTACTGTCACCTTTTTTACGTCTATTTAATATTACTAATTTTATTCCTTTAACCATTATGAGCAAAACATACTATAAAAGGACTGACTTTGAATTATTCCTATTAAATTACCTAAATTAAACCCTAACAAAAGTAGACCAGGGATTTCTGTCTGATTAGTGCTACTCTAATCCTGAATTCATTTCCTGAACTTATATTAATGCAACTAGAAAGCAAAGCAGACGAACTACAACCATTGTTAATATGCACAACATATGATTTACTACGAATTTAAATTATAGATTTACACCTTATCAGATATTATTCGTATAACTCATTTCAAGGATTTAAAAAATGTCTAAAATTTATATTTTAACACTTTTGCTTATTTATTCTTTATGTGAAGCTTTTAATTTGCGTAATAAAATAGTTTAAAATAATATTTCCACAAATTTTTATCCTTAATGGCACTTTTGAGCATCCAGATCTCACTAATGACTTAAAATTTGATTTAGTGATCGATAATATTTAGTGTTAGCAAATGATTG
The DNA here is from genome assembly GCA_032207245.1 of Pardosa pseudoannulata. Taxonomy (NCBI): domain Eukaryota; kingdom Metazoa; phylum Arthropoda; class Arachnida; order Araneae; family Lycosidae; genus Pardosa; species Pardosa pseudoannulata. The sequence continues at coordinate 22,969,196 of CM063498.1, read as the reverse complement.
AAAAGTTGATATTTAAGTCTTGCGGTAAATATAACAGCTGGAATAAAACATCATGATTTCGTTTGATATTTGTGTTTTTACTAATAATATTCTTTTGAGATACAATTCATAAAAATGTAGAGTTTAGTCAGTTTTAAATATGAAACTTATTGTGTAAAAGAACAATCAGTTTTGTAAAATTTTCTGTCGCTTTTCCCTCCATTCTTCCTTAAATAAGACGTCACCCCCCTTCCTTCTCGCTCTTGTCCAAATGACGGAGGCCGAACGATGACCGAATGATAGAGCGTACTCTTCGGAATAGGAGTTCGCGGGTTCGAATCCCGCTGCTGGCATGGATGTTTGTAGCCGTTCGGAATTGGCTTTAAACTGTAGGTCCCGGTCTCATTAGCCCTCGTGTGCAAAACAGTAGACCGTAGCGCTCCAAACCAAATGATGGAGTGACGTTTTGTTCCCTGTTTTTCGTGACCATGATATTTCTCGGCTAGAGTGTCGAAAAGTAACAAGCCAAAAATATTAAAACAATCTATTATGCCGGGAATCATGTTTATTTTCTAATGTATACCTACAACGACAGTTCCATACTATTTGTAATATGTTAGATGAAACTATTTTAAACTCGTACCTAATTTACAAAAAGCGATATAACAGATACCATCCCCTATGTAATAATAGCCTAAGTTATCTGTCCGTCTGTCCTAGAATTTATGAAGCGGTTGGACCTGGAATGGATATAAGCATTCATACCGGATTGTTGATGAGTCAGGGTTAGCAAAAGTCAAAGCGAGGTAGAAAGTGTTCGAAATCCCCCCTCCCCCATTTTCGATAGTTTAATACCCTTATTTCCAGCCCTATTTCCCCCGGTTAAGAGCAGGTAATTAAATTCATCACTTTATTACATTATAAGTAGATGAAAATAATATTTTTTCTAGCATTATAACGTTATTCCTTTAACAATTTTACTTTAAATTATTCAAATATCATTTGCATTATTTTCATACGTTTTATCACTGTACTTAGATATGACGTAAAAAATTTTCTTTTATATTTGGCTTAAATAATAGATTAGGTACATATGTGATAATTTAAAACTTAATCATTTCTTATTTTAAATTATTCAAATATCATTTGCATTATTTTCATACGTTTTATCACTGAACTTAGATATTACGTAAAAAAATTGTCTTTTATATTTGGCTTAAATAATAGATTAGGTACATATGTGATAATTTAAAATTTAATCATTTCTTATTTTAAACTATTTAAATATCATCAGCATTATTTACATACGTTTTATCACTGAACTTAGATATGACGTAAAAAAATTTCTTTTATATTTGGCTTAAATAATAGATTAGGTACATATGTGATAATTTAAAATTTAATCATTTCTTATTTTAAACTATTTAAATATCATCTGCATTATTTTCATACGTTTTATCACTGAACTTAGACATGACGTAAAAAATTTTCTTTTATATTTGGCTTAAATAATAGATTAGGTACATATGTGATAATTTAAAATTTAATCATGTCTTATTTTAAATTATTCAAATATCATTTGCATTATTTTCATACGTTTTATCACTGAACTTAGATATTACGAAAAAAAATTGTCTTTTATATTTGGCTTAAATAATAGATTAGGTACATATGTGATAATTTAAAATTTAATCATTTCTTATTTTAAACTATTTAAATATCATCAGCATTATTTTCATACGTTTTATCACTGAACTTAGGTATTACGGAAAAAAAATTTCTTTTATATTTGGCTTAAATAATAGATTAGGTACATATGTGATAATTTAAAATTTAATCATTGATTATTTTTCGTGGCAATGAAAATTTTAACACCGGTTTTAAAGACAAATTCTTTTTATAAAAGCCTAGGAGTCTATTTCACGGACTAGTAAATATCTAGCGTTTAGGTTATACATTTTTGAAAATTAAGAAGTTTGTTCGTTTGTGTGTTTGTTTGTTTTACATAACCACAAGGTTTGCAATCGAAACGATAAATTTTGGACATCATTCATATATACCTCCAAATAATCCCTGTTAATGTTAAAACCTCTGCTGTTTATCCTATCACGTAATATGAAAGATAAATTAAAGTTGACAACTAGCGTTTGAAGAGGAAAGATAAACAAATTATTGAGTGTATACCAGACACTTCTCAGCCAAAAAACAAATCATTTTTTTACCTACTTCATAGGGTACTTTACAAATATGGAGAATTAAAAGTTTTACTGATCCCGTCATAAGACGGGCTATATGCTAGTTGCAAAAATAGTCCCCGTCAAGTTTAAATAATGACTCCGACTGTTTGATTGAAAGGCATTTTAATAGACAAAAAATTAGTAATCTTCCACTGATAAGAATGGCAACCATCAAGAGAACTCAAAGTTTATTGAAAAACAAAGAAAAGCAAAAGAGGTGCAATAAGAAAACTATATACTACTGTCCATAATGTCATATTGGACTACACCTCATGCTTTGAAATTTATCCCGCAACAAAAAATTATTAACATTTATTTATATTATACATAAATGTAATAACATTCTCTTTCAATGTTTAAAACAATATTTTTAATTTTTTTGTACATAATGGGAAACCAACATCCAGTCATAATAACACTAAATGTTGGATTTTCCAATAAAATTAATTTTATTTGTTTTAAGCTCAAAATTATACGAAAAGTTTAAACTGAATGCATACATCATACATACACATTATTTTATATATTTTTCCTTGAATAAAAAATAGTCACTTTTATGAACGTTTTCCTAAAATTATACAATCGTTAATGAGCTAAAAGGCTGATAACAAAATATCTTCCACAGAATTCAATGATAAGTATGACAATTAGCAAAATCATTTTATCTTTGCTTCCCATATAATAATTGACATAGAATATCAATAAGTATATTCTTGCCAACAATCTTTATATTTACAAGTAAAAAATATTTATGTTTATATATAATTATACATTAATCGTAATGTACATATTTTAATCTAACTTCACTCTACAACTATAAAAGTATGTTAAAGAACAATTTTTATCCCAGGAAAAGTATTTAGACTTCAAAAGGCACATTTAAAATATTTACAACCCATTTCACTACCTTTAAAACCACGTTCCAAGGGAAAATAAAAATGTCAGTGGATACCAATATTTTATTGGAAATCCCAAGTCTTATTCCCTTCTCTACCGAGATAAATGACGACCATTTGTTGTCCTCGAAAAGTCAAAATATTCATTCGCAAATCTTGGTCAGCAGAGGTCTAAATCTTGACCACGCCTAAGAAATAGGATGATATAAATTTTTGGCGATGATTTTATTTTTGGTACGATTGAATTTTAATTCTAGAACTTAGAGTATATTGAAGTTCTCCTTTTTCAAAAATTATTTATATGAAATCCATTTATAAACGTTTTATTTATTTATTTTTTAATTTATTGTTAACCTTTTACGAGGAGCCGGGACAGAATATGTTCCTCAGTCAACTCTGGGCAGTTTCGACTGCTTAGAGAGGGTAAGAATTTCTTTGACCACCTTATCGATAGAGGGTGGATAATGCTGTTTAACCCTTTCGTTGGTCTTGGAAAGATTACTTGCTACCTACATGATCTTAAATACACCTGTGGGAAACACAAAACCTATTATAATATATATTAGCTATGCTAATATAATGATGGGAAGACTAATTCCCAATTCAGATTTGTGCTGACATCTAAAGTTCAATCGATTCAATAGAATTAGCACTTTTGCTTTCAAAGTTTAAAAGTGTTATACCCAAGAAAGGGTTAAGTCTGTTTTGGATGAGTAATTAACTGTTTTTTCATGACCCATTAAACGAATAGCCCTACTGGGTACCTTATACACTCACAGCGATCACGTTTAAAAAGGTTTCATATAAATAAAGATATTAGAAGCAAATATATAAATAAAAAGCCGTATGTATGTATACTTTTATACATTAAAATTCCGAGCTGATAAGTTAGCCCTGCAGTCGTAGAACTTGCGTCGAGAAGGACACAAAAACAAAGACAAATGGAAACTCAAACTAGCATAGTTTATTCATATTTTCTCTTAGGAACGAAAATGCCAATTCTTCTGTGGAAACTACTAGCCAACATTATACATTATCTTTTTATAGTTGTTTGTACCAACCAATTATCAGTTCAAGTCATGCCAAGGACGTAAATTAAGAGTCAGAAATTACTTTTTAGCTTTGCAACAATAAAAAATCCACAGGGAAACATCCGAGAACATTCGCTAGGGTTGCTAGAAATACTAGAAAAACAGAATCGGAACCGAAAGTAATTAAAATATACTTGCATACAATTCATACAGTTGATTGTAAAATGACTCAGAATTACACAGTAATTCATTGATGGCATTCATTAAAAGTATAGTCGATAATTCTGTCACAAGATAGCACATTTCAGAGTAATATATTGTTGTAGATTGTGGATAAATAGTAGAATGACATATTTTCATATTTAATCAATTTAAATAAATATATAAATAATTATATTTATATGAGGTGAATAAATATTAAAATAACAAATGCTCATGAAAATAAATAAATAAATGTGCAAATATATGTATGTATGTATATATATTCACATACATACATAAATATATACACACACACATACACACACACATATATATACATATATATATATATATATATATATATATATATATATATATATATACATACATATATATACATATATATATACATACATATATATATATATATATATATACATATATATATATATAACATACATATATACATATATATATATATATACATACATATATATACATATATATATATATATACATACATATATATACATACATATATATAAATACATATATATACATACATATATACATACATATATACATATATACATATATATATATACATACATACATACATATATATAAATACATATATATATACATACATATATACATACATATATACATATATATATATACATACATACATACATATATATATATAATGATACAAATAGAATATAAATGTGAGCTATTAATAACTCAATAGCTTATTATACCGTCATAAAAACTGAAATAAATAAACTTGATAAAAATTTATTTAAAAATTGTAAAGCTTCTGGAGTTTGTGTTATGTTTGTTGAAGGGGTTAAACTATACATTCAGATATTGAATTTTATATAAAAACATATCAGTTATTTTAAGAAAAAAATGTTTTTCTTAGAATAAATGCAATATTTTTTTTACAAAAGAATATCAAGAGGATAATTTCATGCATAGTGGGAATACTAAATAGTAGATCATTAGTTTTCTTGAGGGTCAATGATTTTAGACGAATGGTAATGGGAAGCTGACGAGAATCAAAAAAGGAACTTTAGCTATCTCAAGATAAATCGACTGGTTGTTAAACACTTTGACATACGGAAAAAAACTCAATTTGATTCTAAATCTGATAGCAAACGCGGAGGGGAAAATAACAGGTGTTTACATATTCCACACATTCTGTGATAAGGAACTTGGAATATGTATTGGAAAAAGAAGATAATATATTCTTATGTATTCATTTAATATTTTCCTTTTATATTGAAGTGCTAGGAGAATTTTTAAAATACTTTTTCTCCTACAGTTATTAAGCTCATGTTGACGAAAATACACTTTCTTAAAAAATCATTTATTGTACCTGAATGTCATCCCAATCCGTTAAAACTTTTTGCAATTCTTCATGTTAAATATAATACTCAAAGTCATTATGATTGTGGGCTAGAATGAAGAATTTATTAACATCAAACAGTTGTTTAAACTAAACCTGGCTTAGATCTCTTCTGAACACTAAGCTGTATTTTTCATTGGAGTAAAAGAAAAGAGCTAAGAAACAGCTGTTTGATATTAATATTGAATTCATTCTTGACTTTAACTTTGTTTCAATATTTTACTATATTTTGCACAAAGTCATTTTACTTTATGTATTATCCAAAAACCTCGATTATAAGATGCGTGTGAAAAACATCACGATATGAATAATTCCAGGAACTGATAAATGAGCAATCTTTTCGAAAATTTCAGCAATTACTTATGTGCAGTAACAGTACACGAGAAATATCGTAATATTAACACATTTCATACGGGTTACGAGATTTCTCGTTTGAGCAAAGCAAACGTTGTGGCCGGGTCATAATATTTTTAGTTTTTATGCGTTTTTCGGCTGAATTGATGCATAACTAAAGTGAGACAAAGATATTTGTTTCGTTACCATTAAAGAAAATGCTCAAACAAAAGTATGTTCGTCCAGTAAAAAAAAGGAGCGAAACAAGCACTGCTGCAAGTCGATCAGAACATCATTGCTTAAGGAATTATGCTTTACCAAAACTCACTCTGTGAAGCATTATTCCAGTTTGGCAAAAAATAATAGTTAAAATGTAATTAATATTATTTAATAAATAGATATATAAAGTATATAGGAATATTTAGGAATACATTATGTAAATATAATACCAAATGCAAATTAAAAATGTGCATATATGTATCCTATTGCTTGCCAAGCATGCTTCTTGATCTTTCGAAAACTTTGCTTGCCCTGTGCTGCTGATGAAGCAGCGAAAACTGCTAGTGACTTTTGTGATATGTCTTTTTCCCTTTGTGATGTTAAAAAATATATAAAAAATCTGTTGTATAAGAAGTGGAAGAATTCTTGGGATGAAGAGACTGATAATAAAGAGCGTACAATTAAACCAATCATTGAGAAGTGGAGTACTTTGCAATCTAGAAGACATGATGTTGTTCTTACTCGCCTCCGGATTGGTCATACGCGTTTTACCCATCTTCATTTGTTACTCGGAGAATCTGCTCCAATTTGTGATCACTGCAATACAGTAACCTCTGTAAAGCATATCGTCATTGATTGTCCTAGGTTTAAAAAAATATCGTTTTCATCATTTTAACTCTTCATCTATTAATATTAAAGATATTTTAGATAATTCGTCCGATTCTAAAATCTTTCAGTTTTTAAAAAACATTGGTTTTTACCCTCACATCTGAATTTTGTGCTTCATAGCTGGGTTTTTTTTTACGTTTCGTTTTATGTTTTCTTTCTACACTGGTTTTGCATGTTTTAAATTGTTTGCTTTTCTCATCTGTCATTTTATAGCGATTTTCACATTATCTTTGTAGCATTGTTTTAAGTTTTAACTATTTGTTAGGCACAATATGTCCCAGGAGGACTCAGTGCCATAAAACCCCATTCAACCAACCAACCAACCCTGACAGCTCTCACAGTGTCTTACGTAAGTTATTAACTGAACAGGAAATCTAATTGGACAAGATATTTCATAACGCTCACACATCTGTATTACACAGGAGGATTTGAAATCTTCCAGGAAAATTATGTATCCGTAGCAGCATAATGGTAAATGTCAATTCTGAACGTCTTAATACAATTATACTCCAGAGGTACAGCATAAAATGTGAAGCCAATGTAAATAAAGCACAATTCGAGAATGAAAGTACGTAGACAGCTATTTAAACACTTCTAGCGAGCACAATTTTATTGCAAGAGCATTCTGTGACTTCTAGTTTTATCTGCTTTCAAAACCCACTGAGTGCTCTCGCCTTAAGAATGGAAATTGTTCAAACCACTGAAACAGCTATCTGCATACTTTCTCGATTTAAGCCTTAAATAAGTTGGTTTTGCACTTTAGGCTATATACAGTCACAAAGGTTTTTAACCTTCTGGTATACTTCCAGAAGTACAATCAAAGACAATTGAAGACGATACTGACATAAAAAGTACTAACATATGTATTCACTTGAAACCTAAACACCATTCACAAGGCTCATAGGTACGAAACCCCACTTTCACTGGAATGTCGATTTTTAGGATATCTCTACGTGACGAATAGGAAACGTTGCCCACATAGGAACGGCGTGTGTTTAAATCTACCTCAACTTATTAAACATTCAGGCTTAATCTATTACTGAAACTGTATAGATCATTAGCGGTCAGTTCCACCAAAGCTACCCCGTGTGCAACGAAGCGCGCGCTTCAAACTCTCTCAGGCCAACGGCCACTCCCCAGGTGGACTGCGTGAACTATCGTTGATCACGTGACTTTACATTAAATGAACGGCCCTAAGGCGAGCAGAATAATTCCAATGCAATTTTCGCACGAACCGATTTCAGACAGTGAGTTAAACAGTATTCGTGCAAATCGATGCCATCACGGGGCAATAATTAAGCCTACTTTGGGGAAGAGACTTCTGCAAATTTAAGTGTTTTAATCCTTCTCTCCTTCCCCGCCTACTACATTAATATATGATACAGTATTTTACACGCAATCGCACTGTTCGAAAGGTTTTAAGCAAAGATGATTTTAATTTATTTTAAACAGATATTTGACTCAAATTTGTAGGCTTCATACAGTGACTAATTTTTACAATGACTCCGAGTGATGTCTATATTTGCTAAAACAGGATAGTTAAATTCTAAATTATTAATCTTGTAGCAAGTTTTATTAAATAAAAATAATATATCTTCAGTGTCACATTTAACCTCTTGTCTTATGAATCGATCGACGATTGTGTGTGCCACTTTCGATGAAAGCTTTTCTCATGCGTCGTGACCAGATGCAGCTTCATCACTAAATTTTGCACACGTTTTTTTACAGGACAAACTACAATGCTATATTCAGATGTATCTAAATCGGTATCTGTTTCAGTTTCTAAGATGGAATCAGGACACTTTCCAGCACCGTTATTAGTACCAATTCTCATTTTTGCCGTTAGGTTGATATTTTAGAATTTTTAAGAATTTTTTAAGCACCAACAGTTAATAATTTATTTCATATAATATAATACTCTATTGCAATTATGCCTAAGAATAAACGACCAACTCTTGTATTACAACTGTAAAAAGCAATAACACAAAAACAAGAACTTTATCCCCTAAAAACAATAACATGTCTGATACGAGCTTTTCACTTTTGGCCAGACAGAATCATCACGTGTGTGATACGAAGTTCTCATTTTAGGCACAGCAGTACGATCACGTCTTAAATACGTTGTTTTAAGGCAAAGGGTTAAGTCCAGATCTGCGATTTCATATTCCTGAAAAGTATGGAATACTGTCCGAAACTGATATATTGCACTATTTAAGCAAACTGTGACTATTCAGCCATGCCGGAATAACGGTTTATTTCAGTGACTGCATCCGATGCCTAAACTAGCTCACGTCTCTGGATTTTCCAGAAGTAAAGTGTACCAGTCACTGTCTTTGTATTTCTTATATCTATAGTTGAGAAAATAATTATACATATGTAAAGAAATTAAACTAGATCGGGAAACAAATGTAGGCATTTTGTATAAAACCCCTAAGACACCCCGAGAAAATTCTCAGAGGTTTTCAAATCTTAAATCAAAAGAAAAAAATTCCGCGTCCTTTTGTTTTCCCCTTTTTAACTCCTAACTTAAACTAACCACCTGGGCTACAGTTTACGCCCTCAGAGAAGAGGTCTGAATAATTAAAACTGCACATTGCCCTAGTGGATAATTTTGGAAATTTTTAAACAAAAAGGAGATGCATGCTATCGGAGGCAGATTTTTCTAGAGATTTTCCCACAGATGTTGACCCAGGTGTTAAGGACTTTTTTACTTATAACTTCATGCTAGCTGATCCCTCAGTTTGTCCTGTCCCTATGATGAAGTGCGATCCCAATCTCCAACGTTATGTTAATAAAGGTCTTTAAATAAAACAGAGTCATTTTTATGGGCCATGACTGCAAACAACCATCGTGAAGTCCGTCTTATTTTACTCACTCACTCACTCACTCATTCTCTCTCTCTCTCTCTCTATAGATAGATAGATATAGAGAGAGACACTAAGTTTTCACTGTGAATGCGGTCTCTACTTTTAAATACAAAGTTAATACTGATCACAATTTTATGGAGCATGTTTTCGTATCCCAATGTTTAAACAGATTTTTTTTCAATAAAGCTTTAATAACGTGACTAAAGGCTTTCTTTCATGTCCTCCCTGTAACTCGTCTCAATAAGTAATACAACAGTAATGGGCTGATTAGTCCCATACACTTCAAATTAGGAAAGATACAGTAAAGATGGGTTTTGATATCTCTTAACTAAAAACCCAATTACCTTCAAGTAAAAATATTTTACTGGACTGAATTTTTGAATTACTAGGCTTGACTTGTTTTAACAATTACTCATTTCTTTTAGTGGTTATAGAGAAAGGAAAAATAGACAAGAATATATTGGAACGAGAATTTTAGACGCCGAATTGAAATACAAATCTTTGGAATTTTTATAACTGATACAAATATACCTAGATATTGGGTTGGTTTCCTCCTTGAATGGCCACTATAAACGTGAAGAACATTTGGCAACTATAAATTCAAATATAAAATCAACTATAATTGCAAATCTTGAAACGAAGCAATATTCTTTTGATAGTTTGCACAAAATAACAAAGTTGTTATAAAAGAGAAATTAATTTAAGGATTGTTTCAATGTAGAGGACGTTTTTTTAACAAGTGACAAGTACTATGTTTGTACACCTATTGATAAGTTTATCCAGAGAAAATACCAGAACCGGCTCTCGATTATTAGCAGTCTGCGTGCAAAGTAGTATTTGGCCAACCGTTATTCCTGCGTAAAAGATAATATTTAGCCACCTCCTATCAATATATATTCCTAGTAAATATTCTATCGGCCGCCCTAGAAATTTAGCGATCTGCATGCATACATTGCACATCTTCTAGCCCCGGACCTGGAAATTACTTTGCAAATTCATCTTTAAATGATTAATTAATAAAAAGCCAGGAAGTGTATGGTACCAGTAGTGCAAATATTTAGTACTCCAAAATGCCATTTATCGCCAAATGGTAAATTTATAAACATAGAATATGATTTGCTTTAACAGTTTCAAGGTACGCGCATGGAAATTTCTGGGTTAAAAATTCAGCACGAAATCTAGAGATGTAAAATAAAATTTGGCAATTTACACTTATTGACATTTATGCACTGAAATACTAATTTACCGATTTTTCTTTAGATGTATACTTACTAAAACACAGTAACAAGTTCGAGCAAACAATTTTATGCCCTAAATCAAAAAGCGAATCTTCTGTTAATTCACACCAACTGTTTTAGTTATATATAGAAAAGAACAATCATGAAGGAATTTAGGCACGAAATTTAGAAATGAAGATATACTTCTTTGGCTACTTATTGCAATACTTACACACAGAGAGAAATTGCTATACAGATTCTTCTTTCAACGATTACTTAATAAGAATCTAGCAGCAATTTGGAGCGAGAAACTCTGCCTCCAAATCGGGAAAACAAACCAATATTAATCTGCCAATTTACGCCAACTGATGGAGTTATATAGAGGGAAGAACTATCTTCCGCGAAGAGCAGAAATCAGCCCATTCTGAATCCCGTCCTCTCGCCTCCCCCTTCCCCAATCCGTGGAAAATATATCGAACGTCGTCGGCAGATAATTTGATTCTGGATATTTAGTGAGATCGATCTAGCCCCGTTGCAGGCCGTCGGTGGAACTGACCACAGATGCGTTTAAGCGATGCCCGAGTATACTGGCATGAATAAGTTAGATCGGCATGCAACTGCGATGAATCCCATTAATGTTTATCATTGATGAATGGAAACAAAGTTGTTCCAGCGAGAGCAAAGCGGTAATTGATTGAGGATCAACCTTTCCTAAGGGGTCGATCGATCCCCGATGCCTCCGATTAAAGGGTTAAAATGGACTTTCAAAAACTGGACTAAATTAGACTACAAAAAGATTTTTACTATCTCATTGAGAAACTTAAAGAGATATTTGTAATTTTATACACGAATTACATATGGATTTTTAATTATTTCTGTATAATATTTCTGTAATATTATATCTAAATATTTTTTGAAGATCTCAGAGCTAACAAGAGATCAAATAAAATTTATAATGAATTTTTCTCCTTAATTAACTTATTGATATAATATTTAAATAAATTATTTTAAAAATATATTTTCGAATATTATGATCTGTGCTCTGATTTTGAAGGCATTTAAAAGCCGTTTATTGACCCCATTATTAGGCCTCTGATCTTCGAAACGAGTTCATTGGTTCGAATGGATTGTCGTAGCCTTTCGGAATCGGCTTTTAGTTAACCGACCACGTTTAGAAATTTTTAAATAAGGTTTTGTATGGAAATATTTTTTAGTTATTTCAGTAATAAGTTATACAACATAGAAATAAAAATATGAAAATAAACAAATACAAATATATTGTATTAAAATTTGAGAAAAAACAAGCATTTTTTGTCTGCACGCCAAAACTCCTAACTAAAAAAATACGCAAAACATATCCCTTTTGCTTGGATAAATGTAGACATATATCCATTATGTATGCAATGAACCTCCAGAACGAAAATATTCTAAAGCATAAATGAGTTATAGCCAATCATGTAATTTTAGAGCAAAAATTCAAGAAAAAAATAATGAAGTTTCTAGCATAAATGCTTATAAATCATCTAAAAATGAATATATTTATAATCCTGAGGCTCAATGCATACATAACATGATTAAAAACATATAGTTCTATTCTAATTAATTTCTAAAAATTATTTTAGCATTTATGACTGTTGAGGTGTGGTTGTGTAGCAAAAATCACAGTTTTTCAGAAATTCATAATTTGATAAAAATTCAGAAATATTATGAAGTAATTTATTTATTTATTTAGAGGCTATAATACGTTATTTACAACGTGTTTCATACTAACACTCAAAATCAAGCCCTTTAACTGCTCACGGTATCTTTTCGACACTTCCGGTGATGATTAAACAGCTGTATCATGACTTCTAATGATTCTAGATACAAGCTAAAAACTGTTTTTGAAAGCTAAAGGACTGATATTTATAATAAATGAATAAAAGCTTTTTCGATAATTTTCACGACAATCGCTATTTGAACGTGGTTGATTACCTTAAGCAGTAGGTCCTGATCTCATTCGCCCTTGTGCTGCAAAAAAAGTGAGCCGTAGTGCTCCAAACAATACCAAACCCCATCTATTTGCTAGAAATTGAAAATGCTCTGAAAAAGCTTCAAAATAATTTTATCAGTTGTAATAAAATATTGGAAGCCAAAATCAGAACATATCTGTACAATAATGTAGTTTAAAAACCCGTAGAATCCTGTAACACAAATTTCATTGGTCCGAAAATTCCATGCATTTCATTACATTGTTCCATGCGTAATTACATTTGTAAAATTGCATTCAAATTAAGGTAATTACTCAAGATCAAATAATGATTAAACAAAAAATTATAATCATAGAAAGTAAAAAAAAATCATAGTTATTGATGCCTATCATTCAAAATTCAACTTCAACAAGGCATAACAAAATTA
>CM063498.1:22945739-22950739 GCA_032207245.1 Pardosa pseudoannulata | reverse complement strand
TTCTCTAACTGTTTTGTGTTACAAACTTACGAATCTATTTATTATTGATATTTTACTACTTTTTTAATTGTTTTAATCTCTCTCTCGCTGGTATCCATGTTCACAGTAAGAAATCTAAGAATTGACGGGCTAGTCCCACTTAATTCTGCATCTCAATGTCATGAAATTCATGAAGGCCCCCTTTATTATACTTACTCTGATATAGTTTCAGGGATGCTGATGCCCTATTCAGAAATTTGAATAGTAATTAATTTGATTTATTTTAATCACATCTTTGCACTTTTTTAAAAACAAATAATATTATTCATAATAATTTTCTGCTTTAGTTTTATAATTTTTCATCATAATTTTATAAATCACGAGTCAACTAAAATTAGTATCCTGATATGCCCTAGATGTCTAACAAATTACTACGTTGGATATAGAGCTGCTACTCTTTAGGATAACATGTTATAAAAATGGAAAACAGAAAATTTTCTTCTTAAGACAACGTTAACTCCTCTGTGTGATTTTCATTCTTAATATATTTTGTTATGTATATATATTTATTACAGACCTATTGTCAGTCAGCTTGTTCACCATCTGCTTGTAGTATGCGATGAGAAAATTTTCAGTGCACTCAGGGGAGTGGGGGGGGTTTAACAGAACCTGCCAGTTTTTGGCTTTCTCAGACAATCTGGTCCGACTGATCATGGACCAAGCTACAGTCAGTAATTGTTTTCTTAGAGCTGTTTCTTCCTTAATAAATAGATTTATCTGTTAATGTTGAGAAAACATATACATGTTGATATCAAGCGAAAGAATATATGCAAAAATATAAAGTATTTTAAATGCAATGTTGGAACTCATGAGAGAGTTAATTAATTCAAATATATAGGTGCTCATATTAGTGATTAGAACGAAGTGCATCATGAAATCACAGTAAAAACAACAGCAATAAATTGTTGCTATTACACATTACAAAAATTACTATGATCATCCTACATAAATAGAAAACTTAAGATTGTAGTATACAGAACCATCATAAGACCACTTGTTTTGTATGGCTTTGAAATACGGATTCTGAAAAAGTGTGATGAAGAGATACTAAGAAGAGTGTTTGGAGTACTATGTGTATATTATAAATGGAGAACTATAACAAATAAAGATCACTTCAAACATCTAGGTGCTCAAATTAGTGATCAGAAGAAAGTATATGTTGAAATAGCAGGAAATTGATGCTATTACATATTACAAAAATTACTACGATCACCCTATCTAATTAGAAACCTTAAAATTTTAGAATACAGAACCATCATAAGACCAATTGTTTTACATGGCTCTGAAACATGGACTCTGAGAAAGTGTGTTGAAGAGATACTGAGAAGAGTGCTTGGAGCGCTATGTGTAAACGATGAATATAGAATTAAAACAAATAGAGATATATATGAAACCTACAAAATTTAGATATTGTCACTGAGTTAAGAGAAATAATTTTTAAGATTCCAGTGGCTTGGTCATGTGGAGAGGATGGAACCTAGTAGAACCATAAAAAGACTCCTAAATGAAAACCCCCAGTGGATCTAGGCCTAGATGAAGACCAACGAATAGATGGATGGGTTAGATCAAAGACAATTTAAAGAATTGGGTAATCATTAACTGGAAACTGAAGGCATCTAATCAGATGAAAAGGAAAAAAAGTCTTAAAGGAGGTCAAAGTCTTTTAAGGGTTGTGCTGTAATGATGATATCTTTATTACTATGTAGAATTGTTTTTATTTAAATTATAAATTTATACCGGAATAAAAACAATACTTGTCTGGTAGAAGTCCAGACCTAGATAATGCATACAGACAAACGTATATCTGAGTTTTTATTAAAGAATTAGCGAATTTTATTAAAGGCAAGATAATTGACTATGTTAAAAGAAAAGACTGATCTCTAATAATCTACAAATGTTTTCCCATAATTAACAGTAATACTACTAAACAAAGCAATAAATTAAATTGAAACAAAGAAAAAATTTAAATCATATTTTTAGTTAAAATTTTCCCTTTATTTTATTCTTTACTTATTTTATAGACGGCTATTCACCACAAATTTTTTTTCAATGCCAACATGCTCATTTTTCTTTATTATTGCAACTTTTACGTGACACAGAATACATACTGTCATAAAAAACAGAAGTTAGGGAAAATTCTGCTTGTTATCTCTATCACAAAAGACCTTTAATCTCGGGATCTATTTAAATCTCCACGAATTGTTATGCATTATTCCGAAATCCCCGAGGAAAGGGGAAAAAACAGAAGACCATGCAATCAACTTTGATATGGAATGATAGATACATGGGCAACAGAGACATCACGGTCTTGTTCCGCGGTTATATGCAATAAGAAAGACACACAGGAGAAAAAAAACCGGACTTCGGTATAGGCTGTAATGGGTTTAAAAATCCAAAATGAGCTAACGCCTGCATAAGAAGTAACACCAGAGTAAAACGAAAAAAAGTGATGCAGAATGACTGGTTGTCAGCGTACTGCGGCAAACAAGGCTAAACGGCTGATAAAATCATGTCACTGCGAGTCACGATACTAAATCTTTCTTGACTTTTCAATGCCAAATAATTTAGGGTCTTACCACTAAATTTTTACTTCACGTACAATGCCTCCAGAATTAAAGAGGAAGTATCATCAGCATTCGGGTTCTACATTCTAGATTTACTAAGCCTCAGCAATAATTCTATTGTGAACAGGCTGGGTAACCTTATCCTTAAGAATTTTTATCTTTGTCAGACTATAATTTTCTTTCGAAGACAATAACCTTAGACTTGACAGCATACGAGTACTTTATATATTAGTAAGAGATTTGAATATTCAGAGTTAATTTAAAATACTTTTTTTACTGGTGAATTCATAGATAGTTTTTTGAGATAATTTATTTAAACAAGAAAATTTCTAACGATCAAATCTTGAGTAAACTAAGATAAAAAATTTAGGTAATAAATAGTGGTAGATTTAAATGGGTGATAATTTTTCAGTATTTCAACGGATTGTACATTGGGAACTTAATTCACTTAGTCAGAGATTAGATAGAACTGTGAACTTTATGCCTCATATATCGTTTTCCTGGATAAGCTACGAAGGATGGTTACTCGTTCAGATTTATATGAGAAGAAGGGATTGCCTCCGTGGAGACTGAAGTGTACTGAATGCACGTTCATATTGTACAATGATCTGTAAAACTCCATGTAATTCAAGGGATAAATCTGCTTGGAAATTGGATCTGTTATCGAGGGAAATGTTAAATTTTTAATTTCAATGGTGAATTGAAAACTATATTTTTAATCAGATTATGTCATCATTCCTCATAATGATCTTATAACATATCTCCGACATCGAAAATACATCGTAGATGCTTGCTGAAAACACAGAATTTCTTTTGAAACATACATTGTAATGAGAAACTGAATGCAAATTAGGGTTGTAGGACAAAAAATCTTTATATCTGTGAGCCAGTCATGACCAACAAGAAGTTATATCAACGGAACTGACTGTTAGGAATATGTCATTCGGAAGAGTGTCATTTCATTTCATACTTTCACTTACATCCCTAAAAAAAATTCAATTAATTCATTTTGTACAGAATATAAAAATCTGTATGAAATAATGAAGCAATATTAAGATAGCTCATTATAAAAGGATATATGCAATAAATAAAAACAACTTCACATTATCCATGTAATTAAATCCTCCTATATTAGAAAAGCTTTTACGCATATTTATATGCTTAATGATTTAAGTTCAACTAAAACAACTACATCTGTAAAAATGAGTATCCTATAAAAAGAAAATGTAAGATTAAATGGTTTGATTAGGAGAGCAGTACTACGGTTGAATTTTTGGCAACACGATAGCTAATTAGACCTCAACTTCACGTAAGATAGAAATGCATACCATCACATCCCTTATTTCTTAAATATTTTTGGATTGAAATATACCTGGAACCTTCACTTTAATATCTCATAAGTTTTGATTTAGTCGTTTATGTGTCTGAAGAACGCTTAGCGCTTAATGAGAAGGATTAAGATAAAATCTTTGAACTGAACTGATTGTGTGTAACATTGAAGATTTTCAGAAGAGAGTGATTTCTTTTCACGCTTTCTCTTTCCCCTTTGAAAAAAATTCAATTAATTCTCTTTATGGAGGATATTAAAATGTTTATATAATAATTTTTATGCAAAATTTTTATATATTTTTATACAATCTTTATTCACAGTATTAGGATAATTTATTTTAACAGGATATACATAATAAATACAAACAGCTTCACATTGAAAAGGAAAATTTAAAATAAAATGGTTTGGTATAGAGTGAAGCTCTACGGTCAAATTTTTGCAACACGAGAGATAGTTTAGATGAATTAGAAATATAGATTATTATATTCTTCATTTCTAAAATATTTTTAGATTGGTTTGGTTTGGTTTTGGAGCGCTACGGTCTACTTTTTGCAACACGAGGGCTAATGAGACCGGTGCCTACTGCTTAAAGCCGTGTACTACCTGTAACCAGCCACCCACCCGAAGTCGGGTATAGGGTGTTGAATTGCTGGTTCGGTCTGGCCGTCCGGCAACAATGCGTTACGCAGGGTCCAAATCAGCATTATGTCAAGCAAGAAAGCCCATAATATTTAAAATAACAAATATATATATATATATATATATATATATATATATATTTATATATATATATATATATATATATATATATATATATATATATATATATATATATATATATATATATATATATATATATATATATATATATATATATATATATATATATATAAATGTATATATAAATGTAGAAAATCTAGACTAATAGGTACAATTAATGCAGTTTACTAAAGTGCGGGGGATACTCCGCACGAGTCCTGCTTAAAGCCGATTCCGAACGGCTACGAACACCCATGCCATAGTGGGATTCGAACCCATGAACTCCGGTTCCAAAGGCCAGCACCCTA
>CM063498.1:22903239-22938239 GCA_032207245.1 Pardosa pseudoannulata | reverse complement strand
GGAGGACATTGTGAGCACGAACGTATTTTACGTGTCCCAGTCACCTTTAAAGAACACGGCGGATCTTAGACCGACTCGGGTTCCGAACCCGCAACCTCTCAGTTAAGAGATCGTTGACTTTGCTATCGCGACTGAGCTATCGCGACTCTAACGAACGTGGTGTATCTTAGACTGAATTGAGCCCCGAACCCTTCACCTTTTATTTACTAGACCCCAGAAAGTCAAAAAGCCTAGATCCGAGAAAGCCTTGCCGAACGAACTACTGGGGTTCATACAGTGGTATTCTTAACATAATAAATGAGAGAGAGAAATAGTAGATGATTAAATTCTCATTTATTTTGATTTTCGGGCTAAGATTTCACTACCTTGACTATTCTCATTTTATAAAAAAAATATGTAAATAAATAAAAAATCTCTACCTACAACCCACTCCTGCACTTGTAGCACGATCCCCTGTCAGCCGGAACAACTTTAAATTCAGGATGTAAGAGAGAGTTTTCTTAACACGTAGAGGTAAAAAGGGGGAGTGTCTACTCAAAATGTAACGTGAACATTGTGACGCGTCCATTAAATCCTTTATTTTTTTTCTTTTCTCCCGTTTCCCACAATGGTGTTGTGTGACAAGACAGTTTTTTCTGTGTTCGTTTTGTTCTTGAAAAGAGTTGCATCTTTACACACACACACACAGAAGCAGATGATTACTTCATCGTGTTTTGGGGATACTGAGGAGGTAGATGGGAGGAAAAAAAGAGTGAACTTTCATTCTTTTTTAAGCCTAAGGCAGGTTAAGTGTTCCGATAGCGGGAAACTATTTGAAGACCTAATTTACTTTATTTTTTTGTTGTTCCCTCCGAGATGATGAAGCCTGAAAGCACCCATTTAGGAAGGCATTCTTGGATAACAGGAATTACGTTAATCAAAGATTTTTTTCTATTGCATTGTTGCCAGATCAGTGTAAAACGGCTATTAATGCTACTTGAGAGTATTAAGTTAGGTTTATTAAGTAGATGTCGTTAGCATCTTTTTAGACTATCATCCAATATATTTTGTATGCAATTTATTATTTTATTTATCTATTTATTTTTGTATTACGAGTTAGTGGAAGAACCTGGTGTTGCCAGACATATTATATAATATTGCTGCATTTAAAGAAGCAGAGCATATCCGCATGGTCATCACGCTAGTCTCGTAATCAAGAACTTGTGAGTTCGAACCATGTGTGCGACGATAAGATTGAAAATCCGTGTAAATACTTATTTAATTCATTTATTTATGTTCTACTTTATTTCGGAGATTCTGGGACTTTCTTTAGTGTGCCAGCAAAATTATTCTTGAATATTCGCCATTTCTCTGCATTCCGCAGTAAAACTTTATTATATTAATCATGTATTTATAACATGAATTTATAAGTAAAAGGTCCTTAACACCGGGGTGAACATCTCAGTAAAATTCTGTGTGAAAATCTCAAGAAAAAATCTGCCTGTGATAGCGTGCATCGCCTTTTTGCTTGGAAATTTCTAAATTCGCCGCTAGGGCAATAGAGAGTTATAATTGGGTGGACCCCTTCTCAGAACGCGTGAACAGTAGCCCCAGTGGTCAATTAAGGTTAGGGGTTAAAAAAGGGAAAGAAAAGGGACTGGGGAATTTTTGCCCTTGACTTAAGATTTGAAAACTCTTGAGAATTTTCTCGTACTTTTTTGGGGTTTTACAAAATGCCTACATTAGTTTCCTGATCAAGTTTACTTTTCCTTACATATATGTGTGTAAATCGATCATTTAAACTATAATCACTCAGCGATTTGTTAATTATATATAGTTCTATGTAAAATCTTTCCTATATGTAATAGTCTCAATTTATGGTAATTGATATATATTATGCATAATGACTGAGAAACAAGTTTATTCTAATTTAATTTTATTATATATTTAGTATTATTCCAATATAATTTTTAATCACATTATCTCTGTAAAAAAATATACCTTTTAATAATACTGAGGCATTTGCCCGTAAGGCATTCAACAAAACAATGCCGAGGATTATACTGGAATTTTATTTTCGAAACACCATATAAGCGGTCAACATCACGTCCTAGTTACATTACTAACAAATTAGGTCATCGGAATTTAGATGCAAGGACCAATTAGAAGGCTTGACTCCTCCCCAGGCTTAGACTGACACCTCCAGAAGAATCATTTAGCAACTTGGAGGATATTGCAACTACGAATGGATTTCATGTGTGTTAGTTACCATTAATGAGCATAGCTATCATTGGCTGTCTCGAGTCTTGATCCTACAACCCTCAGGTTATGAGATTGACACCTTTGACTTCTAAGCTACTGTGGTATAGCCACAATCTATTTAAAAAGGAATGCCAGGAATTGCCGGCTTCCTGACCCCTTATTTAATGGAATGGGGATTGTCCATGTCCAAGTCACCTTGAATCTTCCCTCGCTGACCAACCGTGGGTTGCCGTTTTGCTCACCCCGTCTTTACCACTTGTCCAGCTTGAGCGTTGCTTGGCGCCATAAAATTCTTAGGCTGTTCTTCCTTCTCACGCTAAGTTTTGCCGATCGTCTTTTGTTCCCACTGGCGAGATTTTTCTACTGACCTCGCCATGCGGTGTTGAGTCGGCATCATTTTGGTCGAAATTAGGGGATATGTCACCAGCATCATTTCGAAAAAAAAAAGTATCTTTTTTTTTAGCCATTTTGCTTTTTTTTTATATCGACGGGCATGTATTTTTCTGACAAAGTCAGTAAGAAATAGAAAATGATAAAAATTCCTTTAAGCTAATCAATTAATAAGACTTTTTTCTATTCGTCAATTTGCATTTACCTCTGTTCTGAAATCTACGTAAAATCTACCATATGAATCCACTGAATTGCGTCTGCCGCCATATAGTTCCACCAAAGAACTGGTGAAAGGTTATTGCTGCTTAAAGGAGAAATGTAATATTCAACAACATCAATTTTTCTACAATAATAATTCTACAAAGCTACCGAATCTCTTTAAAAAAATATGGTCAGTGAAAAGTAAGCAATCAAACCGTCAAGTTCGGAAAATTATATTACACCAAATTTAAAAAGATAATGTCTCGTAACATATTCTACACAATAGATGAAACAGTTTCCGAATCAATGTATATTCTATCTCTTTCAACATGTCAGATCCATTTTGTGTCGTCGGCACTTCATATTATACCATTACAGTGGAAACACCAGTACAACAAATGTCCCCAAATAAGCGGGCACAAAATGGCGAGAAAGCGCGAGTTTTGTCATTTACAAGATTAGGATAAAACCATAACAGGCTTTAACTCGGTCAATTATCCTCACTTCGCGGCAGAAAACGAGCCAATGGAACTTGGCGTCGCGAAAATATTTTAAAACAAGCACAAACCCGAATTCCATCCAGCAGAAGGCGACAAATTAAATAAGAATTAAAAACAATTGGCGACACGTTTTAAAAGAGTCGCATTAACTACTTTTACGTGTTACCCACTCAACAATTTTCGCCTGAAAATGGTTCACGTCCTGGCATTCCGAGCTTCTAATTGCTTTTACGAGTAAAATATTTAAAAATTGTTGAAAAAATAAAAGAAAAAGAAACGTCTGAACTCTAGTGACTTGGGACATTTTTGAAAGCAATGGTTTGTCGTCACTCAAGAGCAATTTCCAGTTCGCTCTTTCTCTTTTATGAAAGCATTTCAGTCCGAAAAATTGGTATAAAAAGGACTGTTAATTGTGAATAATTTATGATTTTTTTTTCAGTTTCAGCGAAATGTCTTTAATGAGGAAAGTATTGTGGAGAGAATGGAGGTTTAAATTAATAAATGAGTTTTTATTTTTTTACAAGAAAGGTGTTTTTTTTAATCTTTTACGAACATTTTGGATTGTTAAAGAGATTTTTTTAAATTAAAAAACAACATAAAATGAGGATATTAAAGTAACTGCTTACTTTAAACAGATCGTATTTTGGGTTTCAATTTAAACGAGTTACTTTTTTTTAGTTTAAAAAAGGTTCTAAATTAATGCTTTGATAGAACCCTTTTGGAGTTAATTTTCTATATGGTTTAACTTATTCCCGGATTCTGATAATTAAGCGATAACTGAATGCATTTAATTTATAAATGAGATATCATAGTGATGATCAAACGAAATTCTTTCGTTTGTTTTTGAAAGAGAATAACTTTAATTGTAATCTTTGTCATTGAATAGCACACGATGAATAGAATCTGATTAAAAAGTCCAAAACTGTTTTTAATAATTCTTTTTTTTTCTGTTAAAAGGATTTGAATTATTTTTTTATGGATTTCTAATTTAGAAATAAAACATATATTCAGGAATACTGAATGTAGAAACACACATTTCCGTTATCTTCCGTTATCTTTGAAGTGACTTTTTAAAAAATAATTACACAATAAAACATTCATGCAACCATAAGAAAATTTGATTAAAAGTTATTCAATTGCATTTATACAATGAAGGATTTATACTACGTTTATACATTAAGAAAGTAAATTAAGTTTTTTTCTATTAAACTTAAATGTGTTATAAGGGAAGCGTTTTGAAATTAAGTTTTATTTAAAGTTAATATTCAGTCTTAAATGTCTATACTCAGCAGGTTAAAGAAATAAAATTTTAATTTCGAGATTCCCATCTTTATTTAATTTTAGTATTTTTAAAAAATTTACATGTGTGTTGAGGAAGTTTTTGTAAACACGATTGAAATAATTTGCATTCTAAGTGAAATGGATAGCGTACTTTTACATTTACTTATATTCATGTAGAAAATCAAAACATTTGCAATATTTCTTGTATATAATTTTTATAAGGTTTTTTTCAATTAATTAATTGAAAACTATTTGGAAATATTATAAAAATAGCAAAAAATCATAATGATATTTATAAGTTTGCACATGTGCTTTAGAAACATATTATATATATACATATATATATATACACACATATATATATATATATATATACACACACACACATATATATATATATCAAAATTATTTAACTCTAATATTTCTTTAAAAACCTCCTCTCTCCCATTCTAATTCCTTTAAATCTTTTCTCAGCCTCTAAATAATTTAACCAAAGGAGTATTTTCCACTTAACATTCTTTTCTGTCCTAAAACTGTAAACTTTCTGTCTATTAAGCACGTTTCCCAGCTATCATCGGCAAATGGTTTCGCGTTTTGCTGATATTGCATTTAATTCACTTATTAAGTTGTTTTTTTACCGTGGGAAAATTCTTTCTGTCATCGCTCTTGGGTGCACCTCTGTTCGATCATAGTGAACTCTGTGGCTTTTCTTTGTCTGTTGTCCTGTAGAATGGATGTGCGTTGTAGCTGCTCTGAAATAAAGTTTTCAATTAGACTTCTGAAGTTCCCTTCAATGTGAGAGGACCGACTGTATTTTTGTTACTGCTAGCCGTTGAGCTTTCTACTTGTCAAGGTTGGTTGGTTGGTTTAGAGTGCTACGGTCTACTTCTTGCAACACGGGGGCTAATGAGACCGGGACCTACAGATTAAAGCCGATTCCGAACGGCTACGAACATCTCTACTTGTCAAGGAGTTTTATAAAAAAATGGATTAATATATATATATATATATATATATATATATATATATATATATATATATATATATCCATAAATTCTCCTAAAGTCCTTTTTTCCTTGTCATAAGCTATTTAAATTTGCTTACTTATAACCATACAATCCTTTTAAAACAAAGTACGGATACATCCAATAAATTATAGCCTATTAATAATTTTTCATGCTTTACTCAATTTATAATAAAATTTGCTTTAAAGTTTGCTTTGCATGATCAAAGTGATGTATGAAAGATGTATGAAGTATGACAGTTAAAACACAAGGGGCTAAAAATTGAATTTAACCTTACCTTTAGTTGCGCACTCTCTACAGCTGTTCTTGCCTGAAATGAAAAAATGAGAATGTTAATAGCTTAGAAAGGTGTATCATTGACTGTTACTGATTTTGTAAAAAATGGTATTTAAAAAATTTAAAAATATATAAATATAAGAATATTAACTTACCCGAGTTTGAAGAACTCAATAAAAAACACAAAAAGTAAAACATGAGTGATATTTTAAGTGATATTTCTTTGAATATAATCGACAATTTGCTGTGTTATAAATGTATCAATGATTGTGTGTGAATATATCAAAAATTGGTATAAATTACACATTGATATGTTGCGGATTCATAACAAGTCAAGACGAAATAATAAAAAACTGACAGCTAGTGTAAATACCATATACGAGATTAAATATTAAAATGTTAATATCGCAAAGCTACGAATTTAAAGTTGATATTCATTAGAAATAGGCGTCGGCATATGTATTAAATATTGTGTGTGACTTATATAAAAATTTGGTATAAATTACACATTGATATGTTGCGGATTCATAACAACTCAAGACGAAATAGTAAAAAACTGATAGCTTGTGTAAATACCATTCCCGAAGTTAAACATTAAAATTTTAATATCACAAAGCTATGAATTTAAAGTCTATGTTCATTAGAAGTAGGCGTCGGTATAGGTATCGATATGAAGAAAGAAGAGCGTTTCTATGCCTATCGCTTTCAAACACGATTGTTTTTAAACTATGCTAGCTGCATGCGTGAAATTCGCTACAGGAGTGCTTTGTGATACTATTCAAAATTTTCGGAGACAACTTTTAAGGTTCAAATTAGTTTGTTTTTTAGTAATTTCGAACTGGATGTTCCTTTGATTTCGAACGTTGCTTTCAAAACAATAATTTTTTCAATAATTTTTCCTAATCTTAAGTAATTTTAAACAAATTGGGTGTTGTCTTATACAGGTATCCATGGGTTTGAATAGCAAATCAGGTATTGATATTTATAGCTGTTCGAAGCTGACATTAAAAATTAGATTCTCGTCCAAATAGCAGTAGTATAAATTAAGTTTCAAACAAAACTAAACCATCTTCTAGTAAATGATAGTTAAAAACTACAATAGGTCTACGTTCAATTAGCCTTAAATATTCTATTTCAAATGCATCGATGCTGAACAAAATACAGCAAATAAAAATACAAAAATGGAACTAAAAAATTATGAACAAATAGAGCGTAATACAACTACTAACCCCCAAAACATCTAACATTATTATTTTTAATATCTTATTACCCAGGCTTAAAATGCCATATATAAAAAAAGTGTTCTTCGAATTAAATAGTTTTTACCTGTCTCTCAAAACTAGCGCTAGAATAAATAGAAATTTTCTGCCCACTGCGCATATTTTACAGCTGTCTGAGGACTATAGTCTCGCTTCTTCAATTCCTAAAAAGCTGTCAGTGTGGTTTTCGAGCTAACTTAAATGGCTGGGGGTTCACTTTTGTCGCTGAAAACAATGCTGAACAATCTCTAGTCTCTTGGAAACAAAATCACGTGATCACTGGCGCTATGGTGTGAAATCATCAAAAACTGTGGTTTTCTCGTACCATTCAATTAAAATATTTTGCACTGTGCAGATCATTGATTAGGCCAGTGATTCTCAACCATTCTTAAGCTACCGCCTCCCTAATTTCTTTGGTTTGGTTTGTAGAGATTCAGTCTACTGTTTTGCTACAATAGCACTAATGAGATCGGGACCTGCTGCTTAAAGCCGATTCTGAACGGCTACCCCCTAAGGCGCTCCCCTTTGTAAAAAAAATCCCTTAATTTAAAGTATAGGATAGGAGAAGTAATCAATTATAAGAGGCTAAAGGTTAAGGCTATTTTCTTCATTACAGTTACAAACCAAACTTCTGTTACTGATACAAACTAAGACAAAGCTGAAACAAATACTGTTGATTAAATATTTTTTTCTTGATGTGGTCTCCCCGAATGATGGCCGAATGTTTAAGATGCTGATCGTTGGTACCGAAGTTCGACTATGGCATGGATGTTCGTAGCCGTTCGGAATCAATCGGCTTTAAACAGTAGGTACCAGTCTCATTAGACTTCGTGTTGCAAAAATTAGTCCGTAGCGTTCTAAACCAAAGCAGAATGCTGGTCCAGTTTCACGCAGAACATAGAAGATGAAAATAACTGATTCTGGTACCACCGAGAAAGTTAGCTTTATTACTGGTAAAAATCGTGTCGATTAGATAATTAATGTAATAAAGTTATTGAGTATTTTTAAAATTACGTTTGAAAGGCAAATCCTGCTTACATATCCCGTACCGATCCAAACAAGTTCACTGCCCATCAGCAGCGTCCCACCACATCCCGGGAGGCTGTATCGCCCCCGTTGAGAACTACTGGAATAGACCGTTACATCCCAATCTTTAATAAATGCGAAGTTTCACAGTTCTAGACTTGTGTTTATAATAGAGCTACAACTGTACGACGATTAGGAGTTCATGTTGTCCTGAAATACCAGACATTTCAAATAATAGGGGTTAATCATTAGTATAATCAGTGAAGGGCAATTTCACTGTTTACATGTGTATCTAAAGAATTAGAAAGATTAAGAGAAATGCTACATAATTAATGATAAGAAGAAAACATCTTTGGGGAACATACAAAAAATATAGTGAGTTTTGTATTCAGAAAAAAATGCAATATTTAAAAATCAATTTATAATATGAAATCAATATATAATCTATTATCTATTTATTATAATACAATACGTGTTAATATATAATTTACTAATGTATAATGTATTATAATACATTTATGTATATATCGAATCTATAATCTATCCTCTATCGATTGTAATATCAATATATAATCTATCAATTACATAGAAATATTTGTCAATATATAATCTATAAAATATATTTGGTTTGATTAGGAGTGCTACAGTCTACTTTTTTGCAACACGAGGGCTAATGAGACCAGGACCTACTGCTTAAAGTCGATTCGGAATGGCTACGAACATTCATGCGACAGTGGGATTTGAACCCAAAATCTCCGGTCCCGAAGGCTAGCACCTCTATCAAATATATAGCAATAATTATCAATTTATAATAATTTGGATTATATATCAATCAGGATATAATCTAAATTGTTTTTCAACTTGGAGAATTGAATTGATCCCAAATACTATAGAAGGTTATATTATTAATATATCAATTCTAATTACTATAAATATACCGGGACGGGGCAAGTAGGTAGGCTTAATTTCTAGGGTTGCCTATAGAATAACTACTATGTATACGCATTGATAGGGGGAGGTTAGATACTACCTAGAACGCATTCGGCTTAAAAGCCCAGGTCCGGTCCTATATGTTTACATATTATACAACTATAGTAGCATATTATGGTGCAATTTCCCCGCCCCTAAAAAAAGAGGGGTAACAGTTGAATATATGGAAATGTTGTTTGGGTTAGGTTTGCGTCTACTGCTGTGCTAGATGAGGGCTAATTTTATCAGAACCTACTGCTTAAAGCCGATTCTGAATGGCTACGAACATCCATGCCATCAGCGAGTTTCAAACTCCCGAACTACGGTAACAAAGAGCAGTGCTCTACCATTCAGCCATCGTTTGGCAAATGTTATTTCCGAACACTACTAAACAGTATTTTGCTTTAACTATCAGGGTAAGAAATTTTAGTACTTCTTTTTAAAGCCAATTCTGATCGACACTTTACATCCATGCCAAAAGTGACATTCGAACGCAACCGCTCTAAATTTGAAAGTATGATTGAATCATACGTCAAACTAGTCCTATATATGTAATGTCTGTATGTGTGTATATGTACACACATACACACTACATTATATAAGTTTAGAAATGGCCGACCCGGAAAGGTAGGACTGGACAGTGCATGATAAATTAATACCACTGTGATTTGGTGGGCGTAATGGAAAATTAATACCGCGTGTAAACTAAAGCACGTCAATCAGATGAAATATTTAATGCATACACAATGGATAAATATTACCGATGGCTGACTCTGTCTGTGTTTGACTAAGGCCGCGCTCCGGTTAAGACAGAAAACATGTGGCTAGCGACAGTAATTGCTGAATTTATATGTCACCATCATAAAACATAAGGTTTAAAGGATTTAGAAAATCAAAAGAGACAGAAATTATAGATTATATTTAGGTTTTTAGAATAAAATATAATCATCTAATATTTTCCAAAGTAATTAATTTTATAACTATCTAACGTTGAAAGTTTAGTTAATGTATTTGTTTGAGTCGTGGAGTTCACATCACACAAAAATACATAGATTCCAAGAGTAAAAATGTACAGACATACTATCGGATTTGTAGTGATCTACCCTCAAAATGTCATATCACAAACATTATTGTGTGGAGAGACAGAGGGTTAAGCCAATAAAAAAGTTAGTATTATAGTAACGAGAGGATACCAGCCTTGCATGTGCAAAGTTATAAAAGAATATAAAAGTAATGATTACTAATATTAATAAATACAAAAAACTTATATTCCGGAGTATATTTTAGACGGGGCAATTTAAAATGATTGAAAGGTAGGACACTGGTTATTGGAATGGTTTTCTAGGATTAAAATACAACTACTGCCATGCATGTTTAGTCTTTCGGAATCTGTTTTAAGCAGTAGGTCCCGGCCTCATCGGCCTTCGGGTGCAAAACAGTAGGCCGTAGGGCTTTAAGCCAAATCATTTAAAATATACGCTAACATTACAATTTCTATATTCGTATATATTTTTGTGTTACCTGGGTCTCACAGAAACATATATTGCCAAAAGATGACCGAGTGGTTATGGTACTGGTGATTGGTACCTTAAATCATGGTTTTGAATCCCACTGTGGCATAGATGTTCGTAGCCGTTCGGAATCGGCTTTAAGCAGTAGATCCTGGTCTCCTTACTCTTGTGTTACAAAATGTCAACCTTTGTCCCCCAAATCAAACGAGGAGCACATGTAGTAAGACAATAAGGCAAGGAGAGAAACAGATATGTATGTATTATCTGAGAAGTAGCTTTTCACAATGGTGGCTATATCAATAATTTAAACAATGTAACAGTACTATTACTACTTACATACAATTTAAAAAAAAAAATCAATAAAATAAGTTAAATACAAACAAAATTATTTCTTTTAAAAGTATCTTGAAATTAATAAAATACCCCGATTTATTTGAATTATTTTGGAAAAGATGTCAGATATGAATGTATTAATATAAAATAGAGTAGAAGAATTAATATAGATGGCAGAAAGGAGTTTATTTTTTGATACGGAATTGCCAAAAAGTAATCCAGAATGTAATTGTAATGTAAAATCAATTAATTTAGTTTAAATCTCAATGTATAAAAATCTGACAGATAATAGAATCTGTTAATATAAAATAGTAGAAAAGAAAGAAAATTTCGCCAAATGGCAGAGATAAATTTATATCGGATATAGAATTGCCAAATATAATAATCCAGAATATCAATGTAATTTAGAATAAATTGAGTTATCTCAATATGTAAAGAAATTTGATACAATATAGATATTCTACGATATTCAAGGTTCTATAGTAGTTTCTGAAAAGGAGGTTACAAGAGTACTACAAAGTTCTGAAAACACACGCATGAATTATCAAACCGAAAAAGATAAATTAAGAAAACTCCCACATGAATTTAATATTACTTTCAACTTTTGGTTCTGATACATTTAAATACAGTTTATTTACATTCGTAAAATAAGAATTTCGATCTAAGAAAATTCCTCAGATGTAATGATGTGAAGGAATTATCGAAAAGGAAAATAAAATTCCAGACCCACATTATTTACCCCAAGCGCGTAGTACATAAAGGAATACATAATGAAGATACCCGAGATTCTTTTTCGATACAAAAAAGAAGAAGAAAAAAGCATAAAGGTGCCTTAAAGATCTCCACTTCACTTCTGATGTAACAAGTTTCAGATTACTCATTAAATAATTCCACCTAACTCATGTTTTATTAAGCACCTGATGTCTGGAGATGGCTGCGCATTTAAAAATTTATAAAATTTTCTTGCAGCATTAAGCGAATTTGCATTCCCTTTTCATGCGGTGATCTCTTCACTCTCTCTCCCACTGCAAGTCATATTTATTCAACTCGATGTTAAGTTTCGGGTTTGTTTGTGATATCGAGCTTTGGAGGGATAAAAATAAAAGGAGATGTGGTATCGCGAATAAATATGTTCAGTAAAAGCACTTCAGCAAGCAAATATGCGATGAATGTAAGTGTGTAGGTTTCGGGTAAACCTTAGAACTCGGCTCTTGGAAACGCAAATGGACATTTGAACGGTGAAGATCTCGTCGAGAATCTTCTTCCCCCAAGAGGATTTACTTCACTTTTTATTTTTAGAATTGAAATTTCTGCTTGCCCGATAGGTTGTTGTTTGGAGAAGAAAACATCCGTTCTAGTGTCACGAGTAGTCAAGAGGCAGTGAGGCGTAAGGAAAACACGCGGATACCTTCTTGTGACACATAAAGATATGTTGTAAGATTATTTAAAATTTCTTTTCAGCAACACAGCGATACTTGTAAACTTACGTTTCTAATCTTTTAAGGGGTTCCATACATTTTATACAATCCTTAGCTGTGATGCTGCTGTATGGGCGTATTGGTTTTGACAGATCATAAATACTTAATAATTCAAATATTTATAAAGATATTTGCAGACTTATTTCAAATTTTTATAAAATGATATAACAATACCTCTTAACTGATTACAGTAAAGAAAAATAATTTAAAATCAAATGAAATATTATATATCAATATATATTAATCATAAATGTAGCAGTAAACCATGGGACCTTAATTTGGATGTACAGCCATTTGGATGAACAACGGCGCTAGCTTGGGTTTTCAGTAGTGCCATTTTTCAATCTACTACCCATTGCCTTATTCTACTGTTTCTAGGTTTATCCTTCACCCATTTCTATATATGTTCTTGTATTTCGTTCCAAAATGGAATTTAAAGGATATAAAGGAAGAAACAAGACATAAAGTGTGAGGTAAAGATATATATAGCTATTTATATAGCATATATATATATATTATATATATATATACATATATATATATATATATTATATATATATATATATATATATATATATATAATATATAGATATATAGATAGATAGATACATATATTATATATATATATATATATATATATATATTTATATATATATATATATATATATATATGTGTACATATGACTATATATATGTAATTACCCACTAGGTCATACCAGCCTCGTGGGATGACTGTATTTATTTAACATGTTGTGCCATATTACATAAAGTAGGGTCGGCAGCTCCGTATTGAAAGTCTAGAACTTATATTTTGTTATGACTTATATTTGACAAAATTTCCATTTTGGAACAAAACTCAAAATATGTAGAAACCGAATAAAAGTGAAAGCTTAACAACAGTAGAATAAAACAAAGAACAAATACTGGAAAATTGAGACCAAAGAGCCTCAAGAAAACTGCCAGCGATGCAAAATGACTATATATCAAAGTTTAGTCGTATGGAACGCTGGTTTACTTTCTAGACCAATGATTAATGTATATTTTTATATAATATCTCATGTGTCAAAATACATATACTGTAAAACCAGTCCATAAGGATACAGCATGGAACTAGAGAGGTTGTAATTATAAACATATTAATCATTAGCGAACTCTATGCTTCATACGAAGTGTGCACATAAAATTTTGTAAGCAATTATTGAAAAATTTAAGAACCGTTACGAAAGACCTGTATTGAACTATTAGAATATAAATTTATATTATAATTTTTAATTAGTTATATTAAAGAACAGTTTATACAGAAGAATTTAAAGTCATATATATATGTGTGTGTGTGAGTAAGGGAAAGGTAAACTAAATTGGAAAACTATGTAGAAATTTGCCATAAAACCGTTAAGTAATATACTGTTAGAGAATATCCATTATTAGATAGTTCAATCTTTCCGAAATAAATTTATAACATTAAAACGTCACGGGTGTTCAAATCTAAAGTCAAGGGCAAGAACCTTTTCCCTTTTTAACCCCTAATCTAAACTGACCACTAGAGACTACAGCTTACGATTTCGAGAAAGAGATCTAACTAATTAAAACTTTATAGTTCCCTAATGGTCATTTTCAGAAATTCCTATAAAAAAAGGGAGATACACACTATAGAAGACAGGTTCTTTACTTCGTTTTTTCACCGAGATTTTTACATAGATTCTTACTTTGATTTTTTACTTAGATACTTGGATTTCTACTGTTAGATGATCTCTTAGTTTGTCCCATCCTTGTAATGAAGTGACTCCCTTCCAACCGATAATCTGGTAATGAATGTCCTTCGCGATTTATATATAAAGTCATATATATATATATATATAAAGTAATAAGATCAATATTTTTATGATGGGGCTATATAATTTAACAAGCTGTCCGTTGAAGTCAGAAATCACTTTCAAAGTATAACAGACATCAGTTGCATGGGAGTTTGCGAGAAGTTAGTATTGTAGTTTTAAAGAACACCTGTCTATAATCGCCACTGAATATTAAAAATGCAATGGTATATTAAGCAAAAGTAAACCTTTAAATTCTGCGATGGGAAATTTGTTATAGAGATTTTTGCGATAATCTAAAATTTTTCGTCACTACTAACACAATAAAACGAGTACTAGTAGATATTTTCAGGGATAATTTAATTATACTTTAAAAACAACCAATAAAACAAGATACAAAATAAACGAAGTCTAATCTTAAGTTGAAGCATTATGTTTCTAATTTCTCATCTAATTTTTATGAAAAACAATAATTAATTATGTCAGATTTATCTTATTACTCAACTCATAATATACAGTAAACATTTATAAACTATTAAGATAATTTTAACTACAGATGGTTTTAAAAAAATTATTTTGTTTTAGAAAATTTTTAGATTATTGTAACAGCTATGGTCAATGCCAACAAAATTCTTAAAGAAGTTCTTAAATCCTCTCAAATTTGAGATCAAAGTCTCTCTTTAATTTTTAATGGAAATAACATTTTTAAGAACCACAACTGGACCTTCTTTTAACACATTGTGTGCGGGTACATTTAGCAGCGGAATTGCACCGGGAGTGGACGTTTTGCGAGTAAATTTAGTTATTTAGTTAAATCTCAATAGATCGAAAATAATTTAAATTTTTAACCAACTTTTCGAATTTTATATTGAAATATATAAATAAATATATAAATAGACAAATAATCAAATATATATATATATATATATATATATATATATATATATATATATATATATATATATATATATATATATATATATATATATATATTATCATTTCCGCAAGGATAAATAAAATGTTAATTTTAAATCTGAATTGATTTTTTAATCAAACTTCCGTTCTGTAGTTCCGCATCGACTGATGCAAAAACTAGTTTTTTTTGTCTAACTTTTTCCAGAATCTATGTTGTTACAGTAACCTGTACTAGTACGTGACCAGCGCTCAAGTATCAATCGTCAGAAAACGTACTAGTACGTGTCCCACATACAATGTGTTAAAACCCCAGGCGGTTTTACCACCTAAACTTTTGCCTTCAGAAACAGTCGCCTACCTTCCTTACTGACTAGAGCTAGAATTGCATGAGACTGTAGTAAATATCCATCAGACTTCAACGTGTTTCTTTAAAAACATTATGAAGAAGCATTTTCAGAGCATTTTTAAAGCATGGAAAACTCGTTTGTAGAAGTGTGAAATTCCAAGCGTCTTATAATTAAGAAATTTAGTTGTTTTCTTCAACATCGTCAATACATTTTTTTGTATTTAGTCTCGTTTCTTTTTATACAAATTCTACAAACAAACATATGTAACACAAAATTATATTCACCCACTCTTTCTCTCTGAAGTAACGTTTATTTAACCGAATTTTAGGCTTGTTGTTTATTCGGGACATTGAGTTTGGAAACGATGAAAATAAAAGAGAATGGTAACAAAATATATTCCATGAAAACACTCCAGTAAGTAAATATGCAATGTATGTAAGAGCGTAGTGTTCGAACAAACTCAAACTTTGCTCTAGGTAATGCTAAGAGACATTTGAACGTTAAAGATCTCGTTGAGAATCTTCTCAGAAGGCGTTTTACATAGCTTCTTCTTCTAGAAGCTAAAAGCCGCTCCTATGAGAGGCTATTCTGTGGAGAAGAAAACATTCGTTGAAAAGTCACGAGTGGTCAAGAAGGAGTGATACACAAGAATACTTCACCTTGTCATACTAGGTAAAGGGATGCTGTGAGGTTATTTTAAAAGTGCTTTCCCAGTGTATCAATAGTTGTAAAGAAGCATTTTCTCAAATTTTAAAGAGCCTAGGTTTTCCGAGAACCAAAAAAAAAAAAAAAATTAATTCATAATAAACTACTTTTCTGGAACTTTATGTACATATTGAAATAAAAACCAGAAAATCCCATATTTTATATATACATACTATACCTCTGCTCAGCATACGTGATATCACGAGACTTTATCGATGTTTATGTAGATTTTATGCTGTTTTAAAAGTGTTGTCATATTGAACTTGAACTAAATGAGAAAATGTGCATAATGAAAGGTAAATTTATTCCGTATTGATTTGCATTTGTTAACACTCTGTTTTCTGTAACACATCGCAAAATATTCCCCTAGCGGTGACTTTTAGAACTAATTTGTTTTTTCGCGGAATACTTCGTCTCCCGTCTTGTTTAATGTTCCTACAAAATGTGGCGTCATTCTCGCAAATAGATCGCGCTACAGAACACTGTGAGTACTGTCAGTTTAATTATGGCCACCCGGTATATATATATATATATATATATATATATATATATATATATATATATATATATATATATATATTTGTATGTATGAGTGTGTGTGTGAGAGAGAGAGTGAGAGAGTTTATACTTTATTGGTGTGAAAATTATAATTTAACAATAATAATAAACAATTTTTAATTCCCCAAAAAAGCTTTTACTGAAATTTTGATAGCACTTTTCACTCCAGAGTACCGTAATATATTTAAACAAAATGGTGTTCACGTGCAAAAAAGTTTATAGAAAAGTGATATGAACTATTAATCTAAGTATGTCGTCAACCGAAGTGTTAACATTTTACCAAAACTGAATAGGAACAATAACAGGGTGATTATGCTATCCACTGCGATGGCAGAAATGCGTTTATGATGACTTCTGATATGGCCACGGCAACTATTAATTCTGATTGATGAGACAGGCAATTCATTATGAATTACAAACAGCGAGCCGTAGATATATAGGTAAGAGGGCAGGGTTTTTCCTAGGCTGCCCAAAAGAGAGGTTTGTGAGGGAAAAACCCGTTTGATTAAAGCTAGATTTTCATCGTTGTATATTTACGATATGCAGTAGATATTCAATCTTACATTTGTTTCTTGCTCGCATACGAGATTATGCATAGTGAAAGGATTGTAATCGTTAATAAATTGGACCTGCCTATTGTGATGAATATGAACGTCTTAGAGCTCTAGAAATCAGTATAAAATGTTTTTGTGGTAACGTGTGTGTGCTTAGAGAAATTGTAGATACGTTCTAAAAACCGTATTTGAACGTTGAAAGTTTTCTCTCAAAATCATCGTAGCATTTTACTGACCCGACAATCTAATTCCTATTCTCTTACCTAATTTGAGAAAGAAGTGAAACAGAATTTTAGAAAAGTGTTCCTAATTCCCATCTTCTTACATGATTATTGTCGTGTAGTCCTCGTTTATATTTGAGTATTAACCTGTGATCAAATGTATAGTGGTGATTTTATTTTGATTTCGTTGTGTAAAAGTATTTTTGTACTAAATTTAACCACAGGTTCTGAGAAACTACAGACATAAATATGAAGATAAACTAAAAGCTAAATTAACAGCATCCGAAACTAGCTTAATATAAAAAAGTAAATTTATTATAATATATATACATCTATGTGCATACAAAACTGATGCTAATTTTCATAAAATAAGCTTTGTCAACATCTAGCATAATTGTCAGTTAGTTCTGACATTTTTTTTATACTTAAGTAATTTTGTAAATAGAGAGAGGACCTAATCTCAATTTCAAAAATGTATGTAAAAGGGGTACCAATGGGGAGTAAAGATGGTGTGCCCGGAACACTGCTGGTTGATGGGTATCTATGGATATTTCGTTCGTCTGGTCCGGGGATTCCTCCTGAGTGTTTGGGGTGCGGCCGTGCTATTTGATGTAGGAACACTTCCCGTCGGACTTGGCTGGACTCTCGAACTCGTTCCGTCGGACTTCTCTCCTCGTCTGGACTATCGAACACCTTCTGTCGGACTGACTTCCGAACCTCTTCTGTCGGACTCCTCTCTTCGTCTCGACTCTCGAACACCTTCTGTCGGACTCTCCTCTAGTCTCGACTATCGAACACCTTTTTGGGACTTCCGAACACCTTCTGTCGGACTCTCCTCTAGTCTCGACTATCGAACACCTTTTTTTTTTGGACTTCCGAACATCCATCTCAATTTTTAGATTTTTCTTATTTTATTAATTTCAACCTTGTCCCCTCTTCCTTCTTATCGTCCAATCGGGATAGTTGTAAGAATCTCATTGGTCTGCTTAAACCCCGCCTTGAGACCGCCAACGTGAAAAACCTTATCCCTTCTAATTGGGCACTGTCCCTTAGGGACTCATAAATACTCCACAAAGGTACATTCTTATTTAATGTCAAGTACGGAGACGGGATTCTAATCTGGGACTGGGATCAGAACCCCGTCCGAGACCACCGTACAAGACAACAATATCCGTAAAATATAAATTTATGGTCCTCTGTCTTTTTACAAAGATGTGATGAGGTCAGATTTAGATCCTGAGCATTTTACTTCTTGTATGAATGAATCAATTATATTACTGATCTAAATCGCCTCATCACAATTATATATACCATATCTTACATGATATATATATAATCATGTAAAACAGTTTTTTTCGAATTCAGTAAAAAACAATAAAAGTTTAAGTAGTTTTCAAGGCTCGACATCATCTTAAATTTAAAGGTTGTGGTCAAAGAAAGCTCCACCACTCAATCTCAAATTCAACTCTCAACAATGAAACATTATTATTGTGATCGGCCAGTGGGTGGAACCATGTTGTCCATGGACCTAGGGTCGGGAACCAATACATTAGAAAACGATATGAACCACTGCTCAACATGAATCTAAAAATCGTTTTAATTTATGCGTGTCATATAGGAAATTAAACATAAGGTACTTAAATAAAAAATAACTATAAAATTATATATCTTTGTATATAAAATTCTTCTGTCCAAGTGTTAGTAATATAACTCCTCCTAAATGGCTGAACTGATTTTGATGAAATTTTCTGTATGTAATTAAGTTGATTCGAGAATGTTTTTTTTCTATTAAAAATCCAGAATTGCACCCTTATTGAGATTAGTATAATGACGATTGAAACCTTCCACTCTATGGCGCAGCGGTGAGCGCAACTCTGGTTTCAGTCCGAGAAATCCCAGGATAGAATCCCAAGCGATATGGGAATTTTAATTTAAACTAATTACTTTTGGGATGACTCTACTCGTGATAGCGTCAAGTACTTTTAAAATAATTTTTTTCCTTACTTTTCCATCAAACGGTCCTATTTATAATTTATTTAAAAACATTTTACAGTTTTCTGGATTTATAGCTTTAAAACAGAACAACGTCTGTCGGGTCGTCTAATCCACTATAAAAATATTAAAATAAACAATTAAATTCTATAAAAACCTACCTAACTTATTTATAGTTTCAAACAATTTGAAGAGTACTAAATGACTCAGTAAATGATTATTCTCCAATTTTACTTTC
Source organism: Pardosa pseudoannulata (assembly GCA_032207245.1). Lineage (NCBI taxonomy): Eukaryota > Metazoa > Arthropoda > Arachnida > Araneae > Lycosidae > Pardosa > Pardosa pseudoannulata. Next base: position 22,918,408 of record CM063498.1, on the reverse strand, counting down.
AATATAAAATGGGCGAGTAAAGATTCGTATGCAAAATTTTTGATTCTATCTCTAATCTGAAATGCGATATCAGTTTTTAACCATTTTGCTGGGGTAAATTTTAACTTACTAACAGAATGTTCAGCGTCATATTATGCGTGTGCTGTGGAGATACGTAGAAAGTCCAAAACACAGTTCATTTTTATGGATTAAACGTTTATTCGTTCAGCTCTAACGATAAAAATATAAACAAGGTATAAAAGCAAGCAGTTGTCAACATACTAAGTCGTATTTCCTTACTACTGACTTACCAAACTTTTAGCAGTACCAAACAATCAGAGTTACAGACAAGGCCAAGGAGCTAACCGGGGAAGTCAATATATACCCGAACATGTTTGCATAGGAGGCAATGCGGTTGCGACCGAAATGAAAATTGTATCGATATTTTTATCGATAAGCATTTCCAACACATTTCACTAAAATCACTCGATATACTTTGCCGCTAGGTTGTGTTTGCTCTTAAATGCAAATAAAAACTACCATAGCGTTATTCCAAGTTAGCGTAATCTAATAGCACTGTAGTGTTAAATGCAAATTCCTCTTTTTTTCCCAATCTTTTTACACTCCTCTCCAATCTGTTCCCGAATTTGAATAAAATTCCCCTTTCTAAAAATGATCCCTGGCTACGATTCTTCCCAAATCGAGAAAGTAATTGTTCCGTGTCCTCAAAGTACGAATGGAAATTTTCTGGTCCTTAAATCTTCATTATTACAAAACATCGCATACTTTATACATGCATTTCCTCGGTTTAAATCTGGAAAATAGGGATTAAGTCTTTGCAGAATTATATATATAAATTTCTTCTGTCCGTGTGTTAGTAATAGAACTCCTCCTAAACTGTCAGACGGATTTTAATGAAATTTTGTGTATTTAATTAAGTTGATTCAAGAATGCTTTTTTTTATTAAAAATCCATAATTGCACCCTTATTGAGATTATTATAAATGATGCTTGAAACCTCAGTTCAACTGACTTCAGTCCAAGAAGTCACAGGATAGAATTCCTTTACAGGTGACGTGGAAAATTTTAATTTAATCTAATTACATTTGGGATGACTGTACGCTTGAAGGCGTTAAGTACTTTTAAAATATTTTTTTTCCTTATTTTTCCACCAAAATAGTCCTATTTATAATTTATTAAAAACATTTTACAGTTTTTGGATTTAAAGCTTTAAAACAGAACAACGTCTGTCGGGTCCTCTAACCCACTATAAAAATATTAAAATAAATAATTAAATTCCATAAAAATATACCTAACTTATTTATAGTTTCAAGCAATTTGAAGATTACTAAATGACTCAGTAAATGATTATTCTCCAATTTTGCGTTCAATATAAAATATGCGAGTATAGATTCGTAAGCAAAATTTTGGATTCTATCTCTATTCTGAAATGCGATATCAGTTCTTAACCAATTTGCTGGGGTAAATTTTAACTTACTAGCAGAATGTCCAGCGTCATGTTATGCGTGTGCTGTGGAGATACGTAGAAAGTCCAAAACACAGTTCATTTTCATGGATTAAACGTTTATTCGTTCAGCTCGAACGATAAAGATATAAACAAGGTATAAAAGCAAGCAGTTGTCAACATACTACGTAGTATTTTCTTACGACTGACGTACCAACACTTTTAGCAGTGCCTAACAATCAGAGTTACCGATAAGGCCAAGGAGTTAACCGGGGAAGTTAATTTATACCTCGGCGAACACAACATATTTGTATAGGAGGCAATGCTCTTACGACCGAAATGAAAATTGTATCGATAGGCCTTTCCAATACATTTCACTAAAATCACTCGATATACTTTGCAGCTAGGTTGTGTGTGCTCTTAAATGCAAATAAAAACTACCATTTTGTTATTCCAAGTTAGCGTAATCTAATAGCACTGTAGTGTTAAATGCAAATTCCTCTTTTTTTTCCCAATCTTTTTACGCTTCTCTCCAATCTGTTCCCGAATTTGAATAAAATTCCCCTTTCTACAAAGGATCCCAGGCTACGATTCTTTCCAAATCGAGAAAGTAATTGTTCCGTGTCCTCAAAGTACGAATGGAAATTTTCTGGTGCTTAAATCTTCATTATCACAAAACATCGCATACTTTATACATGCATTACCGCTATTTAAATCCGGCAAATCTGGATTAAGTCTTTGTAGAATTCTACCTCTCCCCAATAACGATTCATTAAGTATCGCAGTCATAAATATGTATTTCATCCTCTTATTTTTTTATTTTTGTAAAATCCTTCGAACGCCCACGAATATTTGCATTTCAATTCGTTTGCATGCATCACTTTGTTACGATATTTATCCATTTCGGATCCATAAATATTGCGTGGTTTGACTTGTGGGAAGCGAAGAGAAAATATCCCCCTCCTCTTGCACTACGTAACTTTTATGTTTTTAGAACGTGTTCTTTATTTTTTTTTACATTTATTTATTTCATTTCTGTGACGCGATAGAGAGAGAGAAAAAATTTATATATGGGAAGGTTTTCACATCGATTTAACGGAAAAATAAAACATCCGTAAGTAATGCTCTTTGTCACAAGAAAACGTAAAATAAAGGAAGTGGTTTTGGAAGAGGGGAGGGTTGGAATATTTTGTGACGAAGTCTCGTTTTTATTGTTATCTCATCCGAACTACAATGGATGACGTAGGGCTATCGATTACGAATTAGTTTTTGTTCTTACCCACCACTCCCCGCGATTATGCACGCACTTACCTTTTGTTCGACCACTTTGTTATGGCTGGAACATCTTTCGAGTTATCGGAAGAACAAAGATCGTTTTCGACTCGTGAACCGTTGAATTGTTCTCAGATCAAGTAGACTGTCAGAAAGTTAAAACATGTTTAAAGTATACTTATTAATAACTTTTGAAGACAAGACGGAATCGTTACTACACTCCGAGTGCGTAAAAATGGCAAGATGAATATACATGTATCACCAAATGACAGCACACCTAATATTGCGTCATAGTATTTCCAAGTACTTTCAAGTCTATTTCTCTTCCAGGAAAATGGCGTTTTCATTTTGTTAGACTATTTTGTTACGGCTTTTGAATTGTTTCCAGATCAAGCAAACTGCCACAGTTATAATAAAATTTCATAAGTCACCGAGAAGTTAATATCTGTTTATCCTTATAAAGTATCATTATTAATAAATTTTACAAGAATGGACAAAATTATTACTCTCTTTCGAACTCTAAAAAATTGCCAAATGAATGTACTCGTATTACCAAATGGCTGAAGCCGAACGATGACCAAATGATTAGGGTGCTAGTCTTCGGAACCAGAGTTCGTGGGTTCGAATCCCAATAGGGCATGGATTTTCGTAACCGTTCAGAATCGGCTTTAAGCAGTAGGTACCGAACTCATTATCCCTCATGTTGTAAAAAGTAGACCGTAGCGCTCCAAAACTAAGCCAAATCAAATGGCTGTAACAGTAATATTAGCTCAGAGTATTGTCAAGTGTTTTTATGTATATTTCTCTTCCTGTAAAAAGTCACATTTTGTTCGACAATTTCGTTACTGCTCAAACATCTTTAGAATTGTTTCGATATCAAGTAGATTGTCACGCTAATAATGAAATTTCATCAGACATTCATCAGAGGAAGCAAAATATGTTTAAAGTATCCTTATTAATAACTCTACAAGAGTGGACAAAATTGTTACTCTCTTTCAAACCCTTAAAAATGGCCATATGAATGTACTTTTATTACCAAAAGACTGTAAAAGTAATATTGGCTTAGAGTATTGTCAAGTGTTTTTATGTATATTTCTCTTCCAGGAAAATGGCACATTTCGTTCGATTATTTCGTTACGGCTCAAACATTGTTCGAATTGTTTCAAGATCAAGTAGATTGTCACAGTAATAATGAAATTTCCTAAATCACCGAGAAGTTAATATATATTTAATGTTTTTACAAGAGTGGACGGAATTATTACTCTCTTTCGAACACTTAAAAATGGTCAAATTAATGTACTTGTATTACCAAATGACTGTTAAAGTAATATTGACTCAGAGTATTGTCAAGTGTTTTTATGCATATTTCTCTTCTAAGAAAATTTCGCATTTTGTTCGACTATTTCATTACAACTCACACATCGTTCTAATTGTTTCGAAACCAAATAGATTGTTAAAGTAATAATGAAATTTCATCAGTCACTGACAGGAAATAAAATATGTTTGAAGTATCCTTCCTTATTAATAGCTTTACAAGAGTGGACATAATTATTACTCTCTTTCAAACTCTTAAAAATGGCCAAATGAATGTACTCGTATTTCCAAATGCCTGTAACAGTAATATTGGCTTAAAGTATCGTCAAGTGTTTTTATGTATATTAGAAAAATGGCCTTCCAGGAAAATGGCCCTTTTCTTTCGATTATTTCGTTACGGCCCAAACATCTTTCGAATTGTTTCAAGATCAACTAGTTAGCCCTCGTGTTGCAAAAAAGTAGACCATAGCGCTCCAAAAACAAACCAATAAAATCAAGGTCAAGTAGATTGACACAGTAATAATGATATTTCATGAGTCCCTGAGAGGAAGGAAAATATGTTTAAAATATCCTTATTAATAACTTTACAAGAGTGAATGAAATTATTGCTATCCTCCGAGCCCTTAAAAATAGCCAAAAAATATACGTGCATTACCCAAATTGCTGAAAAAGAATATTTACTCATAGTATTGTCAAATGTTTTTTATGTAAATTTCTCTTCCAGAAAAATGGCTCTCGCATTTTGTCTCACTATTTTGTTAAGGTCCAAACATCTTTAGAATTACTCCCAGATTAAGTAGACTGACTAGACTGTTATAGTAATAATAAAATTTCATAAGTCACCGACTGGAAGTTGAAATATGTGTACAGTATCCTTATTAACAACTTTACAAGAATGGACGAAATTATTGCTATCCTCCAAGCCTTGAAAATGGCCAAATGAATACACGTGCATTACCAAATGACTATAAAAGTAATAATGACTAACAGTACTTCCAAGTGTTTCATGTAAATTTCTCTTCCAGAAAAATTGCTCTTACATTTTTTTTTCAACTATTTCGTTACGGCTCAAACATCTTTCGAATTGTTTTCAGATTAAGTAGACTGACTACATTGTTACAGTAATAATAAAATTTCATAAGTCATTTCATGTGAAATTGAAATATGTTTACAGTATATGTATTGTTGAAATATATAATCGCACTCATACTTGACTACTTGGCCGATTATTGTTGTATATAAGTAATAGCTTTCTTTGACGCACGAGGTTTTCTTTAGTTGATCTTTTTGTGTTTTGATTGGCTGTGTTTAATCAGTTTTTGCCTGTAATTTCATTGGCTGGACGCAGGATCTTAAAACTATAAAAGCCGAATGTACCTCGTATTTCTTGATTATTTTGGTGTTTTTAATAAAAAGTGTTTGCGATCTGAGGCTTTTCATTATGCTTCATCATGTATTAATAATTTTGCAAGAGTGGACGGAATTATTGCTATTCTCAGAGCCTTTAAAAATGGCCAAATAAATATGCGTGTATTACGAAGTGACTGTAAAATTAAATTTACCTCATAGTCTTATTGAGTTTTTCAATGTATTCTTCTCTTCTAGAAAAATGGCAGTTACACTTTGTACTATTGATTATGGCTCGATCACTTACTGATGTGTTTCCAGACCAAATAGACTGTCATAGTAATAATAACATTTTCTTAGTCATCCAAAGAATGTAAAAATATGCTTGCAGTTTCCTTAAGGATAACTTCACATTAATGGACAAATTTATTAATTTTACCGTGATTTCACAAAATAGCCAAACAATTATACATGTATTAGCAAATCCGTGTAAGGCTGTTATTGACTCATTGTAGTAGTCTTACAGTAGTAGTATAGTAGTAGTCATTTATATGGATATTAAATATTCTTTCTTTTAATTTTTCTCTTCAAGGACATTGTCTTTACCTTTCATTTGGTTGAGAATCGAACATATTTCGAGTTATCAGAAAATAGAGATATTCTACTGTGTACTATATTGATCTTATTATTTGGAAATTGACTAAGTAAATAATCTTATAAATATACATACATGCATACTGGATCGTTTCTAAGCTATTAGCTGTCTGCATGGAAGACAGTGCTGAGTCGCCTCCTATCAATATGGGGCTAGTAAATTCATAACTTAACCTAATATCTAAGAATCTTACTACTATGCTGCTCAAAATGTTTAAAAAATTGAAGGATGTTGCAGAATGTTTACGAATATGATAGTTTATTAAGAAGTGAAAGTCGCAGTTTTAAATATGTACTTTCACAGTATTGTCCGGGTACCGCAGCGCAATGATGGCAAATCGCACGATTTTTTGTACAACTTGAGTCAATTTTCAACGTATTATGGATATGTATACATTATGTCTTTACTGTGGAAATTTCTTTCAAATATATTTTCATTTCTTTATATTTTAGGAAAAAATTGAAAACCAGTAAGTTCTCTAACAATAACAGCCTTATAAGAAGTTTGATTCAGTCTAGAAATTTTCATGTCAATTTGAAGAAGAGAAAACGATTTACGAATTAAATGAAAATAACTGGGATTATGTCATACATAGTGAGAATTAAGGAAAGAGTGAAAATTTCATTTTTCATCTTTGGCTACTCCCTTTCTAAGATTTATAACTTGTCCCAAACTATTACGCCGTCATTATGAACGTTCTTCGTGTATTAATGTCACGAATAAAGGCAATTTGTTTCAATAAACTATGCAGGTGGTTTATCTGTCAGTCTGGCGATGATAGTACGGAAAAGGTACCTACAGTATGAACAAAACTTCACAAAGAATGAATTCATATCAGTTATTAATAGAAAATATCAAGTAAGGTGCACGGAAATAGTTCGTGGCTATTGAAATTTTGCACGCAAAGTTAACTCCGCACAAAATCAAACGTATGTTGATCTGATGTAATGTATGCACGCTCAGAAGGTTTGTAATTCATCAAATGTAGAATAACAATTGAAGGTAAGATCGGTACCACAATCTTTCAATTAAAATACAGTTAAAAATATCCGTATTTATAAGCAACCAATCAGGCGAAGGATAAAATTAGCTAAGTTGATTTTTAGCATGGTCAATCTTTTCACGCATTCAAAGTATGTTTTCACCAGAGAACTCCATGTTCCCTGATGTATTTAACTCTTTATTCTCCCTGTGTGAAATACGAATGTGAGCTCAATGGTTGCTAAAGTTTTCGAAGGGGATATCTCCCTTTCTCTTTCCTCCAAATGTAATAGGAATAGTCTCTTCAATGATTACCTAGACAATACTTAATTCATGAAAGAAGAAAATTTTGATTGTCCTCCCCTGTTTTCTTTTGAATAAGGATGCACTGTATACTGTGTGGGGAAATTTGTTTCTGTTTGCTGTTCTTCTAAATGGTCTTATTTTGTATTAAGAAATCTCCTGAAAACTTGTAAAAGGACCTTTTCCAATGACAGTCCAAGTTTTCTTTTTCCGATTGATGAATTGTAGGATACTGTTGTAATTCTAGAATTCTTGACTAAGAATAAACTCATGTCCAGTGGCATGTCATGCTATTTGCCCATTTTTTAGTTATTGTATTAACACAAACATAATAAGACTCAATTTCCCCCACTAGTTTTTGTTTCATTTTTGAGTCATTGTACGTACTCACAGACTAGCAAACAATTTGGTGTCCTTTGGGGAGGGAACTAAAACGGCGATAATCTTAAAAACTTGGAACAAGTATTATACTGATAACAATAAAAGAATCTTTATCTGTAAATTATACACTAGAAAATTTGGATAAATACGGTAAATTTATTTCAACATGAAGGCTAAATAGGCCCAGGCCTACTGCTTAAAGACGAATTCAAGTGACTACGAACATTCATTCATGCCAACAGTAATATTCAAATGTTTAGTTTCTATATCAAAGAGAAGTACTCTAGTCATTTGACCACCGCTTATCGTATACTAGAAGGAACAAGAATTATTGAAGTTATATCTAGTCTATTCATACTAGAATTCTCTAATCAAATTCAACTGTAAGCCTTTTCCTTAACACTATTAGAATTATATTTTTTTCTTATCCACTTCTGTTAAGTACACTTACTTAGAAGTATACCAACAAAATAGAAAAATAAATAAATGAGAACAATTAGTCAATGGGGAGAGAAAAAATTACTTAAACACACTTTTTTTCTTCTTATACCAGACAAATCCGGTGAAAAATTCTTCGCCGTGCCGTAGAGAACATTTTGTAATCCCTTCTGCAAACGGTTCTGCGCGATGTTAGTTGGGTGCCTCCAGAAAAAAATAAAAAATAAAATAAGGACAGGCATTGCATCAAGTCCTTTTTGGCGACTTAACCTTCACGTGATCTGGACCGTTTTGTTTTCCAGCGTCCGCATGGCGTTTGTCAGCGGCAATTTATTAGTTTTTGAACAACGGATGACAAGCAGGTGGTGATCCATCATGATCTCTATCGTAAAACGAAACTCCCGCTTGCTGGGTGGGTTTTTTGGGGACTTTTTGGTTTATATATGTGTGCGCTTCGTACCCGGCCTTCAGGTCACACTTTTCAAAAGGGAAGGGAGGGGGCAGTCTGCGAACCCCTGTGGCCTGTCACATGGATTCGTCCTGTGTTATCTTCAACGCGCCCATAACATTAATCTTGTGTCACATAATACAGGCAGCCCGCAGTATTTTTTTTTAGAAGTGTCGACCCGATAAATGAATTAAATCTATAATCCGAGAAATGTTTAAAGGTTTGGGGGTTTGGTGGGGGGTTCATCCACTTTGCAGGCCTCGTTTCCGCCATTTGTCACGCTAATCAGTGAGTCGTGGCGTATTTGTTTTCGTCCATCAGTGTCGAAATTCGAACTTCCAACCGCTTTTATTCCCTCAAATGTGAAGCATTATGGTGCTCGGTCACATGTCTATTGTCTTTCGTGGTTTTAACGTGAGTAAGGCTATTTCAGTGGGGATTGTGCACACAGGAGTGGTTTCGGTAGAAAGGAACTATTCTAAGCATTTATTCGCTTGCACGAATGTCGAAAATAACTTAATTACTAACGAAGAATAAAAAATTGGTAATTCGAGGACTAGGCCATTTGTAACGCTTGTCGTCGTTAATGGCCTGATTGTTCAATTCTCACTTAGCTGTGAAATCATGGTTAGACACGCGACAGTAAGTTGTTTTCACTTTAAGTAAGCCATTACCAGTCTTATAAATATAGGGTTATTTGTAAATAAGTTTACAACTTCAACGAACTCTATATTACATAACAGTGACAATGCACGATGTTTTATGTGTGTTGTGACAGAAGTGTAGGTGAATGTTGCAAGTTTTTAAAAGCGTCAGTTATTTATATATATATATATATATATATATATATATATATATATATATATATATATATATATATATATATATATATATATGTCTTAAACGTTTGAGTCCCAGAGGGTTTCGAAAAAACACTGTCGAAAAATTCCGAACAGTGCAACATGGGTATGAAAAGACTACATGGGTATTAAGAGACCCAAGCAGCGATATGGAACTTCTTTTAACTTCTTTTATTTTATGTCGATAAATCCCAAATGGCACTATAGCACTATTTTATATTCTAAACATACATGATTCAATATTGCACTATTAATAGAGTAATGTGCTATTGTAAAATATATTATTTACATAAAAAGAGGAGCTGTGTGATGTACTTACGTTAGTAAATTTGAGCACGCTCGACTTCGACAGTCGATAGAGCATCATGAGTGGTCCATAATAATCGGAATATGCTTGGTTTTTTCGACATAAAAACTAAACATCGCGATTGCACTGCTTGGGACTTAACGGTCAAGCTTATCGATATACTGGGTATACATATAGATAACTGGTAATCGATTTCCACCTAAACATAAGTTAGAATATTTGAATCAAATGCAGTAATAGGAAATGTTTTGTAAAACTTTGAACAAACAACCTTTAGTTTCAATTTTTTTAACGAACGTATTTAACGAATGTATTTTCAAGGAGAACATTTTTTTTTTAATCGTGATAGAAAATGGCTTTGTACAGCAGTAACCGTTTTTGTTTTGGTCAATTCAAAAGCTCAAAGAGTTTTGTTCATTGGGGAAGCAATTATATACCTTTGAATAGTCACATGACATGATTGCTATCGTCTACGTCAAAGTTTTCAGTCTTTTTTAAGCCACCAACCCTTATACAAGGAAAATAATTATTGGGACAGTCTGGTTCCAAAATAGGTAATTTATTTATAATCTACACTTTAAAACCAAAAGAATAGAAAATGTCATCAATGAATGTCAAAGCTCATCTTGAGAATTTATTTTTTTTCCCTGCGGTCCATCTACGAAAAGTAAAATAATCTGTGGTAAAACCAAAGGAGTGAAAAATGTGAAACCGAAAGAACAGTTTTAACATTGATGTTAGTATCCTACTTTTAGCAATAAAATGTTGATATTTTAATATTCCTTGATAATTCAATAAATATATTTTTAAACAATAACACATTAATAATAAACAATAATAAACTAAAGTAATAAAAAATGCTATCTAATAAACCAAAAAAGTCACTTAGGAGAGCGATTTGGACCTCGATGTTCTAATAAGAAGATTCTCTCATCCTATAAATGCAAATGACATATGAAACAAAAAAAACATTAAAAAGGGGAAAATAAGGATAAGTACTATCTTAAAAATTTAAATTTAGGAGATATTTGCATATCATCTAAATTCCAAAATCAAAAGAGTAGAAAAATGGCATCTAATGAAATAAATTCCTGAAGAATTCAATACGAACTCCTGGTTATGAAACACTGAAGGAGAAATGAAAGTTACAAGTATTTCTGAGTGATAAATTTTCAAGGCAACAGTACACAAATCGCGCATTAATAACAAGGCAATTTCATTTTTAAAAAATGATGTGTTAAGCGAAACGGCAGAGCACCCTCACAGGTGCCGGAATCAGTGCATTTATTAAACATTTAAGTCTGAAACGTTAAACCGTGATGAACAACAAACAAAAACTAAATTTCAATTTTGACGCGTGCTCCATATGCTTTCAGTAAAAAACAATAAGCAGGTGCAAACGGCACGGATGCAATTTTTGAAGGAAACAACTCAATGAGGTGCAGAATTTTGAAAGCTTATTAAATTCAAGGACATGAACTTTTTTTTATTATTTTTATTTTTTTTTCTAGCAGATTGTGTATTATCCAGAACACAGGTGAAATTGGAATTGCAAATCTTCTCCCTGTAATATGCGTGTTAAGAGTTTTTATTATATTTTTTTTTCTTTCTCGTTAAAAGTTCGGGTTCATAGACAAACAAGTCATCAGTTCTGGGAGAGGGAAAGTGAAAAATGAAATTTAAAAAAGAACCTAACCTTTTGAAGAATAAATAGAATACCATGATCGATCCTGTTCGATTACTAAGGTCTGACCTGTAAGGTTATACGTGCGTAATACAGAAGGCAGTGCATGAGTTTTTACTTTTTTAAAGTGCTGTATACTAAGAGGAATTATTGTAATTATCAAAAGGAAATTCAACGTAGATAATTCCATGTATATTGATGTCTTAAACGTCTAATTCCGTTAAAAAAGTTTTTGAGTGACTAATTTAAATGGTTTTGGTTTGATCTAATTTGGAATGCTACGGTCAGTGTGTTGCAACACAAATACTCTGCTTACAGCCCCCAATTCAAGCTGTGCTAAATAAGTGGTAACATCTATGCTATCAGTCGCAATCAGATTTTTTCTATTTTGCAGCAGGGACTATTGTAATTAACAAAAGAAAGTTCAACGTAAAGAATTGTATGAATATTGATGTATTTTAAACTTCTAATTCCGTTAAGAAACGTTTCTTAGTCATTAATTTGAATGCTTTGATTTGGAATGTTACTGCAATGTTTTACCACATACATACTCACCACTTACATTCCACAATTCAGGCTTTGCTAAACAGTGACATCCATGCTATCAATCTCAATTAGACCCGTTATATGTTATAGTAGGAATCATTGTAATCACCAAAAAAAAAAATTCAACGTAGACAATTCCACGAATATCGATGTCTTAAACGTCTAATTTCTTTAAAGTTTCTAAGTGATTAATTTGAATGCTTTAATTTGGAATGCTACGGTCACCGTTTTACAACGTACATACTTTGCTTATATCCCACAATTCAGGTTTTCTTAAATAAACTGTGACATCCATGCAATCAATCTCAATTAGACACGTTGTATATTATAGTAGGTATTATTTTAATCATCAAAAGAAATTTCAACCTAGACAATTCCATGAATATCAATGTCTTAAACGTCTAATTCCGTTAAAAAATTTTTAATGACTAATTTGAATGGTTTTGGTTTGATCTGTTTTGGAATGATAAGGTCACTGTTTTGAACATAAATACTCTGCTTACAGCCCCAAATTCAAGCTGTCCTCAGTAAACAGCGACATCTATGCTATCAATCTCAATCTCAATTAGACGCGTTATATTTTGAAGTAGGAATTATTGTAATCGTCAAAAGAAAATTCAACTTAGAAAATTCCATGAGTATTGATGTCTTAAATGTCTAATTCCGTTAAGAAAACGTTTTTCAGTGACTAATTTGAATGCTTTGATTTAAAACGGCTAAGGTCATCGTTTCACAACATACAGATTTTGCTTATGTCCCCCCAATTCAGGCTTTTCTAAATAAACAATGACATCCATGCTATCGATGTCAATCAGACCCATTATATTTTGTAGTAGAAATTACTGTAACTGCCAAAAGAAAGTTCAACGTAGAGAATTGTATGAATATCGATGTCTTAAACGTCTAATTCCGTTAAAAAAATTTTTGAATGACTAATTTGAATGGTTTTAGTTTGATATGTTTTGAAATGCTATGGTCACTGTTTTGCAACCTAATACTATGTTTATAGCCTCAAATTCAAGCTATGCTGAATAAGTAGTAATATCTATGCTGTCAGTCGCAATCAGACTTTTTCTATTTTGCAGCAGGAATTATTGTAATTAACAAAAAAAGTTCAACGTAGTGAATTGTATGAATATCGATGTATTTAAACATCTAATTCCGTTAAAAACTGTTTCTTACTGATTAATTTGGATGCTTTGATTTGGAATGCTACGGTCACCGTTTTGCAACATGCATACTCTGATAATAGCTTACAATTCAGGCTATGCTGAATAAGCAGTAACATCCATGCTATCAATTGCAGTCAGACCTATTCTATTTTGCAGTAGGAATTACTGTAATTATCAAGAGGAAAATTAACGTAGAAAATTCCATGAATATCGATGTCTTAAAAAAAAGCGAAATGGAAAAAACAGTTTTAACATTAATGTCAGTATTCTATTTTCAAAAAGTTGATATTTTATATTCCTTCATAATAGAATAAGTATGTTTTTCAATAATTTTACATTAATAATAAACAATAAAAAAATTCGTATATAATAAACCATAAAAGTGACTTAGGAAAGCGATTAGTATTTCGATATTCTTCTGATAACCACGCGTTAAGAAGATTCTCTCGTTCCAAAATTGTAAAGGACATAAATAAAAACCAAAAGAAAAGAATCATTTTTAATTAAAAAGGGTTTATGACTGAAAATAAGGATAAGTACAGCCTTAAAAGTCTAATTCGGTTAAACATGTTTTTGAGTGACAAATTTGAATGGTTTTGGTTAGATATGTTTTGTAACATACATACTCTGACTATAGCATAAAATTCCGACATTGTTACATTTTCAAAAATCACAAAAGAGGACATTTCTTGAAGTTATGCTTTCTTAAATCTATGTCATGCAAGTTATAATACTTATGGCAACTGACTATTGTATTGTTCATCTAGAGTTGCATGCAGCAGTCCACTGTATTGCAGTTAATATTAAAAATATATTTTGTTTTTAATCTTTGTTATAAAACAGGTATATTTCTTAACCCTTATGTTCATTTTGTTTAGCATACCATACATACAACATTATAAAAATATACGATCACTATAAAATAATTTTTAATTTAGTTTTATTAAACACATGACACTTCTAGACGTTTATTTATACTTCAAAAATAAAAATAGTAGTTTATATGTCATAATTTTAAATCAGTTGTGAAAAATAACCGTTAAGATGCGCCTCTAAGGTTTATCTAAGGTAAGATTTATTTTATTTTTATGTTTGTATCCCTAAATATGTATGTTTATTATAAAATACACATGCCTAAATGTTTGTTCTTACACATTTTTATATATATTCAGTTGTCACTATGAGAATTAGCATGTTTTTGTCGTGTTTTTTACTAACGTATATTATACTATACAATTCACAGTTTCAATAATTTACCTTTCGTTGGTGGTGTATAGAATAATATACATTGTGTGTTGTGATTTTCAAATATTTTTTAACACATTTGAATTAATGTATTCTATATAACATTTGTGGAAATATTTTACAAATAGCTTTCGTGAATTATTTTTCCGTTCAGTAGCAGGATTTGATTAAAAAAGAAAACAAACTTCCTAGGATAACTTGGAATTTTCTGCTAAAAGTTCGTTCTGTGGTATTTAAATGGTAAAACATTTTAGATTTTATTATATGAAAATAAAAATAATATTGGCCAAAAATGTATTTTTTAAGTAAAAAAATACATATTTTTATATAAATATTGCAAACACAGAATGTGTTCATATATTTTTGTGTTAATATAGAAGCCGTACCTCTAAAATCTATTGCTTTATTTTATTGAAGAAAAGAGAAATGAAATCAGAATTGAAGTTATTCCCTTTAAATGCATTCCACCCAAATACCCTGATGTACCATGTTCTTGGTTAATTAGTTCAAGTATCCTATGGATTACTCTGTACTCATTGTTAAATGTAAAAAATGAAAAAAAAAACGGTATCTGATAAAATGTAATAAATGTAAAAATAAAAAAACCGGTATCTGAACGACCATGAGATGATGTCTTGTATGACAAATATGACCAATGGCCGCAAATAACCGGGTACCAGAAATGCAAGTACTGCAAAGCTCGCCAGGCAAGTACGATGTACACAAATTGTAAGGTTGATCTTTGTTATGTAAAGAATCGAAACTGGTTTTTT
>CM063498.1:22805739-22898239 GCA_032207245.1 Pardosa pseudoannulata | reverse complement strand
GAGTGAGAGAAATTATTTGCTGGCAAAATACTACCAATAAACCTGATAGAAACAGTGTTGTTAATTCTTTATCTATATTATGTTATTCTTGTTTTAGTGTTCATGGTAAGGTAAGAAACCATTCTGAAATATCAGATTTGTTTGTTATATAGTTGGAAGCACTTGAAAATATATATGTATTTGTATGTATATATTATAAGAGTGTCTTAAAATAACTTGCGGGCGATTCCATTCTTTCATTGCAACCAGTGGCGTGCGGTAGGTTTTCATGCAAGATGTGCAGAGAACATGGATTTTCCAATAAATCTTTAATTATTGAGAAATCTGAGTTCTCCATTCTGAAACGGGTTATTTATTATGAATAAGATTACAATAAATAAAATATTTACCTACTAGTAGTCGAGTTATAACTATAGAAACAGCTAAACTTATGAGAATTCTACTGGTACTGAAGCAAAAATCAAGTCTTTTGTTCTATGGCGTCATATTGGTGTCGAAAAAGCAACGCTTCGGTCTTCCATGAAAAACTTATATATGTTCAGCAAACGTAACACTTGGAGCCCGCCGTTGCGGTGTCTCTACCGGATGCTCATTAGTGCGACAAACTGAACGTCTATTCCACGTACAGAGGATTTCACGGCACGCTGGCACAATAGAACGAACTGTTTCTTGTTCAGTCAGTGGATTAAATTATATTTATTAATTATTTTTAACATTTGGAAATCATACATTCTGCGAAAAACATCTTGACAATTTTTATGGTGTTACAGATATAACTTATATACTGTCTGTAAGACACAATGAATGGTAAAATTAGGACTGTTCTGTTAAAATTCGTTTCTTTAAAACAAAACATTGTTTTTCAGCGAATTATTTCAATAAATATAATACATCACCGAAATTACTTTACCACACTAAAACATTTCACTTTATATTGATGAAATACTTTTTTAATATTTCCATGAAAACAAAATCTTACAATATATAAATTTAAACAATAACCGTCTGCAAAATCGTATGGCCAGTTAATCAGTTAAAAAACAAAAGCGATTCAGCACGTAAGTCCTCGCTCTAATACAACGCTTAATAAACCGTACCTTCGGATGATTCTGAATGCCAAGTGCAAGAAAAATAGCTGCACTTGCCTCAGTGCTATAGTATGCTGTGCTTCTCCAATAGCCCATACATATAAAGCTTGATTTTCTATTTAGTGTGCAGTGCGTACACATCAGAACTTCCTATGTTTGTTTGCTTTTGAACGCGCTACGTGGTGCAGTACCTAGTACCGCACGCACTGCGGGAATACAAGCAAGCAAATCAACATAATATTTGAATATATTATAAATAATATTTATTATATACCATATAAAGATAGGTAGACATAGGTGCAGAAAATTATTGTCCCCCATAATTTTGCTAGGATGTGCCGTGCACACCCTGCACATATGGACCGCACGCCACTGATTGCAACTATCTTTTGTTCTTCCTATCCAGTTGACGAGTACGAAAACATCAAAATTAATTCCTACTGACTTGTTCTCTGTATATAGTTTAGGTGCTCCTAGTCATCAAGTGTTAACCACGTGATTAACCATTTACCCCTTGAGGACCAGCACGTAAATGCTATACGAGTCACACGTTGTGAAAACCGTTGCCGTTTAAAGCCATCTAGTAATTAATTCTAGCATTAAAAAATTCAAATAAAACTTTCCGATATCCAATTACGCATAACCGACGTTGGTCCCTCAATATGAACCAGAGATCATTGCCTGGAGGAGACGCTGGACTGATAACAGTGAAATCACTGCTTCGCGTATACGAGACGTTGGTCGGGAACGGGTTAAGAAACCTGATTGATTGGCTTAAACCAGCGGTTCTTAACCTATGGGTCGCGACCCAAAATTGGGTCGCGAAGCATATTTCTTGGGTCGCGCTGAGTTGAACCAAAAAAGTTAGTAATACACCAAATAATAAGTAATACCAACACCTCCTAGAACAAGTTAAATCCTGAAATAGATATAAGGTGCTCCTTGACAAGCATTCAACCGAGGTTTGAAGATCTTTCAAAATGTATTCAGGCATAAGGTTCTCATTAAAACTGTATGACTTGCATTTAAAATTTAAAAAACTTAACATATGTATTGATATTTCTTTTTTTTTTAGGAATAAGTTAAAATGTCAATTATTTTCAAAAAGTTATAAATATATTTTAATTTGGTCAATAAAAATTATTAAAAACACTTGATTATTAATTAAATTTTCCTTGGATCGAAAAGTACTTTTTTTTATCTTTATTATTAAAAAAATAAATAAAAAATTTGAAAGTTAAAAAAAATCATCATCGTAGGATTGGAGATTTTTAAAAAATACGTTCTAAAATAAAGCAATGAAAAAGTTTTGACTTTTTTTGTGTCGCGACATGAACATATTTCTCAAATTTGGGTCGCGGCTTAAAAAGGTTAAGAACCACTGGCTTAAACACCTATAAAATGGGATGTACGGGCTTTTGCCCCCTGAAGACTTCGGGAGATGATGCTATAATAAAGTGTAGTTATCTTTTCCAAAATTCTATGTTTTCTTTATCGATTACGGATTTACTTAAAATTGCACCCAAGCCAAAGGGGATAATCTTACATTTGTGTTAGGCTAAATTCTCCTTTTTTTACTATTTCATACACACCCACTCACACACACACATTTATAAACACAACCTTTCATATATACATGCTCATACATACACTATACATATGTGTTAAAAAATATTAAGTTGCCAGATTATTATTTAAAAGTTTTTGATTAAAGTTTGAGAACCATTTCTGCGATATAAATTTAAATAACACATTCACGATATTTGTTATCACAGTAGTGTACAGTAAATATATCTACACATTTATGTACAAATATATAAACGCATTCATACATACGATCAATATCATTATATTTCCGTAAAATAGCACGCAATGAACACTCAACTAAATCTACTGCAGTCCAGTTACTTTATTCCTTTTACCCCTCCTCTAAGACAAAGGTATTCAACATAGAAAAAAATAATATCCCCGTAAGCTGCTCTAATACCTATTTCAAGATATAGCTAAACAATGACTCCATCCCGGTGGCAGTTTTCCAATTAATTTTTTTTCTTTCTTCTCCCAATAAAAAAATGAATGACGTTTCGGAGATACAAAATAATTACCATAATTAAATCTGAACAGAAACACGGCCGTGGCTTTGGCATTAGATTATGCAGTTCATCGAGGGACAATATTAACTCTGGGGAGATTTGCAGAGAATTTAGTGGGGGAAGTCTTCCCTTAACTGTTTCACAAGAAGAAATATATATATAAAAAAAATTCTCATGCTAGAAAAAAGTTTCTAAGTTTTACTTAGGATTAGGTATTTTTTTTACATAAATTGGTGACTGTCTTAAGTACAATTAAAACAGTAAAAAAAAATATCGGATTTTTTTTTTAGGTAAAAAAAATCGTTAATTTTGTAACTGCACTTTTAAATCTCAGTTAATACAGATTTTCTCATTATTTTCAAGAATGCTAGAATCTACAATTTTTTAAACAAATCTGACTTATACTGTATAAAAGAATATCAGGCACTAGCATTTAGCCCGTCATATGACGGGATTAGTAAACGTTTTAATTTTTTGGAATTGTAAAGTACCCTATGAGGCAGGTAAATAAATAGTTTGTTTTTTGGTTGAGAATTATCTGGTACACGCTCAATTGTTTTTCTTTATTCACCGCTTGTTAGTTGCCAACTTTAATTTATCTTGTCATATTACGTGATAGGATGGACAGCAGAAGTTTTAATACTGACATTGATTATTTGGTCTGTATATATAAATGATGTCAAAAATTTAGCGAATCGATTGCAAACCGTGTGGTTATGTATAAAAAACAAACACACAAACGAACAAACTTCTTAATTTTCAAAGATATATAACGATATTTATTAGTCCTTGAAATAGGCTCCTAGACTTTTAAAAAAAGAATTTGTCTTTAAGACCGGTGATAAAATTTTTACTGCAAGAAAAAATAATCGATGATTAATTTTAAAATTATTACATATATACCTAATTCACTATTTAAGCCAAATATAAAAGAAAATTAAATTAGTAAAATCTAGGTTCAGTGATAAAACGTACGAAAATAATGCAGACGATATTTAAATAATTTAAAATTATAAATAATTAAATGAGATGATTAAAGGAATGGCGTCGTAAGGCTAGAACAAAAAATGTTCTTTTCATCCACTTATAATGTGATAAATTGATGAATTTAATCACCTGCTCTTAACCGAGAAAAATAAGGCTTGAAATAAAAGCATTAAACGATCTAAAAGTGGGGAAGGGGTAGTTTTCGAACGTTTTCGAACTCGCTTTGAATTTTGCTAACCCTAACTCATCAAGAATTTAACATGGGTGCCTTTATCCATTCCATTCCAGGGCCAACCACTTCATAAATTCGAGGACATACTGACAGGTAACTTGGGCTACTATTATATAGATGATTCTTTTTCCAAATTCTTTATTTGTGACTGGAAATCCTTAATTCTCTTTAAAGGTCTTAGTTATGCTTTAACTGGCGAGATAAATGGAAAAATAAAACCTGCATTTCAACTATTCTACAATATTGTAATAGAAAAGTTAAATTTTCACGAAGGAAAGAATTAAGGATAGAAGACTGCGTTTCAAGATGGCACAACACAAAATTTGAAGATTTAGGTAACTGTGTAAATATTGATTTTCCAGTATGAGTTCTAGTATGGAAAAATATGCCGTTTTTATAGTTCTGAAGTTAAGGTTTATTATTCCTCTACTTTAAATAATGATTTTATTCTTCCTGAATCATTTTTAGGAAGTACCGGGTGATCTAAAAGAAACTTCCCCTATATATAAGTCCCTAGTAGCCGAAGCGTCCAACCAATCGAAATGAAAGTTTAGATGTGGTTAATTGATGTATAGGATCCAAATTGTGGTGATTTAAAACAATAAACCTCTCACAATTACTGTTACAGTGACAAAATTTCAAAAAATGTTCGAATGGCAACACACATTTTTTTCGCTGATCAGATCATGGAAAAACCATAAAGGGCGTTGAAACTAGTCAGTCCCTGGGTACTTACTGGGGAATTTTGTTTTGAGCGGTAAGAATCCCTGGAAAGTGGCAGTAAATGTTTTCTTCAAAAATACACTGTCAGTTTTTAGGGACAGACACTGTATGAATCGAAAATTCACTGTAAGTTACCAGGAACTGTGTTTTTCACTCAACGTGTTAAATGCAAGTGCTTATATAGCTGTTCTTTAAGCATCTAGATTGTTTCATACAAATAGAAACTATACAAACAATAAAGTTCTTTATCTATTATAAACAATTATAACTACCGGTAGAGAGCACTGCAATCAAATCTTTGCTGCATGACTGCCAGTAAGACGGGAGTTACCGGGTAATCTAAAAGAAACTTCCCCTATATATGAGTCCCTGGTGGCCGAACAGTTCAACCAATCAAAAGGAGAGTTTAGATATAGTTAATTGAATCTATGGGGTCAGGATTGTGGTGATTTAAAACAATAAGCCTCTCACAGTTACGGTTACAGTGACAAAATTTCGAAATTTTCGAATGGCAACACCTACTTTTTCGCTGATCAGAGCATGGAAAAACCATAAATGGCATTGGAACTAGACACGTATGACTGAAACTGACGGCGTAAAACATTTGCAAAAAACAGCAATTCACATCGTTGTTTCCCTCAAAGTGTCATCTTCTATGCACGAAACGAGACAGATTAGCACGATCATGAAGCAATAATCTTCCCACATTGCTTATACCTTGCAGTGATTTGCAAGAGGGTTCTGTGATTGGTGCTTCTACTGCCTACCCCAGTGAGTTATACAAAGTGCATCAATACACCTTCCCTTTTATTGTCATTGTTTCTTTACGATGCTCTTCTTTGCAAATGTTTTTCGCAGCCAATTTAAGTCATAGGTGGCTTGTTCCAAAGCCATTTAAGGTTTTTCCATGCTCTGATCAATTTGCACACGAAAAAAGTGCGTGTAATTGCAGTGCTCTCAATCAGTAGTTATAATTGTTTATAATATATAAAGAACTTTATTGTTTCTATAGTTTCTATTTGTATGAAAAAATCTAGATGCTTAAAGAACAGCTATATATACACTTGCATTTAACACGTTGAGTGAAACAGTTCCTGAGGACTGACAGTGAATTTTCGATTCATAAGGCGTCTGTCCCTAAAAACTGACAGTGTATTTTTGAAAGGAACATTTACTGCCATTTTCCAGGGATTGGCACCGCTCAAAAGAAAATTCCCCAGTCAGTACCCATGGACTGACGCCATCCAAACAAATGTCCACAGGTAGACGTCCTAACGTGTTAAATTTGTATAGGAACAGAAAAATAATTCACTCCTTTTAATACAGGTTATTTTGATTATGAACTGAGTAAGTTGTGTGATATATTTGAATCCTGAAATCCGTGGGTTTTAATTTTCTCATCAGTATGAATATTCCTGAACATTCAGAATTGAATCGAAACAATTTGCCCCAGTCTGAAGAGGACTCATTTAGTGTAAACGTAGATCTCAAAACCCAAACTATCCCAATAATCCAAACATGAGGTCATACGATTTAATAAGAATAGAGTGCGGGAGTATTAAGACGTTTTCTAGCTTTACCATCTTTAACGCCAAGTTGGCGGAGGTAACCTGTTCTGATGTCAAACCACTGCGGTTTGACATCAATTTCTAGTGCAACAGTTGATGAACCTACAAATAATGAATGACGACCATTTGCATCAAGACAATGTTCAACTTTAATAATCTGTCGAGTAAGAGAGTTGCTTGATGATGCTTTTATGAAGAGATATATTTACAAAGCATGTTGGCATCTAAGATCTCCTGATTTTAAGCCTGGCTATGAGAGACAGTTTAAGGCAATCATTAAACTGAAAAACTGTAAGACATTGAAGGCATAAAACATAGGATCCGTCCTGGAATAGAAAACATTTCTAATCAACATCTTCGTAACACCATTCTTGGTCAACGGCCATACCACGCTGAAAATATCGGTTCTCGTCTGACCATCGAAGTCAAGCAGCATCGGGCGCAGTTAGTACTTAGGAGGTTGACCACCTGAGAACACCATGTGCTGTTGGCATGCTTTACTAGTATAAAAAAGTAGACCATACAGCAAGTCAAACCAAACACAATATTTGTTTGGTTTTTTTTTAGACTGAAAGATTGTTCAGCCGTTCATGGAACTCAGTTGGAATTCCGGGAATTAAAAAAAATACCTTTGAGACGCTCCATTGTTGCTGTCCCCCAAAACCTTTTCAAATATAAACCCAACAATTGTGATGAACTCTGAATAAGCCAAGTTTACCGGAGAGATCTTCATTCTTCAATATTGAAGGGCTCAGGGCTTTTAAAGTACCTCTAACCAATCTCTGAAATTAAATAGAAAATTCATAATCTACAGTTTTTGTCTATTGATATATACACTTGAATACTTCCTTGAAAAAAATAACAAAAAGAGAAATTTCAATTACTTTTTTTAAAAGTCCAACGCTATTCATGGGACATTAAAGAGAAAAAGCTCTTTTATTAAAAATAAAAAAGAACACTTTCTTGTCCAGCATAATGTTTAAAATATGCCCCAGCCGTGTAATCAACTTGTTTTCTCTTTCTTTACCTTCGGAGTTACCACTTTAAAACTTACTCTCGCCACAACTTCCCCAAGCTATTCTCTACTTGGTTAATTATGGATATTTCTTTTCATAACTCGCTTCCTTCTTCAACGAGGCCATTTCATTTGCATATCGAGCAGCTTTTAAAAAGCAGAGTACCGGCATAGATTTACTTCCCGGAGCACAGGCACGAAGGTTATGTGTTTGGCGAATACTCCGTGTGTTTCTCCACATTTGATGATTTTCTGAATACATATATTTAAATACACTCCGCAACCACCACTTTTTGTAAAAGAAAAAATTACGTATATATTCTCCTCTGGGACAACTTTGAAAAAATTCCCAGATAGTAAAAAAATATATAAGTGAACTGGAGAAAGAGAGTGCGATTATTGTGACCCCCCTTTAACGATGGGAATAAGAATTTATGTGAAAGGCATTAGAAATTCAAAAAAGGATAAAGTTTTTTTTTTGAACGAAAAATATCTCGAATATTTTAAAAGGTGTTTTATCATTTCCTTCTCTCTGTGTCATGTAAATTTTTGACTAAAATATCAGGGGGGTTATATTATAATTCGATGTTTTCCTTACACGGACGCAAGACTAGATAATGGAAGCATGCAAAACATCTGGAAACATCAGACGACGAACACTTATTACGATAAAGGAAAACTTATCTCTAATAGCGGAGAGGAAGATATTCTTAAAGAAGTGAAATATTCAACTTTTGAAAAGTTTTAAATAAATAAAACTTCATATTCAGAAACCGTCTTTGATTCAATTTATCGATGCCATAGAAGGATATCTCTTCCGGAAGCTACTGCTGCTTCTTTAAAAATATCCTAAAAAGGCTCAATATTTTTAAGGCTCTTCTGTGTAACAAAAGATACATTTAATACAGTTTTACATTCTGTGAAATATTTCCCCATTGGAAAATTAAACTTCTTTTGAACAATAGAATTTTTAAACTTGAAGGAAAAATTTTCTCCCAAGACTGCGAATTTAAAAGAATGTATGACTTGTTCGATACAATTCAATGGCATGTGGAAATTTTTCTTTTAGAAAACTATTAAAAGCTGTACAAATTTCTCGGTGAACTCTTCAGTGTTATTTCTGTTTCCAATTGTATCCAATGTTACGACAAAATAGTTCTCTTCATAAATTTTAAACATCATAACATTTTTTAATTGTACGAGTAATAATTAGAAATCTTCTAAATTTAAATACTGCCAAACATATCTATATCAAATTTTGGATGAAAACTGGGTGAAAAAAATTTAGAGATACATAGTTAAGATTTTATGCAATATTTCAGTCCAGCGAATTTTTCACAACGTAGCTACATATTTAGTGAATAAAATACTGTAAAACAATATTCAAAATTTCAGAAGACGACTATCAGTCACTTACTGTTTTTGGTGTTGTTACTATAAAGAACAAGAAACAAGAAAGCTATCATTAACACTTGGCATGCGAATATACTTCACCGCCAACGTACGAGTGCAGCGTTTTTTCGTGAATAGCGCTAAACTTTAGTTATTCAGAAAAATCGCAGTAAATCGAAAACTACTTTGTTTTTATGAACTAAACTTTTTTTATTTTACACTTTAATATATATACTGTATGATTATTTAACAAAAAAAAATACTGTTAGAAAATCACAAAAAGAAACGATTTTTAAGATTAACTCCGATAATCCGTCAGCTCATGTTTCTTCATCACTATCTTTGTCACAACGGCTCATTTTATCAATTTTGTATTCAACGATAAAAAAAACCAAGCTTAAAATCGACAAAGCATGACTTGTACTTTCTGGAGCTAGGAATTCGATTGAAGACGAAATAACGCAACAAAAGACAGAGTAACTCGACAATCATAACTTGTGGAAAGAAAAAATGCAAAGCGCTGCGTAGCAATGCAAACAACAAGCATATAATGTCCCACATACATATAATTATACGTATTTAGTAGATTTGTGGTGGTTAGCGGGTATACATCCTAGATTTACTTAATACGTACTTTTACATAACCTCGATCAGTGACAGACTGCAAAAAAAAAACAGAAAAATACGTTGCCCTCAAGCGAAATGTTAATAAAAATATACAAATGGAAGAAATTACATTTGACTTACTAGTACCAACCTCCCAATTGTGGAAGCTTTTAAAATAGTTGTCCTATAGTTGTACGCTAAAAGGTCACACTGAATTCGATATTATGACTTTTGTAATACACTTGGGAAAATGAACCCTAAAAAGCTTGAGAATCATTGAGGACAAACGAAAATCCATAAAGCTATAAACTGATTTTTGTTAATGAATTATTCTAAGTGCAAAACCACAAAAAGTCTGTCAACGTATAGTTTTGGGAGTAAAATATCTACTTGCAAAACACTAAAGTAAAAAGTGAAAGACTGCAAAGTTCTTCATTAATTATACCAATAATAATTCTGTTTTCTAACAGGTTTAATTATCCCTCTCGTTGAAAAAGATTACGTGCTCAAAATAAGACCGTTCGTCTTGCACTGACTTGAACTATCATCAACACCCTATATATGTAAACAGTTGAACTCTTGAAATCGCAACTTTGTTTGCAATCATCTTACATCCTCGAAAAGTTCTTGAACTGCTGATCCCCTTTTTGCATTCCCCTGTGACAACAGAAACTGTACAATTCTCACAGGATCTCAAAGGATGAGTTCGCAACAGTACTCCCTGGGCCAAGCCCTCTAGCACTGGAGTAACTATTACTTGATATGTAAAAACTATGAAAATAAGTTGGCATGACATACAACTGTACAATTAAAACGCGGCTTCAAAATATTTACTTTCCATCGCAGATATAACTGGTAACTGCAAATCATCTTTGTAGTTGCAACAACAAAAATACTTTTTCCATTTAGAATATTATATTTTGATAACTTTTACCACCTATAAGACTTGGGCTAACAACCAATTTTTGCAACTTGTTCGGTCCGTGACGCCCACTTTCGCTTATCGGACCAGTGACCTCTCTAGTATGTGTTTCTCTGGAGTCAGGAGGTTACTGAACTCGTTAAGTCTTAGAATTTATGATATAATGGTTGAGCACAAAGAATCATTTGCAGGTGGTATCGGCGAATCATAAATTCATGGGGCCAAGAAGCGGCCACTGGAGATAAAGAAGTCGGGTAAAAAATTATGATGGAAAGAGGGAGGGGTTAGATATTTTGGTGCTCTACGCTGTACCTTTTTGCTACGCCAGATTTACTACTAATGAGACTGGAATTTATTGCTTAAAATCGACTATGAATGATTACGAACATCCAGGCTAGTAGCAGGATATCTCATGGATTTCGGTACTGAAGAACATTGCCTTAACATTTGGCTGTCCGACTACAGAGGAGAAGACTGTTTTTTGTCCTGTGAGACAGACCTCAGATACACTCGGGCGAATAACTATTTCCTTTTATCTACGATAGAGTATGAGCCACTTCGGGAGTTAGTTTTCTTTCTACGGACTAAATGCCGCCAAGTGTTTTTTTTTTTTTTTTAATTTTTTTTTAATCGCTCTATCATGAACTATCATGGTCCGGCACTAAGGTTCATCCATTGATGTCAATGTTTTCATTATTTGGATTTTTTTGTGTGTGTGTATGTGGGGAAGGGGGTAAATAAATATTTCTTTTATTTTGTTAACGCCTTAGTCGGTATGGATTGATTTGAGTATTCAACCAACATGAAAACAACCCGTCATACATGCTTCAGTTAAATAGGTGGGTAGGCTAAGACGTTTTTATAACACTGACAATTAGAAATAGTCTGCAAACTGCTCCAGTATGTGCCATCAAAAGAAATAATTAGTATCCGCAGGCATGTACACAAAACTCGCTAGTTTCAACTATCTAATATGATAGCTGTTTTAATTAAGTCTCTTTTTTAGCTATCCATCATTCAAAAAAGAGAAAGAAACTGCAATGTCTGACATACTACTAGTCTTAATGAATTTACTAGAGGTTAAGTTCTTAACCGTAACCAATAAATTGTCAAAACGAGAGTTCCAATTATACAAAAAGAAATGCAAAGACGCCAAATGTACGAAACCCTAGTCATGAATTTGAAAGGAAAAAAAGATAAAGAGCTTGTGTATTGATCCTTTGTTAGTTATTTGAATAAAGAGATTACAAAAGAGAAAGGTCTAGCATCACGAAATCAATTTTCGAAGAGTAGCGTAAATGCGCAGGGAAATAAATACATACATTTAGAACATTTCTTAGAAACTTCCATATTTAATGTATGTTATTACAAACATATTTCAATATAAAACGTATACAACTAAAGTATTTGAAAATTAGAATGGCAAATTGTTTTTTATTATTATCATTTTTGCGAAGCTGCTGGAAATCTGAAGCCAATATTCTTGTGAAATGAATAAAACATTTCAATTTAGTTCAGTGAAAAGAATCAAAATTACCATAACTTTTTTTGCGATAAGCTTTCTCATCTCTGTTAATGAAAAATGATAAAAAAATGATAAACTTAAAACTAATGTAAGTTGTAGAGTCAACATAGAAGCACGTGAGTGGATTAGAGTCATTTATAAATGAGGTTTTCTATTTATTATCAAAGCAGTTTTTTTATTGTGTATGCACAGACGAGTTTAAACAAACGTAGAGATAATACCATTCTTCCCATAGATGATCAAATGAATCAAAGTGTATAAAAATAACAACTAGAACCTTCTGTAAGCGAGGTTATATTAATTTTAAAGTAAGGCTTTACTAAACAGAAAAAGAATAGTGTTCATAAAGCTTTATTATTTTTTTCTTTGTAAAATATAAAATTAATGCTCCTTCAACCTTTTAGAACTTAAGGCTTTATTTTCAAAAAGGCTTTTAATCAAGTAGAACAGCAATTTATCTGGCGTTTTGCAATAACTGGTAAATATTTCGTATACACCTACCTATTAAGATATTGTTCTCTGTTTATTTCCGTTGCATAAAGTGTTTGGATTTCAGTATTCATTAGCAAGTACCACTCTGTTTATTTTTTCAACAACTTTCAATTAAACGAATTTCATTTTTTTAACGAATCATGAAAATATTTATATGTACTATGTTTATTTCAAAATTCTCCTAACTGTTTCAGATATACTTTAACACATTGTATGCGGGACACATACTAGTACGTTTTCTGACAATTGATACTTGAGCGTGGGACACGTACTAGTACGGGTTAGTGTAACAATATGGTTTGTTTGTGGGTACAAAAATAATGGTATACACAGGAAAACAAAGCCGAATGTTCTTGTCTACTACATAGATTCTAGAAAAAAATTAGACAAATATGTTTATACATTTCAATATAAAATACGAAAAGTTGGTTAAAAAATTAAATAATTTTCGATCTATTAAGATTTAACTGAATAATTAAAATTACTCGCAAATCTTCCGCTCCCGGTACAATTCCGCTGCGAAATGTGCCCTCACACAATGTGTTAATAGTCCACAAGGGAAATAAGATAAACATAATTTTCTTCCAACTAACCTATTTACCTGCAATAAACAGTTACATAAGTAAACGTCCTCGACGTTATCAGTGGACAACTTAGGGAGAAACTGACCGAAAAGGACCGGAAATGTTTCCAGCGTCCTATATTGCTTTAACCATGGCTTGACATATCGGGTTTTCCTTACACCCTTATGCCGAAAAATGGCTGAATGGTTAGAGCGATGATCTTCGGTACCGGAGTTTGTGGGTTCGAATCCCACTATGGCATGTTTGTTCGCAGCCGTTCGGAATCGGCTTTAAATAACATATTCAAGTCTCATTAACTCTCGTGTTTCAAATAAGTAGACTTTAAAAAACTTGATGATACGGTATAGATTTGTATACAAAGATACAAACATGCATACATAGACTAACTTTTACATATAAAGATAGTTTATAATTTCTTCGGAAAAAAGAGTCAAAAGAATAAAAAAAAAACTTCCGTATATTTTTTAATGGCTATATAAACAATTAAAATAAATAAGTGCTTGGTTTTAAATATAGTTTAGTCGATCGTTACACGATGTGATTTATTTTTATAAAGAATCAAAAATATATATTTTACCTCTTTACAGAGAAGAGTACATGAAATTTACCCAGTCTATATATAAAGTGTGTGGCCTGCGGCTTATGCCGTATCATATGAAGCGGACTTTAATGGATTAGAGGTTTACAACTCCCGCTGGAAATTTTCGGATGTCTAGACTCAATAAAATTGGCATTAAAATTTTCTGAAGACATGAAATGCATTCGGTTGCTTCATCACATTAGATGATTTGGGAGCAAGAACAAAGAAAACTGAAAATTATTTTACATAAAATTGTAATGTATTATAAACTGACACAGGTTGAAGTGGGTAACAAATATATACTGGTTACTCCAATCTAGGCAATGCCAAGTTGGACTTTTTTGGATTTACCTAGTTGGATATTTTACTTGTCCTATCAGAAAAAAAAGTTACCTGAAACATGCCAATTTAAATTGTTTCTTGCCAAAATAAAAAAACAGCATTAGTCACCTCACTGTACTCTCAGTAAGCCCTGGGCGATTGGTTAGGACGCTGATCATCGATACCGGAGTTCGTGTGTTCGAATCCCACTATGGCATGGATTTTCGTAGCCGTTCGGAATCGCCTTTAAGCAGTAGGTCCCGGTCTCATTATCCCTCGTATGCAAAACAGTAGACCGTAGCGCTCCAAACCAAAATAAACCATTAAGCCCTGATATGAATCGGAGATAATCTGCTGCAATTTTAAATGAAAGTGCTTAATATTCTTGGTTAGAATCATAAGCTTGTGAACCATTTTCTAATACGTTACATATACGTGAAATAGATTTTATTATGTAGTGGAAAATGGAAAGAAAAATTTTATTTTTCCGAAACTTTAAAATGTAATGTTTAATAAAACTTAATTCTATAGCATTAGGCAACCCTGCAACATTGGAGTGGCTGGTATCACCAATGTTTAGCTTCGAACATTAAAATTAATATTTTGCTACACAAGGGATAATCGGATAATGTCTAGCTGATTAGAAATAGATTAATGGCAATTTAAATATACAT
The DNA here is from genome assembly GCA_032207245.1 of Pardosa pseudoannulata. Taxonomy (NCBI): domain Eukaryota; kingdom Metazoa; phylum Arthropoda; class Arachnida; order Araneae; family Lycosidae; genus Pardosa; species Pardosa pseudoannulata. Next base: position 22,883,437 of record CM063498.1, on the reverse strand, counting down.
TGAATTGTAATTTCAAAACCAGTCATTTCGATTGCGGCTACATTACATCTAAGCTTTCAATTGAGTTCCAATACACAGACTGACAGAATTGAAGCAACATCTACCGTTAGGTTTCATAATTCTATGACTGAAAGTTGAACAAGAGCTTCCTTATAGATTTGTCCCATCTTAACACATTGTTGATCTGAAATTTTACTGAAAATTTATCTCATGTCACCGGCTATTATTTCGTAATTGGATGTGGAAGTAAAACAATAAAAATAAACTTTAATAAGTTTTATTTATCATTAAACTTTTAATATTTCTTTTTCGTATGAAGTAGTATAACAATCACCTACGTGTAATGGTACACAACAGCTTTTACAAATATATCTTTCAAATATATCTTTTATTTATTTTCTTTTACCATTTATTTTCATGATTCGAAAAAAACGCATCATTTGTTTACTCGTGGCCGGTCGGCAAAGTTCAGCCATAAAGACACGAGTTAACTCGTGACCGGTCAACAATGTGTTAAGCCTCATTTTCTTATTCTGTTGAAATTCATTTTCCTCTACATTAATTCCTCCAGTTTCTAAATAATTTAAATAACAAAACCTGTAAAATGTGTTTTTTCATCATTTACTTCACCATTAGACAGATACATTCAGAATAGGTATTTATACTTGTAAAAGCAAACTCTCTTCACACGACTAATTCCCCACTAATAAATTTTACGCATTTTTCCTACGAATGATTCCACACGTTTTATTCAATACGGATTCATTACTTTCGAAGATATTATAAAGCTTTTGAATGAAAAAATTCCCTCTGAAAGTATACTTAATAAAAGTACCATTCCATAAAAGACATTCCATTTTTCAAAATAGACGAGTCTGTATAAATTATTTTAATATGCCGTCCTTAAAAGTGCATATTTTTGGTAGGAGAGAAAAAATTCCATAATCACCAATCAATACGTCAAGCAAACAAATGAATGGACCTTTTTACAATCATTTTCAATCGCCTTTTTCCTTGCTTCTGCCATCATAAAACATACATAAAGTGTGAAGCACGTAAGAAAGGAAACAAAAATGCAGAAAAAAAAATTACAAACAGAGCTGCGAAATTTTTAGTATCATCAAAAACCGAGAGAGAATTCAACAAAACTCTCTTTCCGAACATTAATCATGATTTCTATGGAACTTGGAAAATAGGGTTCTCTGGAAAAATCGAAGCGTACTTAGCAGCGTTTCAACACAAGGGAATAGTCTCTCTTCTTACATTACGATAATTATCGACAGAGCGTTTCATAATTCGCTTCCGTGGATCGTCTGCGAGACTCTTTATTAGGGAGAAGGAGTACTCATCCCTCGGGCCAACCCCCCGCTAAATGACGTCTTAGTCATGTGGATCCCAGAGTCATTATATGACTTTGTAGTTGAGCCGATATTGTGTAAAAGATCTCCAATGCTTTGATAAAAGCAGAGAAAAAAATGGTAAGAATACGACGTTTATGATCTGGAAAGAGATGAAACGGCTAAAGCTATGCGTGCAGAACGGTGAAAACGCGACATGTCAGGATTAGATGACACGCATCTCTATACCTGTCTTCCAATCGATAAGTTTAAAATGTATGTAATTTTAGAGGTGTTACAGTGTTTACATTTTAAAAATAAAGAACCTGCCACATCATAAGTAATTAAAGATAGTTAGATATAAAATATCAAACACTTATATTGTAAATAAAAATCGTTTAGCTCTAATTAACAATGGTGGGATGTTACTTTTATGGCCGCTTTCAAAGTCTATTAACAGCTAACTGCGATTAATCTCTGTTTAAACGAAGAATAGCGTCCCACCATTGGTTGCCGCCATGGATTAATCGCAGTTAGCCGTTAACTCTTTGCCTTAAAACAACGTATGGGAGACGCGACCTTACTGCTGTGCCTAAAATGAGAACCTCGTATCACACACATGATGATTCTGTCTGGCCAAAAGTGAAAAGCTCGTGTCACTCACGTGATGATTCTTTCTGGCCAAAAGTGAAAAGCTCGTATCAGACATGTTATTGTTTTTAGGAGATAAAGTTTTTGTTTTTGCGATATTGTTTGTTACAGTTGCAATTTAAGTAATGGTCGTTTATTCTTAGGCGCAGTTGCAATAGAGTATTATATTATATGCAATAAATAATTAACTGTTCGTGCTTAAAAAATTCTTAAAAAAATCTAAAAATTTAACCTAATGGAAAAAAGGAAAATTGATACTAATAACGGTGCTGGAAAGTGTCCTGATTACATCTTAGAAACTGAAACAGATACCGAATGCAAAAAGTGTAAAGTTGGCTTACATGTTCCTGATTGTTTTGAGAAGTATTATAAACTGGAAAATTTTTAATTTCCTGTCATTGGTTTAAAATGTTAGTAATAAAACAATACCCCTTACAAAATTTTGACTAATATTGTACACTATTCACTTATAGGTTATTCAAGCAATAAGTTCTACTAAAAAAATATTTAAAAGACTGAAAATTTTTACTTTTGTTATATAACTAAAAACATAGAAATAATATGTGAAATAAAAACATTAATAATTTTTTAATAAAAATGAAATGAAATATAATTATTAAATTCTGTGGTTTTATTAAATAGTAAATGCAGTACTATTAATGTCGACTGGTTTGCTCACAAATTAGCCCGTGATGAAACTGCTTCTGGTCACGGCTCATGAGAAAAACTTTCATCGAAAGTGGCACACACAATCGTCGCTCGATTCATAAGGCAAGATGTTAAGCGACTTTGGTGAGACCGGTTCTTACGCACAGCTAGGATTTCGGTTTATTGATGTTCTTATATTTCCTTTTATATAACTACAACTCTCGTTTTGAGAATTTATAAGTTACGGTAATACTGTTAACTTAAAGTAACTTGACTTAGATTAGTAGAAAGCCAAATTGTGTGTTTTTGAGGGGTGGATTGCTGTCACTGGCAGAGAAATAACAGGCTAATTTGAGAAAGGAAACTTAGTACAAAAGATGGAATTAAAATTATGTGGATGAACTCTTAAGGATACTAATAAGTACTATTTATTGCTGATGTGTCTCATAAAATCTGAATGTCTCAAAGGTTTAGAAAAAACAATGCTTTATTTTTGTGGCTTTAAAAAGTTTTATTTTTATGTTATATCTACGATGGGAAGATCAGTATGTAAATATTCCAACTGCACTTTAACTGCGCAGATTCTATTGTCACAGATAAAAGTAGGAATGTAATAATTTTGGCAGTTCATGAAAATTGTCCGGCTATAAAATACATGAAAACACAGAATAGATATCAAGAATTCTATTATTTATCATGCCTGGGTGAAATAGATTTAAAAACGAATATCATGGCATGGTTTGGTTTTACTATGCTGTGGTTTACTTTTTGCTACACGAAGGCTTATAAAACTAATTAAACGTAGGAGAGAAACGAAACTGATTGGTTTGGAGAGCTACGATCTTCTGTTTTGCTCACAAAGACTAATGAGACGGGGGCCTATAGCTTAAAGCCGATTCCAAACGGCTATGAATATTCATGCCAACAGCGGGATTCAAACCTGTGAACTCCTTTTCGGAAAAGAAACGTTCTGCCATTTGGTCATCGTTCGGTAACAAATAGAACTGATTAGAAAGATCTAATAAGGAGTTATACAAGTCAAATATTTTGTTTCTAAAATATATTGAGAAATACTGTTTTAGTTGTTTGAGAAACTTTTCAGGTAAATAGGCCGGTTTTCAGCTTTTTCCACTGAAGTTTAGAAGAGATTATGTCCCCAAGTTGATTGCTTTTTTCGTGTCAGGGGTACTGTGGGCCACCCCCGTTTCATTAACTATCAAATGTTGAGTTCTTGGAACAATGGACTAGAAACGCGAGGAAACACTTTTTTTTTCGTCAAAGGAACTACAAATTACGTTAAGGAAGAATATGATTACTTAAATAGAATAGTATTTAATGTACATAAGAATTTCTAATTTTTTCTAAAGCATGTTTCTTTTTAGAATTAAAAAATTGGCAGCTGCTTAGAAATAAATCGAAACCCAACGTAAGTAGAAATATATTAAACCCAGACACCTCTTCAACTGCAAAAAACACATATCACTGTAAATTTTTGGTAATCAGTGATTGAAAAAGTAGAATAAATCCGACAGAAAATTAACGCCTCATATAGTACACATCCCGAAACTGGCTCACAAAACATTTGTAGTTTCGGAACAGATATATGCGTTTAACTTTTTTTCAATTTGTGATTGACCTAAATTCTCTTTGCCTTTACTGGTTCATTCTCTTAGGAAGGTTTCACCAAGTGATCATACCTCACAAGTAAAGAAGAATATCTGGATGGAACAACACGATAATATGTAATATTTTAATAAAGATTCGACATTTCATTCACTTAGATCCGAATATTGAAATTTCAATCACTAAAACATCGGTCACTTAGACCACTATAATATAAGAGGCGATGTGAGTATACATAAATATGAATGAATACTAAAAATTTCTTTCCATACTCTCATTAACTTCCTGAAAATTGATCCGAAGTTGAAATGAATGAAACGACAGTTTCTGAAAACTCAATTTATTCGATATTTTCAGAAAATCTCTTCCCATCATCTTCGAGACTCTAGTGTGCTTGAAAGAGCTTATCGATAACTCGTAAAATATCGAAATTATAATGATAACTATACATAAAATATATTCCTGGAAAGTATCTATTGAAGTAATTCAGAGAAATACAAAGCAAATTACACATTTTATATATATATATATATATATATATATATATATATATATATATATATATATATATATATATATATAGTAGATAGCATTTAAGGGCCATCTTTTAAAAATTTCAAAGCCGTAAATCTCTTGATTTTAATTGGTTATCTTACATACTTTATGAGTAAAACTTGGAAATATTCCACTTTCCCCTAAATGAAATTTTTTTCTTCACACTTCAAATAATTGACGATGTACAAGATATAAAATTTCATAAAATCTATATCAATTACAAGAATTTAAGAACTAGGGTGTTTCTACATGTAAAACGGTACTTTTGTTAAATATTTTTGTTTATGATGAATATTTTTAGTTTTTGATCACAAATAAAAGGAATATGTACTTGTGGTACATTAGTCAAATTGCTGTAACTTATACCCCCACCTTTAAAAATTAGAATTAGGTGGATCAGACGCAACTCTCATATCCTGTACATTTGAGCTATTGCTGTATGCAATAAAACCTTTATACACCAATATTACCTATAATGAGAAACTCGTCTATGACAGCATTTCCTTTTGTTCCACCGAAATACCATTTTGTTAAGTGTATTCCTGCTTTTCCCAATTCATAATCACCAAGAGGTTTGTAATTGGTTTACATTTTTTTATATATTTATTTATATTTTAAATCAATTAATTAATCTTAAACCAGATCTTGTAATAAAACGACAGAAATTACATCTGGGGCATTTTGTTTTGTTCTAAAGTTGAACAGCCTAGATTTGGTATGGCAGTAGTGTAAAATAACCTGGAGAATTGAGGGAATCTCTCCACTGCTGCACCAAGTTGAATATACCCCTTTGGTAACTTATTTTTCTTCTGCTTGAAGGGGAAAATTGTTGCACCTCTATGTTCGAAAGAAATCATACACATTTTAAGGACCATTTTATGGATCAAAGCCAAAAACTCTAATGCACAGAAAGCAGGACTATAGGGCGGGTGCTCAAGTGTCACCCAATTTAGGAAGTTTAACAAGTTGTTGTCTGTAGAAGATGTAGATGGTCTCTCAGATCGACTTGTATCTTGAAATGATTTACGACCACTATGAAGTTTGAGTTACGACTACAGTGATTTTAAACAAATCTGTTTTTTTATGCATTTAATTCATTATCTGATAAATATATACCGGCTTCTATACTTCGGATAATAAAAACAGTATAACATAACGATATACATGTTTGAACGCACTTGGTAGGAACATCATCATTGTTACCATTTCAGAATTTTTTATATACTTCGGAAATAAACGAATACCACAATAATCCCATTTCCATATGTTGGTGCTTACATAAACACATTAATAACGCCTTCATTTGAACGTAGGTTGCTGCCATGCCTTAAAACAATCTTTTTGCGTGTGATGAGGCGATTTAGATCAGTTATATATTTTATTCATTCATACAAGAAGTAAAATGCTCGGGATCTAAATCTGACCTCATCACATTTTTGTAAAAGACAGAGGACCATATATTTATATTCAACGGATTTTGTTGTCTTGTACGGTGGTCTCGGACGGGGTTCTGATCCCAGTCCCAGATTAGAATCTCGTCTCCGTACTTGACATTAAATAAGAATGTACCTTTGTGGAGTTATTTATGAGTCCCTAAGGGACAGTACCCAATTAGAAGGGATAAGGTTTTCCACGTTGGCGGTCTCAATGCAGGGTTTAAGCAGACCAATTGGATTCTTACAACTATCCTGATTGGAGGATAAGAAGGAAGAGGGGACAAGGATGAAATTAATAAAATAAGAAAGATGGAAAAAAAGAAAAGGTGAAGATGTTCGATAGTCGAGACGAAGAGAGGAGTCCGACGGAACGAGTTCGAGAGTCCAGCCAAGTCCGATAGGAATGTTCCTGCATCAAATAGCACCGGCGCACCCCCAAACACTCAGGAGGAAGCCCCTGACCAGACCGACGAAAGATCCATAGATACCCATCAACCAGCAGTGTTCCGGGCACACCATTTTAACTCGCCAAAGGTACCCCCTTTTACATACATTTTCAAATTGAGATTAGGTCCTCTCTCTATTTACAAAATTATATTAAAAAATTGTCAGAACTAATTTAGAAGATGTTGACAAAGCTTATTTTATGAAAATTAGCATCAGTTTTGTATGTACATAGATATATATATATTATAATAAATTTACTTTTTCATATTAAGCTAGTTTCGGTTGCTGTTAATTTAGCTTTTAGTTTATCTTCATATTTATGTCTGTAGTTTCTCAGAACCTGTGGTTAAATTTAGTACAAAAATACTTTTACACAACGCAATCAAAATAAAATCACCACTATACATTTGATCACAGGTTAATACTGAAACATAAACGAGGACTACACGACATTGCTTTCTTTTTATATACATTATAAACAACTTTGAAAGTACATAGGCAGTTTAGTATCCTTATAGAAAGTTTAATTAAACTGTCTATAAAGATAATCTGTCTATAAAAAAACTTTGTCTTTGTATTAATTGCATAGTCAGGTTGAAAAGCAAACAGCAGATTCCAGGTTAATACTGAGTACCAAAAAGCAAACATATATAAGAGACAAAAAAGAGAATTTGGAAATAACTAGCACAAAAGGTAAGAGAAATACATTTTAAAATTATCCTGATAATAGATATAAGATTTAAAATGAAAATATGTAAAAGGAAAACTTCTAAAACTTTCTAAGGGACATTAACTTTGTACTAGTTTAAAACACATTTAGTTTTTGGTCTCATACATGTGCCTTTCTCTGCTTCATGTCTAAAATTTTAGCTTTTTAGACATCTTTCGATCAAAGCGACGGAAAGACATTCCTACCCACAGCTAAATTCTGCAACGTTGGTTGGTTACCTTAAGGCAAAAGTGGATCAATCTATGAAACAACAATAAACACATCTAAAACTGTACATATATGAGCTATCCCCTATATAATAACAGCCTAAGTTATCTGTTCAACTGTCCTCGAATTTACGAAGTTGTTGGACCTGGAATGGATAAAGGCATGCATATTGGATTCTGGAAAAGTTAGGGTTATCAAAATTCAAAGCAAGTAAAGTTTATCTTCTCCTAAACTATCGATCTGATTCTAAAATAAATTGTTATAAACAGACTTTATATCGTAGCAAAAAATACTGTCGTCTTTATAAAGTTCGAAATCCCCCCCCCTCTCCCAATTTTTTGAGCGTTTATTGCAATTATTTCAAGCCCTAATTTCCCCGGTTAAGAACAGGTGATTAAATTTATTAATTTATCACAGAATAAATAGGTAAAAATAATATTTTTTGTAGCATTATGACACCATTCCTTTAACCCACTGAACAGTCGACAGCGAATTCCTGTTCGAATATGGACCTGCCGACCCGTTCTCGTTCGCACTCATATAACACACTTTTGAGGAAAATAAATATTGCAAACCGATAATAAATGAAAGAAACTAATTTTGCGTAACGGAACTCCTTTACCTTGCAGGGAAAATAACTTAAAAGTAGCCTGACAACTTTTAAACCGGCAACTCTAGTATGGTACAGTAAGTTCCGTCTGGAATTTACGAAAAGGGTGACTGTTTTGAAAGGGAAAAAGGTGGGGAGGGTGGTCGGTGGATGGGTTAAACATCTTATTTAAAAATTTCTTATTTTAAATTATTTAAATATTGTATGCATTATTGTCATACCTTTTATCACTGAACTTAGATATTACTTAAATAATTTTCTTTTGTATTTGGCTTAAATAATAGATTAGTGATAGTTTTAAATTTAACCATCGATTATTTTTTATTGCAATGAAAATCCGCTCTCGCCGGTTATCACCAGTATTAACAACAAATTCTTTTCATAGAAATATAGGAGTCTATTTCACGGACTTATAAATATCTAGGTTTAATTAAGAAGTTTGTTCTTCTGTTTGTTTGTTTTTTATACATAACCACATAGTTTGACTAAATGAATTCAACGTGGTTCTAAACTGCATCCACAATATGAGTAGATTTTAGAGGAGTATGAAGATAAACAATTGAGCGTGTACCAGATAATTCTCAGCTAAAAAAGAAACCTTTTTTACGTGCCTCAGAGTACTTTACAATTCTGGAAAATTAAAAAAAAAATTTACTGATCCCGTCATATGACGGGCTAAATGCTAGTTTATATGTATTAGTAAAACGATTCAAATAGCTAATCAGAAATCGAAGGGATACATTTTCAAATAGTCTACCTTTTCATTAATTTCCATTTGGTTCACTGCATCCAGCAGGATTGTTAATTTGTACAAGCCATTGGTCTGTTAGTAGGTATTTTATGTTTTTCTATTTTAAATCTATATATATAAAAATGAATTTGTGTCTGTCTGTCTGTACTCTATAGACTCAAAAACTATGCATCCAATCGCCGTGAAAATTTGGGAAATATTTAGGTATATCCCTGGGAAGGTTTTTGTAAATTTTTAACGTTCGAAATCCATTCCTTCCCCCTTTTTCGAACATTTCATGTCATTATTCCAAGCATTATTTTCCCCGGTTAAACGCAAACGATTAAGTTTTTAATTTATCACATCATAACTAAGTGAAAGAAGCAATATTTCTAGCAATGTGACGTCATCCCAAGTAATTGTTTTAAACGCAGTTTTCCTCGGTTAAAAGCAGGAGATTAAAATTTTCAATTTATCATATAATAAATAGGGGAAAAATGATATTTTTCTATCATTATGACGTCATTACTTTAAATATCTGATTTATTCATTTCTTATTTTATATTATTTAAAATCGTCTGCGTAGTATCAATTCGGTTTGACGTGGAAATTTAGATATAAACTTTCATTTCTATGTGACGCAAATTATAGCATTTTTATATGAGAAGTAATTTTAAATTTAATTCTTGGTTTATTTTTACGTTACAATAAAATGCATATCAACAATATTCTAAGTACAAAAAGTACACATTTCAGTGGCCAAATAAAACCTATCATTTTATATAGTTATCTTCATATTCATATGGATGTCGATATGAATGTGTGTTTCTGTTTCATACAAAACTATGTGGTTTGTCATAAATTTCCTTAATTTTGGTAAACATTTATTTCTACCAACAAAATTAGCACTGTTGCTGTCAAAACCTCTCCTTTTCTACCACGAAATATGGCAAGATCTCTTAACTTTGCTAATCAACATACAGTAGTAATGCAGTGATGTAATTTAGAGTTAAACTTATATTTTACCATCAAAAAAGTAAATATAAGATACAAATTCGATTAAAAACTGAATAATGTTATAATACACTTATAATAGAAATGAATAAATATGCCAATGACTCGAACTGAACTATGACGAATTTAGAGAGTTATTCTAAATAATAAATCTTTGTTTAAAAGTAATATATAATAAGTTCACCGTAGCGAAGCACGGGCAAGCTTGCTAGTTACTTATAAATATATGTTTCATCCTGAACCTGCTTCATCTTTTAACAACCTTATCTGGAATTAAATGTTGTAGTTTTTAAGACAGTTATAACATCTAACTGTGCATCATTTGTTATTGCAATTTGCCCGCCATATAATGGAAAATCTAAATGTAATGACTAGTAATGCTACCAAATTACAAAAATGCAACTTTAAGATATCAACATATTCATAAGCAGTTGTAAAAAAACCATTTAAACAGTGAGAACAATGCTTCTAAAGTCCATTTTAAGAAAACAAAAATCTCATTTGCAGAGAATAATTTTAAACTTTTATTGTTTATAACTTCCTGTTAAAGTAAAGGAAATATTGTAATTACAAAAACTTTAGGTTTAGAATGAAATATTACAATAACAAAAAGTGTCATTATAAGAAGTATTAAAGCTGTGGAATATTACAACACCTAGTTATGCACCTTCCTTTTTCTTGTAATCTGCTTGCTCTCTATGTAATAAAAAATTTCAATATGACCTGTATTTCTGCTATAGGGCATAACTCTAAAATGGTTTGCTATAAAATATTGAAATTTTCCATTTTGGACTGTTATAGGTACAGACGCATTATAGACGGCATAAGCTCAGAATACGCTCTTGATACGAAGTTGCTAACAGTCACAGGGGCTAACAGTCAAGGGGAGTAGAAAAATTTTCGAATTTTCTCACTTAACAAACTCAAACCAACTTAACCAACCAAGTCTAAAGATACATATCTTCATCTAAAACCTATTTCAAGCCATATATAATAGTGCAATATATCAAACTGTTACATTTTAAATATAATAATTCTTTCAGAGAATGAAGCATTATACTTATATTACACATCCAATAAGAATTTTAAATGTTATGCATCTTCAGAATTTAAGGCTCGCTACTATACGCAATTTTATGGTATTTTACATCATAAAACATAGAAAAGCTAATATTTCAAATAGTTTTATACATTTACATTTAAGAAAATATTTTTGGTTCTTTATTTTGTTGTAAGATATAGTGATTCATACATTTCTTTCTTGTTCATATCTCAGAAACAAAGTTAAAAAGTAAATAATAATAACGATACGGAAACTAAACATAAGTATATACGAAGTATATACGCAACGACAAAGTTACGCATGGAGCCCAACCATTAATTATTCGTTATAAAATAATGCAAGGTATTTCATCATTATTACACTCAGTCTAAGCGTATCACCAAACCAGCAATTAACAACGTGTTTACTGTTAACATTATATAATTAACACCCATTGGGACTAAAAAGAAGGGGGGTGCAGAGAGATTATTGAAAAAAGTAGAGGCAATATTCTGCAATACGTGTTGCAAAAGTAAAAGACAAAAAAATTCTGGGGGGGTTCACCGAACGTTTTTCGGATGGCCTCAACCTCATCTCATTAGCATAATTAGAGGGTCGCCGAGCAGTTTTGTCACATTAAACCCCCTAATCTGAGTCAAGGAGAGGTTCGGCGCGCACCAGCAGAACTGTAATTATGTCGAGAATAGAATGCGCGTGATCGATGAGTTCTTTTCGCATCATCGTAATCGTCATGACAAATAGATGTAATCTTCTGCCGGGTTTACAGCTAGCAAAATATTTCATGCAGTTACGGGTGCGGACTTGGGAAGTAACGCCGCGGTTAAATAAATATTTGGCCGGCGTGACTTTGGATTAAAAATCCATAATCATGAGGCAGGAAAAAAAAACATTTAAAAATATTACTTCCAATATTTTTTCTAGAATAATTTCTGTCACTGCTTATTAAAACTTGATATATATATATATATATATATATATATATATATATATAATATATATATATATATATATATATATATATATATATATATATATATATATATATATATATATATATATATATATATATATATATATATATATATATATATATATATATATATATATATATATATATATATATATATATATATAATAACTGAACTATAAAAAGCAAACAGGTGGAATATTCTTAAATTATTCTGTTTCGTTAATTTTGCGTTTTTAGCGACACAGTAAAGAAAGAACACAAGTTCATGGCAAAAGTATATAAGAAATTTTGGTGATTCTAATATATTATGTCTATTTAATTACGTATGAAAATAAAATATAGAAATATATTTTCATACACATGAATGCACATGTAGGCAAATACATAAAAGTCTTAAAGGTCTTTCTATAAAAATCTTGTTAATTGTATAGGTTAGTTTTATCTATATAAGGGCTAATGACATCCGGATGTTTTTAGCAAAGGTACGAACTACCATGCCAATTGCAGGTCTTGCACCTATAGATTTGGAAGGACAGCGTTCTACTGATTGGATCATCGTTAGAGAGAAAAGGGCTGTTCATCATAAATTACATTCTTTTACTTCAAAATGAACTGTTTCTGGCAATATACAAAGTACAAAGGGTTCAAACTGCTTAGTGAATAATGTGACAAAAGTACATTGAGTATTTCTTATACGCATTTGAAATGTCAGAATATATATTAAATATAGTTAGAGTATTTCAACGTTATAAAAAAACCATGAATCCCATGGGGGGATAGTCAGGACTGTAAATATCAAGTTAAATGGTAAATAGACAGATAGACTAAATAGATAGACAATGTAATAGATAAATAAGCATTAAATTTCTTTATATAAATCGTTATGAATGCTTCGATAAATACGTTCCTTCATCCTTCCAAAAATAAAACGTAATTTTACGTCTAGAATACCGGAAAGTGGACAAAAAAAAACTTTGCAACGTTCACTTCTTAAAAACTCATAGTAGTGTTTTTCATAGCATAGAGCATTTTTGAAAAATATCTGGATACCTGGTTGCATCTGGTTATCCAAGTATACAAAATGTAACAATTTCAACAATTTCCTTCTTTAAAAACGTGTTTAAAAGTATTTTACAATATCGTGTACTGTACAACCAGACATAAATCCCAGTTCTGTTGAAAATTACATTTCTGAATATAATACATTAGAGTACTTAACGTGGGAAATCCTAGACCAGGGATGGGCTAACTCCGGTCCGCCGGATGGTTTTATCCAGCCCTCGGATAGAATTTTAAGTTGCCGGTCCGAGGCAAATTAAAAGAAATATTTATTTATACATTATATATCCATCTCCTTTTCGACTTTCCTTAAATATTATATCCCAAATTTATTATCTCACGCCCAGGAGATCAGCTGTATATTTGCTTCTTTTATGTGTTTTATTATAGTGTTTTCAACTTTGAACCTTAAAAAAATAATTTCAGAAGTACACTGACATATGAGCATTTAGCATCGTACCTTAAAATCATTACATCTCACTTCGAACCTCACCATATGGAACTTTTAAAAATGAAATCGCAATTTCATTCCTCTCATTAACATATTAAAAGCGTTAGGTACTTGTATATTGTTTTTAAAATTTTATCTTGGGCAGCTAAACTTATTCTCTTTCGATTTTTGGCCCGCGACCGAAAAAGTTTGCCCATCCCTTTACTAGACTCTTTCACATGGAAGTTAAGTTATATTACATAATTCGTTCCACATATAGGCTAAATTAAGCATGGCATACGTGAAGTATATGATCCGGACGACATTGTATATTACCGTAATTTTGCATATCAATTATTCTTGATTTGGTGTGAATTATGTCTGAGCGATTTAAATGAATTAATGTCTCCAATCGCCAAATTATTGATTAACAATAAAAATATACTAGTTGCATAATATTGCTTTCCAGCAAAGTTATTGAATTACTTTCCCCTGTGATTTAACCTACGATTGATACATAATATTATCATACATTGAAAACATTCTAGCAGATACACAGCGTTGTAATATAAAAATTCAATTAATTAATATAACTCTTCACTGTAGTTTTTAAATATGTTTGTTAACTAAAATGTATATTTATACCAAACCTATAAAATTCATGCCGAGCGCTGGCCGAATGGTTAGGGTGCTGGCCTTCGGTACTGGTGTTCGTGGGTTCGAATCCCACTGTGGCATGGATGTTCGTAGTCGTTCGAAATCGGCTTTAAACAGTAGGTCCCGGTCTCATTAGCCCTCGTGTTGCAAAAAAGTAGACCGTAGCACTCCAAACCAAACCAAATCAAACCTATAAAATTCATGTTAACTATCTTTTAATAGACTACTATAACTGTAAAACTTTGATTATTTTGCGTAAGATATGTATATGTAAGAATTTTGCATAGGAGGCTTAAACTATCTAGATCCATGGAAAAAGTCAAACACTGAAAACATTCAAGAACCATTGTTCTAAAAAATTAATATGCCCTAAAAATGCTCCAATCAGCGAAAGATTCTGTATTTACAAGTATTTTGTAATTGTTTTTTGCCCCATAAAAACCAAGTTATTAATGAATATATTTCAAAATACATAGTTTTTATTCAACTTTTAACAGCTTACTTCTGTTTTTTAGTTGCAAGATGAGAGAAAATATTTTCAAATAACTGCAATGCAATATCGTAAAAAGAAGTCTGGTACTTTTTTAAAAGACATGTTCTTCTATAATTCAGTTGGTTGTTTACAATTACATTCCCACTATTACAATGCCAGCAACATTCAAAAACTTAGTTTTTATAAAAAAAGTCTTATAATTAATTATCATTAAGAAGTAGATCCAAATAAACAAGTGCACGTTATAGGGAATGTAAGCGTGAATGTACACCAAAACTAAGTTATATCATGTAATTATATCGGATTGAGGGAGCTGGGTAAAAATTAAGTTTATATTTTCGTGGTCATCAAAGGTTACCAATATTAAAAGAGAATCAAAGATTTTGTGCCAAAAGTTTCCATTTTAGAATATACATTCCATTTAGAATATACATACGAGAAAAATTAAGAAAAATGCCAATAATTGATATATGCATCCTAACAACTATACATATTTAGACATATATAGATGAATGATAAACAAAGTTTAAAAACAAATTTTTGCACATAAAATATATATTAATCAAATATGTATTAAGAAATACATTAAGACTGAAGTATTAACCCTCCGAGTGGAACACACCGAGGAAAAAAAAGTCTCCAAAAAATACGCTAAAGTTTTATTGTGTCAGTGACCAAAGCGTTCTATGATTTTTTACTTCACCCTTTGTCGACTAGATTGGAATACGGGAAACCCACCCTCGTTATTGTCCCTTTACTTCCGGTTATAGATATATAAATAGACATTATAGATTCTTAATTTTAAATACACATAAAGCTCGTCAAGTTTCGAAGATCATCCCATAAGAAATAATGGATTCTAAAAATACGAATAAAAATACTTTTTAAGAGAATTATTTATATTTTTTACGAAAGTAACCAAGATATTTAAGTAGTGCAATTAGAGATACATCTGTTACCGCAAACGAAATACTTCGAAATAGAGATTTACAAAGCTATGAAAAGCTATCAGCGTCTTCGTGCCTCAGGGAGTAGGGGTGCATCCCTCCATAAATGTCAGTCAAAGAGGGGTGCAATTCCTAAACAATCGACCTGACCCTCCTACCTCAAAAATCCATGGAGGAAAGCACTGGCAGAAATGTACAATGTATCCATTTTCGGAACGTTTTTGGAGGTCGAAAATTGCACCTGACAACCCGCGGAATTGTATGTGCTAACCGCTTGGAGGGTTAAACACATAGAATAAGCACCTTACTGTAAAATTATCCATATGCTTGAATATAAACTTACATTGTAATGCACTTAATGCAAAATTTACTGCAGTTTGACATAAAAAAATGTGCACTATGTCTTGAAAGATGGCCGAATAAATAGGGTGCTAGCCTTTGGTACGATAGTTCGACGGTTCAATTCTCACTGTGGGACGGATGTTCGTAGCCGTTTGGAATCGGCTTCAAGCTGTAGCCTCCGGTGTAATTAAGCCCTCGTGTTCCAAAAAAATAGCATTCCAACTTTAAAAAATCATATATAGATTCTGTTTACCTATAAAATATATATTATTTATAGAAGCAATGTGCTTGAATATAAACTTGCCTAGTTTTGCCTAGATTTTTTGCCTTGTCAGTTTTGCCTAGATTTTTGTGAATTATATAATATTCTAGGGTTTGAAAGACAAATCTTTAAACATATTCTGTTTATTTAGTCTTATAATTCTTCCTTTTTACTTCTTTTTTACGTCTTTGATTAGAAATCGAATATAGCAACTTGCATAAAAAAATTCTATTAAGAATAACTTTTTTTTATAAATGAATGCTTCTCATTTTTTAAAAACTTTTTTCACCTTCGAAATGCAAGAAGAAAAACTAAAATGAAACGGAAAGAAATAAAAATATTATAAAAAACAAAAGACTGAAGTAATCTTAAGTATTCCTTATTAGAAGTGAAAAGATACTGCATTCGAATTCCGAAATGTTTTTCTTTTAAATAAAAATGAAAAAGCATAGCTCTCTACCCTAGAAGTGGTATAGAATCAAAGTACTGTAGAAAGTCATTCGGTTTTTTTTTTCTTATAAAAAAAACTGTCATTTTGTCCTGGTGCAGAAAAGAAAAAAAAAGGGTCACTCTGTAAAACAAAATAACGCTGGCAGTAAAATGCTAAATAGAAAAACTGGTTATAAAAACGAAAGGGGAGTAAGGGGGAACGGTATAAAAACAAGTAAAAGGCAAAAAAAAAACGGAAAAACAAAAGCAGAAATAATAATAATGATAACAAAGGAAAGAAACATCTAAGTAAAAAAAATTAATTAATATAAAGTAAAGAATGAAATAAAAGGAAGTATTTTTTTAATAAATTTTTGGTCCAAGGCATAAAGAATAATGTATATAAAATAGTTGTGTATAATGAAGTTATCAAATTATATGAAACTATAAATCAACGCTGTAACTGTGAAGTAATTAATGTAAAATGAAATAAAGTACCTTAAAGTGCATAAAAAGTACTTCAGTTAATGTTATATAAAATTACTCCAGTTTTATATATATATATATATATATATATATATATATATATATATATATATATACTATATATATATATATATGTATGTATATATGTATATATATATATATATGTATATATATGTATATATATATGTATATATATATGTATATATATATTATATAGTATATATATATATATATATATATATATATATATATAAATATATATATATATATATATATATATATATATATATATATATATATATATATATATATATATATATGTAATAATATCAATATGTAAGCCCTAAAGCGTATTCCAAAACTATCCCTTTTCCCCATTCATTATTCCGGATCTTAATTTCTTCTCTTTATATTAACCATATTTCCCAGCCATCCAATTTAATCGAGAATGTTTTCATTCCTTCAACCGAACCCCGAAATTCTTTCTATGATCCCCCAAACAGAAAATGATATAGCTGGCATTTTAATTAGGTAGTTATAACTTTCCCATGAAAATTTGTAACGATCAGCAGTAATGCTCCTCTGAGACGCCACACTTTGCAGATGGCTAAGGTCAAAGGTTACTTTCTAATAAGCAAATAACACGTGCCTCAGCATTTTTTCCACACACGGGTTTTAGTCGTCTCTCGCAGAAGGTTGGCATTACAATTACGTAGAGAGATAGAGCGTTCTGACTCCGTCGGTTTCAGATGTCTCTGGATTCTGTGCAATTTTTATAGGATGAAATAAAAAGTTAAGTTCGGCCACGACAAATGATGCGCTTCTTTCTAACGGACGGTTAGCGGGACACTTAACAGCCCAGCATGCCCGGGCTAAGGAAAATAATAGGGGCAATTTCAAAAGCAGTTTTCATGTAAGTTCGGGGCCAGTGAGACCGATGGACTGATTACATTAGCCGACATGTTGAACAGTGTTTTCGTGAAATTCGTGAAGACTTTGTGCGGTGAAACGCCTATGCATTTCGAGTCCATACGGATATATCTTGCGAAGTTTTAGTGACTGTGAATATCGAAAATAACATAGCTCTTTCCTACCAAGCTAAACTAAGTTTTATAAACATCGAAGACCATGGCTCCCAGTCGACAGCAGAGAGTGTTTCAAAAACTTCGAAAAACCAATTTGTGTTGTTTCCTTGACATCCGCATCGAGTTTCCTACAATGCACCTTCCATATCGAGTTCGCCGAGTTCCTGCCGAGTTCCGGTTCAAGCCACCAAAAGAACTCTTCGGACAAGGATATATCAACCCACCGATTTTCTAGGCCATGCTTGAAAATTTAAAATCTTAATTCTCGGTAAAATTTTCAGTGAAATTTAAAAAGAATGTTTGATAAATTTGAAAATTTAAAAGTTATTCAAGTACAAGCTGTTTAAAATATGCAGTTTCATCGGATTAAAAAATTTACTTCATGCATTAATTTTCATCATTCAAGGTAAAAAAAACCAAAGTATTTATGAAACAAACATTAATAAGTTAAAACATAACAGTATATTTTAATTTAAAAAAGAGATAGATGACTTTAAATTTATTTAATAATATTTGAAATTATAAATCACGTATATAATAATATCCTAAGTATTCTGTCCATCTATGCTCGAGTTTATGAAGCAGTTGTACCTCGAATGGATACAGCATCCATATTGGATTCTTGATGAGTTCCGGTAAGCCACGTTCGAAATCCACACCTTCCCCCTTTTTTTTTGAATTTAATGCCATTATTGCTAGCCCTATTTTTCATGGTTGAGAGCAAGCGATTAAATTATCAATTTATCACATTATAAGTAGATGAAAATAACATTTTTCTAACATTATGATTTCATTCCCTTAATAATCTCATTTAATCATTTCTTACTTTAAATTATTTAAATATCGTCTGCATTATTTTCATACATTTTATCACTGAAGTTTGACATTACATAAATAATTTTCTTTTATATTTGGTTTAAATAATAGATTAGGTACATATGTGATAAATTTAAATTTAATTATCGATTATTTTTGTTGAAATGGATATTTATTACTGGTATTAACAACAAATTCTATCTACCTCAAGGGTGTAGTAGAAATGATATTTTCATTTCTTTACTTCCATTAATTACTGTGGCAAAAAATAATTGGGAAGAATTTAATGATATATTCGATGTAGCTAAGAAAATTTTGAATCATTTTTTAAACGAATTGAACGTGATTTTAAACTGCATTCACAGTATCGGAAGACTTTAGAGGAGTGGGAAAATAAACAAATTATTGAGTGTGTACCAGATAATTCTCAACCAAAAAAAACAAACCACTTTTTTTATCTGCCTTATAAAGTACTTTTCAATTCTGTAAAATTAAAAATTTTACTGATCCCGTCATATGACAGATTACATGCTAGTCATCGAAATATTTATTCTTAAAAGCACACCTTGCTACTTTCAACTTAATAATGTATGAACTCAAATGTAAACAAATGGATAAAAATGCTAAATTGCAGTTTCGAGCATTAAATAAAGCATGAGCTCATACGAGTATTCTTTAAAAGAACCTAGCGATAGCTGTAAAGGGATATTTTAGATCAAATAAGTACTTTGCGACAGAAATTCTGCGCGTGTTTTTGGATGATAGCCCTTATTATTTCAGGATAAATGTAAGAAAATGCAGTTTTGATTTCTACTTATTCCGATGCGTTGAACTCCGATGGAAAAACTGCTCTAGCGAATGGGTTTGTTTTTTTAATATTTAATTTAAGTAGATTTATCTCCAGATCTCTTTTATGTTTTCTTATCTTTTAACCCTCTCGCTTCTCTGAACCTCATACAAAACTTCTAGTTTAAGTAATATAAAAATCTTAAATATAGTTTCAAAAATTTGATTTACAATGAAGTATACATATAAGGCTAAGTTGCAATATAGCGGCAAAACTATATCCAAATGACAGGGTGCTGCCAGAGAAAGGGGGTTTGAATCCCATTGACGGAACAGATGTTTGTAGTTGTTGGAAATCCGCTTTTAAAAATAGTTTCCGGTATTTGTTGTAATCGTGTAGCATAGGAGTAGACTATAGCTCTTAAAACCAAATTAAATTGATTCATTGTTAGTCTCATATGACATTTAACCCCTTAAAGCACGAATTTATTTCGGAAAAACTGATAAAAAATGATACATTTTATGACTGAAAAAAATATATAGGTATAGAATAAATTATTTTTTGCAATTTTAGATCTGGGGGAGGGGTGACTACAGTGGAAAAATTGTTACTCAATCAAAGTGCAAATAATGTGATTGCATGTTTATTTTGAATTTTGCCCGTGTCAGACACGGGCAAATGCTTTAAGGGGTTAACGATAAGTGGCAAGTATAGTGAGTGAAGAAAGCAAACATTAAAAAAGCATGCCGTTTATTTAACATGCATTAAAAAATAGTAACATTATAAATTGTACCAAGAGCAATAAAATAATAATACTATCGCGACACCCACACAGGGAATCAAATCAACCGTCAGAGTCAGTCCACAAAAACTACAATTATTGTTTATATACTACTGGGCTGACCAGATATACGTGTAAATTTGAATAAAGTTGAAAATAAAATACATACAAAAGACTTAAAATGCACACACAGTAACTAAATAAAGACAAGGTCATTACGAATGATGACTAGTACAGTTTAAGACCGTTTACAATCTCAAAGCGTCGAAAACTGGATATAATTAACAGACCAATACTTAACTGCTGCTTAAGTCCAAGTAATCCTAAAATTCATTATAACTTAAATTAATGATGTTGGTCACCGGTAGATGGCAGCATTTGAACTTTACTCAGTCATTATTTTGGGACACCGTTACCTTGAGTAACAAGACTGAATTTAAACTTTTAGGATAGTTTGCAAATCATAATCTGATGAGTCATTATACAATCAAAATTTGCATTTAGTTTAAGTAATATAAAAATCTTATGTGGATATCACATTATTTCCTTGTACGCTTACCCAATTGCACACATTTTATTTACAAATTTTGATTGTATAATGCGTCATCAGATTATGATTGGCACATTCCCTTAAAGGTAAAAATTCAGTCTTGTTAATCAAGGTAACGGTGTAACGAAATAATAACAACTGAATAAAATTCAAATACTGACATCTACTGGTGACCGTCAGCATTAATTTAAGTTATAATGAATGTTAGGATTACTTGGACTTAACCAGCGGTTAAGTATTGGTCTGTTAATTATATCCAATTTTCGACGCTTTGAGATTGTAAACGGTCTTAAACTGTACTAGTCATCATTCGTAATGACCTTGTCTTTATTTAGTTACTGTGTGTGTATTTTAAGTCTTTTGTATGTATTTTATTTTCAATTTTATTCAAATTTACACGTGTATCTGGTCAGCCCAGTAGTATATAAACAATAATTGTAGTTTCTGTGAACTGACTCTGAAGGTTGATTTGATTCCCTGTGTGGGTGTCACGATAGTCTTATTATTTTATTGCAATTTATAATGCATGTTAAATAAACGACATGTTTTTTTTTAATGTTTGCTTTCTTCACTCACCATACTTGCCACTTTGCCTTAAATGTCATATGAGACTAACAATGAATCAATATCGTTTGGTTTTAAGAGCTACAGTCTACTCCTATGCTACACGATTACAACACATACCGGAAACTATTTTTAAAAGCTTATTTCCAACAACTACAAACATTCTTTTCGTCATTGGGATTCAAACCCCCGTTCTTCGGCAGTACTCTGAATTTGGATATAGTTTTGCCTCTATATTGCAACTTACCCTTTTATGTATACTTCGTTGTAAATCAAGTTTTTGAAACTATACTTTTTGTACAATATACAAAGAAGTAATAAAAGAGTAAAAATTTTAAATTATATTCTTTTATTTCTATTTTAAATTATATACATCTTCAAACTGTACATTTTTATTTCTGATTTTCAATTTCACTTAAAATGGATTGTATTAGTGTATATCAATACACTGATATCTATCTGTTGAATTGTTGCTATAACCTCGCTGAAGGATGATCAAATGGAAAGGACGCTGCTGCTCGACACCAGAGTTAATGCATTCGAATACCACTATGGCATGAATGGATATAACAGTCTGAAATCGGCATTAAACAGTAAGTCCTGGCGTCACTAGTTACCGTATTACAAAAAGTAGAAAGTAACACTCCAAACCAAACCAAACCTCCAGACAGTGGTAAAGGCTTGCAGTGAACCATAGTGAAGAAGGGTCTACAAACCAACTGCTTGCTTTGCTAGGTAGTATATCTCCAAGGAGATTATACTTTAACCGTTTATGCACAGTTTCTTTGAAAAAGGGCGGAAAAAAATGTAAGTCCTGGCTTCACTAGCCTGTTGTAGCATAAAAAGTAGACCGTAGTGCTAAAACCCAAACATGATGTGACCCTTGGCATGTAATGCCGTAGTTATTCATTTCATATGTCATTGTAGACTTTGGTGAGTCTACTCGGCAAGAGCTCTTTACGGAGGCTGTGCAGTAAATGACCAGGTTACGTCCATAGAATATGGTTTTGGTTACTGTGGTCAAGATGAACACCCTTGCTCTGTTTGAACAGGACGAATCAAGTTTCCATCCACAAATCAGTAAGTTAGAATGAAGTGAATTGAAAGTAATATTTAGCACAGCACTCTCGAGGTTGCATGCATAGTTGCAGCAAGTTTGATTTTTTCTGGATAATATCTTGTCATAACAAATTGGACATGACAAACTTGTAGCAAAACTCCTGCAAGTTAGACGAAGTAACCACTCCTTTGCAACGCTATTTTGCTTCAAAACTGGGGCAAACTTGTCACGACAACCTTGAAGCAAGCGAAAGTTCTCAGACTTGCTGCAGTCTTGTTTCAAACATGCAGACTTGTAATGCAAGTTTGCAAAGCAAGTTTTGCTCCAGGTTTGCTGCAAACTAAATTTGCTATCTGGGTCACATCAATATTGTGCGATCCCAGTACTAAGTATTTTTTTTTTGCATAAATAACTAAAATATATGTTTAAAATCCCTCCTTGCAGACTTAGAATGCAAGTTTATAAAGCAAGATTGCTGCAGGTTTGATGCAAACTAAATTTTCTATCTGGGTTACATCAATAATCTGCGATCACAGTACTAAGTAATTTGTTTTGCGTAAATAACTAAAATATAATTTGAAAATGATTTACAGCAAACTTTTATCGTCATTTGCACGTTTTATACAATTAGGCCTTACATAGGATTCAAGTTTGATAGAAATCTCTATAACAATTTGTAGTCGACATTGAAAAGCTGATAAAACAAATAGATTTTGTGCGTTTGTGTATTTACTAACAATAACGTGTAGTATCAACATTTATAACAATGACAAATGATACTATTAGTATAAAATTTATAATCTGAAGGATCAGCCTGCTTTACATTTTTCCTGTTTAGTTTAAATTGCAGCCCCTTCTATCTATTCAAGGCGTTAATGAAGCTCCTTGAAATTTACTTAACAGGGTCATGAAAAATTTAATTTTGCCATACAATCTAGAATAATGATAACATTAATTACAACAAATTATTTTTATTATCATATAAATAAGCTGAGGGCTTAATAAAGTGTTTAATTCCGGATGAATATCAAGCAGGCGAGAAAATATTTGTTAAGTATCAGTTTTTAATACCGGTATATGTATCCAAAACTATCAGATAAACGTAGCTGTCAAATCTGACACGTCTGATGGGAGTTAACGCCTTGCTGACTCTGTTACATTTGATCCCAGATGAGTAACAATTTAAAACTTATGGAGAGGTAAAGGATCAATTATATTTCTGCTTCAAGTAACCCTGTCTTGAACCAGTTATATTGCTCATTTAATGTGACAGACATGCATCCCAACAGCGGTATTCTAACTTTTATTTGATTCAAGTTTTATTTGATAGTGTATTTCTGTCAGGTATTAATTTATTGGAATCTATTCCGTTATAACCTTACGATGCATTTCTTTACAATAAATTAGCACATATAATTTGCGCGTCACTAAACATGCATATAACTACTAGTTCTATTAGAAATTTAACTTCTTGATATATTTGCTGTATAAAGAAATCGTATAGCAGCAACGAAGTTAATACGTGACCTTTATCATACAAAAAAGGTTCTACTTAGCCGTTTTGTCTACGAATCCTATTTATTTGAGGCAACATATTAAAATATTTTAGTACATACATATATATCCGATACATATATTATGTATGCCAAAAATTACCGTTAGCAATAATCCAATTTTAATCCTGAATTCTAATTTACGAAAAGTTTTGCGTCGATGTTACTAATATTTGTTTTAAAAAAGTAACTTCCGTTTTTTGCTAATAGCATATTAAAAGTTAATAGACGGGGAAACGCCATTATTAATTTGTAAGTTATAATTATCAATTCACCGAGATGGAATTGTGGGGAAATTTTGTTCAGCTGTACTTCTACTGTAGTCTTAAATTATTTTTATTTTGAAATGTGGAGCACTTGCCTTTTAGCAGTATTAGCATTGGATGCTACAAAGCCACATAACTTCGTTGATATTTTATTACAGGAACTCTGTATATGCAGCCAACATTTCTCTGTATCAGGGAACAGTAATAATACATCACTCTTTACTCGGAAATCGAACTCTTGAGCCCCATTTAAATGTGCCAAAAATCAATGCAAATGCAAGGTAAATCCGTAAAACTCACTCGCATTTCAAGACTTATCCCTGTCTACGAAAAAATTGAAATGTAGAAAAATTCCACCTTTCTATCAGAGTGTATCCTCCAAACCCATGACTCTTCACGACTCCAGGCGCTAGCTTTGAAAATAGGCAACTCCGCAGCTGCATAAAGTAAAAAAAGAAAATTCACTGATGCAATTGCAACTGAGAATGACTGTCTAACCGGTTGAATTCATCCCTTATCCACCTTACTCTTTTGCTTTTAAAATTCATCATAATTTAATCATAACATAATCTTCATCATAATTTACGGAATTTTTCATGCGATTTATTAAAAATAGTAAAAAAATGTTGATGCCACACTTTGTATGAAGTACACAACAGTTCTCCAAATGAGAGGGAGGAAATAACTCCAGTAGGAACACTTGAGTCTTAACGACTATCTCGCAAAAAACGAGGGTTGAAATATTGCTCATGTAAACGTGTTTCTTTAGCTCTATATTGAATGATGGCCAAATGGTTAGGACGCTGAGGTACCGGAGTTCTTGTGCATCCAATTGTGGTATGAATGCTAGTAGCCGTTTAGAATCAGCTTTAAGCAGTACGTACGGTGACATAAGCCCTCGTTTCAAAAAAGTAAACAGCCGTGCCCCATACCAAACCAATGGTACTATTACTTGGAAATATGGTACTAATACTTATTGTAATTTACTTGGAGGGTCATTCTGGCATTCCAAATAAAATACTTTTTACCCGGTAAAATGAAAGTAACTTTACTGGCACATATAAATGGGCTAACACCTGTCAAATCAGATCACAAACGTTAACCACTACCCAATCTTAGAGGTGTAGCTTTAAAAAGGAATTCCAAGATTTAGTAAATGCCGTGATGCATGCGCGATATCTCTAATCAGACAGAAGATTCACCTCCCAACGCAAGCATCAATAAGCGAGGCATACCAGAAATTTTTTGAGGGGAATATTACTCCACCGATAATGAAAGAATATCACAAATTATACCTTTTGTAGGGAAGAAAATATGAAAGTAACGTATCTGTGTGTGGAAGGGGAGGTATGTTGGTTGCCTCGTATCTCCCTCTCGCCGGAATCCAACAGAGCGCACGTAAGTCCCTTTTATACAAAACATGCCTCCCCCTCCCTCCTTTCTCCGTCCTCTTATTCTAGATTAAAACTGAAAGGAACTCCAGAATCCATTGAAGCATAGACAGCGACTAATTATCTGGAGAAAATAATCCTCCACCCCCCACCCCCTCCCCACGCTGCTCCAGATCTTTCATATCTATTCTTCACCCTTTTGAAAAGTTGCTCAAGCGACTTCGAATAATAATGGAAGCTTCCAATTTGGGGAAGGCAGGGGGGAAGGTGAATTGTTCACTGCTCAACTCACTCCCCCCCTCCTTTATGGTTTCATCGAGAGTTCGGACTTGTTCGGAAGTAATAAGGATATTGATAAATGATTGATTCATAGATAAGATTTATACATATCTATATATCTATATATTTTTCATTATCATAGTCTTGAAAAATAGCAATTATGAGCGGTCCGTAATATAAAGCCTCCATAATAACGACGTAATGCTTATCGCGGAAGGATATTACAGATGATCACAGATATTATGAATCATCACAGCGAGCTTCATTTATCACAACACATTCAATTGTGGTGCTTTTTAATATAATAGGCTGCGTATAAAATACTAATAAGTGGTTTTAATGCAAGGTACTTTAGATGCAGCTATCAGATATCCATCTTATTTGGTCATATTAATGCCCCGGCAAGAAGATAAAAAAAATAAATAGGGCCATTTGATCTCGTCGTTATTTTCTAATTATTTCGTACAATTTTCATCCACGTGGTGTTCATTGTCTTATTGAACCTTTGCCTTGCGTGTAGTTGTTTTGGAAAGAAAAGAGGTGAAAAAATTATTATTTATGCATTTTTTATTATATGCATTCTAAATTGTAGCATGCGTTTTCGTATTACTGCCATGTTTATGTAACGGGTGGTTTTTTAACCCGGGCAAATTTACAGTTATATCCATTTTGGGTAAAGAACAGTCGTTAAGGCAGAAATAAAACCTCAAAATATGAAAATAAAAATATAGTTTATTGAGATAATCGGCTTTTGGCGCACTGTTGCCAAATCGTCCTACATTTGGTTATCCAGTTACATGGGGGCACCATTGAGCAAAAAAGTTAGATAAAAGCAATTTTTTGTAGTGGACTAACTATTTTCACGTCATTTGATAACAGAAATTGCACCAGGCAATATCTCTACGAAATTTTAGGTCGATAACTTAATTACAATACGAAATTTATCATATGCAACACCGTTTTATAAATATGGCAATTTAATCTTCTTTATGTTTTACCGCAAAACATAAGGTAGCTCAATTTAAACTTTCGGAGATGGTCATTTGACTGGGGTAAAAGCTTTCCCATCATTATCTGCTTTAGATCCAGTTTTAAAGCACTTAAGCCCAACTGAAAGTTTCTAAATATGGCCTAATGACTTTGGCCTTCGACACTGGCATTTCGAAAATGATCTGAGAAAACCACCATCTGGAGATACTGCGTTAAATGAGTAATACATGTTAACATTTTGATACCAGACAGAATCAGAACTAAAAGTGTTGAATAGTGTTAGCCGTAGTTAAAGATAACAGAATATTATTAACTAAGAGTAGTTTATCAGGTATTATTTTTACTGTTTAACCTTTTACCGGGTGCATTTTATTTTTTGCATGAGTGGACATAAGTCATATTTTTTACGAGAAAACAGTTTCCTTTAATTGTGCTGAGACAAATGTAAGATTTCTTTCATACTAGTAATAACAAGGAAGTAGGAAATGAACATTTCACAAATATTAATAATTTATTATTTACAAACATTAAAGACTATACGAATATAAGACTTCTTTCACATTAGTAATAACAAGCAAGTTAGGAAACAAACATTTTACCAATATTAATATTAATTTTATTATTTACAAACGATAAAGTCTATGCGAATGTAAGGCTTCTTCTATACTAGTAATAACAAAGAAGTTAGGAAACAAACATTTTAAAAATATTAATATTTTATTATTTACAAACATTAAAGACTATGATATACAAGATTTCTCTCATACTAGTAATAACAAGGAAGTTATGAAACAAACATTCCACCAATATTAATTTTATTATTTACAAACAGTAAAGGCTATGAGAATGTAAGACTTCTTTCTTACTAGAAATAACAAGAAAGTTAGGAAGCAAACATTTCACTAACATAAATATCATCTTTATTATTTACAAACAGTAAAGGCTATCCCTGAAGAAATCATAAAATACTTTTCTACTTTATATAGTTTAGAGTTGTGATTTCAAATAATTTAATAATTTTTATTAAACTAGAGAGACAGAATTTCTGTCTGAATGGGACTAGTATCAAAAATGTAATTTTATTTGAGGTTGTTTTGTTAGCTTATTTGAATTACTACAGTCTACTGTTTTGCTACACGAGAGCTAATGAAACCGAATTTTATTGAGGCCTCTTCAACTTCAAGATTACACAATTCAAAGGTCATTGTTCCCAATATTCGAATACAGAAACTAGTAATTCACTTAACCGCTATAGTTTTTCAAATCATTCTTAGAAATGGAGAAGATTGACTTACACACAGTAGTCTGAAAGTTTTGAGAATCCTGTCAATAAAAATCCTTTGACGAGTGTTTAGTTCTTGTTCAATTCTTATTGTTTGTATTATTCAAACCTCTTTTTATAAAAATATTATATTTTACTGTAACGGATTTTTGTATTGTGGAGTAAATATGATGAAAATAGCATGGAATTTATTTATTTAAGAGTTTTATAGGTATAACTGTAAAATACAATGCCAGAGTTATGATCACATATGTAGGACTAAAAATTAAAAAAAGACATTATTTAGGTTAAGTAAGATGAATCACAAACATTTATTCAAAGTACATGCTTGTATAATTTGATAATTTATGCATATAATTTTTAAAATATTTATCGAACTAAATAGATCGACAATTTAAAAGAAAATATATTTTGTAACATTCTATGGTGCATTTCGAAACTGAATTCTAGAAATTCTCTAAAGGGGTATTAATACATTGCAAGAGGGAAAAGTACTTCAACATTTTTCGTAATACTGTTACTGGAGCGCAGGTTACGTGAAACTGCGTGTTTAGAAAATTTTTGTCAGTGTAACAATAAGTTACATTCGGTCAGCTCTTTTTACCTCTTCCCGTGAGTCATCGTCAAAGACATACCAGAACAGGACCGGTTTGAACTAGAAAGAAACTTCAGACTTCTCCCAGCCAATAGAAGAGCCCGTTGGTTTGACTTTTTCTAATCCCTCCGTTCGGGGGTGGACCCCTGTTTTTTCTCCGCGGGGCAGTCGGATTTTTTTAGAGGACAAGATTGTGACCAGAACAGAGTAGAAGGTGAACGCTGCTGGCATCTACGGTTTGAGGGATAGACCTTTTGAGAAAAATCATCGCCATATTGTTTTTTAGGGCCGGCGCCTACTCGAGAGCAGTCTTCGATATATACAAATGATAAATTGATTACATTTGTATTCCTTAGGCATTTATTTAATTGTATAAATTCATTTAATCAAGACTTATTTGCCCGTGTGATTATTAACCCCTTCCGGTAAAATGACGAGTCTAGCTCGTCATTGGTTTTTCATTCCATACCGCACAATGACGAGCTACACTCGTCATGCGACTAAAGTTACTGATAAATATGATAATTAATTTAGTTTAAAATTTCTAGTGTACTGAATTTAGCAACACTTTTGTTACTTGTGGAAATCCCAGGTCACTATTACATATTGTTTATTTAAAGTTTCTTGGTACAAGTCACTGCCAAATTGATGAGTCAGAATAAAAGAAAACCTACTAAGAAATGCCGTGTGTGTTACAAGAATCAAATTAGAAGTGAGACTCCCTGGCGATGTAAACAATTCAGAATTCCTTTACACTTTGTTTTGAAAAGTACCACTAGCTTGAAGACTATTATCTGTATACCTTATTAATGTTTTGCTTTGATATTTTCTTAATTTTACTGTTTCTGATATTATTTAACACTATGTAAAAAATGGATTTTAATTAAGAATATGTAAGAAATGTAAAATGAAACAAGTTTTTTAAATAAAAGTTATTTGGTTATTTCATGCACAGTTTTTCATTATTAAATCGTACCGGAAGGGGTTAATGAATATTAATTTCTTCTTTCTCAAACACTAGGCCAACGTAACATTTTTTTTTACTGTTACAGAGTGGGTAAAGTATATACGCTATGTACGATTGTATGGTGTTTTTGTTGTTAGGCAGAAATTTGCATTGCTTCTTTCCAGAAACTTAGTTTGTCAAGTTACTCGTTCTTCAGTCGAGTTACTTTCTCCAGAACGTACGGGGTCGTATTTTGTAAATTTGAAGTTGACTTTATTATTATTATTTTTGATTACAACCTTAATAATATGGCCATTGTGATACGCCAGATGCACCGAAAGCTGACCGATTGGTTAGAGCGCTGATCGTCTGTACCGGAGTTCGTGGGATCGAATCCCACATTGGCATGGATGTTCGTAGCCGTTTGGAATCGGCTTTAAGCAGTAGGTCCCGGTCTCATTAGCCCTCGTGTTGAAAAAAGTAAACCGTAGCGCTCCAAACCAAAGCATAAGCCAGATGCATACGTAAGTCCTAAATAAAATATACCCCCATGCAATGTGTTAAAGACTAATATTATCCATAAAACATATTCCAAAAACATGTTTACTTCGAAATCGACAA
The DNA here is from genome assembly GCA_032207245.1 of Pardosa pseudoannulata. Lineage (NCBI taxonomy): Eukaryota > Metazoa > Arthropoda > Arachnida > Araneae > Lycosidae > Pardosa > Pardosa pseudoannulata. Next base: position 22,852,745 of record CM063498.1, on the reverse strand, counting down.
TTTGCTTACTTTCCGGTAAGATTATTGACAACAACAACCAGTAAAAAGCTTTATAGTAAACAGAACGAATAAATCTTCAGTTTTATCCATAAAAAATAAGAAATGTTTTTCGGTTTAAAGCTCTATTATGCTGAAATTCAGTCAGTATCAAAACAACATATTAAGTTGAAACTCATTTTTATGATTCGATGAATATGGGAATGAATATATCATATATTTGAAAAATTTAGATAATTTTGGAAGCATAAATTTCATACGATAAACACTTTAAAACTTTATTTCTACTTATAATATATTGGACATTTTTGTAATGCTGAGATGTAATAACATTAATACGCGTTTCTATGGCCATATATAAAATAAATCTCATCTATAAATCCTGTATTTGGGAAATAACTGTAAATGATAGGGAGTTTGTAAAATTTCACACTAATATATTTCTAGCTTTTAAGACACATATATAAATCTCCAAAACCACTCGATCGAAATAAAGAAAATTTAATATATCTATTCACAAATATCAATTACTGTCGTACGTACTTCTCTTAAAATCTTTTCTTCAGTTGAAAAAAAAGGAGGAAACTAGAAGTATATAGATCTTTGATTAAAAAGAGCTATGTACTCCTAGAAATAAACAGCAAATTATTTAAGATGGGATTTACATCAAAATATTTTTTTGGATCGCTACAAATTTAAAACAAGGTCTTTCCGTAACCACTTAACCTTCCGTTCTATTTATCTATAATGCAATGACTAGTCGTTCACGCGAGAAATGGAAGTGTGGAGAAACAAGCAAGGCCAGATAGAACAATGCATACGTGTCAACATTAGTTATAAAAACCAAAAGAATAATAGGGACTTAAATATAATTTTTTCTTTCGTTTTATAAGATTTCTTTTCAAACACTACCAGCTTCTTTCTACTGGTTACAAACCAGATTTCCTTAAAAACTAAATTGCTTGCCGAGGTGTTAATATAATATTGATTATCCAGTCCATTTATACATGACATAAAAAATTTCTCTTAAAATGTATATATTACGACTGGGTGACGTTAAAACTCTTACAGCACAACATAAAGCTTTATGTTACAATTTAAAGATATATCGATATAAGAAATGTTACCATACAAAAAATTTTCTATGTCTTTTTGGTCAAACTTTAAAACATCTGTATCCGTAGTCAGAAAGATTATTTCACTATGGCAATAAATTATTGATATATCAATTATCAGTCATCAAATATTCTATCTTCCTCTCCTATTCCCACCTCCCAAAAAAATGAAAATATATGTTCATAAACCAAAACGGTGTATTGTGCAAGCACTGCTCTCTCTCTCTCTCTCTCTCTCTCTCTGTATATATATATATATATATATATATATATTTATATATATATATATATATATATATATATATATATATATATATATATATATATATATATATATATAAACACACACACACAGTGTCCGAAAAGAAAAATTAACGATGTAGATAATTTGTTTTCAACGGATGCAATACTGCCCTCCGGGGGGGGGGCGATGCTGATGGGCAGTGAATTTGTTTTGAGAGGTAGTGGGGCGATGTGAGCATATTTTGATTTTCAAACTTAATTTTAAAATTATGAAATATATTTATTATGTTTATCATATAATTTACACGATATTTATCAGTAATTAATTACGTAACAGTGACGGTACCAGAACAGTAGTTTTCTCCCCTATGTTCTCACGTGTGAAATTAACATTCAGAAAAATATATTTAATCAACAGTATTCGTTTAAGTGCGATTCAGTAACAAAACTTTGGTGTGTAACTCTATTGAACAATATTACTTAAACATTTTGACTCTTATACATAAATACTTCTCCATCCCTATACTTTAAATTACGGGATTTTTACGTAGAAGCGTATAACACATATCGGGGACACCCTTAAAAAGGTTGAGAACCACTGATGTAGATAAACCGGTGATCAAGTTAGTTCTCGCATGCGCTGTGTTAACCGAAGTTGGGAAAATAGAAAGGGAAAATGACCATTTGGAAGGTTATATCTGTGAATGTTCTGTTACTGACAGGATATCGGAAAGATGATGATTTCACATCGATGATCGATTGAGAAGTTTAAATCGATTTAGCTGTATCGCTATTTGTTCCACATCGCGATAATTTGCCTAACGGAAACAATTGGCGTCACAATGTGACACATTATATCGATATTTCACGATATATCGCTCCTAGTATGGACTTTGAAAATCCCTACCTTGTTACAAAGATATATTTATATTATATAAACGAATGAAATTGTTTTGGAGAAACATCAGAAATTTATGATATACATTAGAATCTTCTACATATCATAGCCGCTCGGAGGTGGCAGAAACTGTTGAAAAATAAAATTAAAAAGGCGTATTGTGCCTTTGGAATGTTAATGTATTAATGTCTAACATATATTTTTGTACTGCTAAAATGTCTTGTTTTTTTAGTGTGTTTACAAAATATGAATACATGTATCGTTCGCTGTTCTTGTTAAATCAGTAAAATGTAAATTGAATTATTTGCTAATTTAGAGTATATTTGTAAAATAATATGCTTTTAAAATAACACATTAAACGATAAAAACAATACAGCAAAATTTATGACCTTAGTTTAAATAGTTCTATAATTTATTGTTTATTCGTGAAGTACGAGCACAGTTATTTTTAAAATTATTCTCTATATACTTATGCATTTAAAATGTGAAGCAAATGTAAATTAAGATAACATACATTAGTTAACTGCGCGTATATTTTCTCTAGAAAATTTCTGCAACTGTTACTAAAATATTATTTTTAGGTAAACTATAAATATTTTAATAATTTGTCACTGAAATAATGCTTTGGAAAACGTTTTCTATATTATGCTCTTATCAAATCAATCAAAATTTAAAACATTGATATTCTTAAATTTCAGATAACTGGAAAATACTACTTTAAAAAAGAGAAAAAAAAGGTTTGATGAATTTTCTCTAATTTAAGTTTTATCCCGATAAAATCTCCGTTCAGTAAGAGCACAAATTCTTTCTTTTCTTCTTCAGAGTAGATTAATCCGCTACATTTAATCGGGAATTCCGTTGAAAACTTTGTCTATTTCTTTTCTCGTAAAGTTTAGTTCTCCACAGTTCAACATTCCAACGCGATATAGATATCTTTTATCTACTTTGAGGTATAGCTCGTTTTTGGACGAATAAATGTCCGCTAATCTCTTCAAAATTCTCGAGCAAAATAACTCCACATTCCTGTTACCTACCATGCGAGTAATTTCTAGAAAAGTCTTGCATTAAAGCTGAAAGTAGGTAAAAGTACTTCCATGAGATGTGTGATAAAGATTAGGCTGAGTGAACTGCAATTGAGAGCCTTAAATCTGTAATGGCCCGTACCTAGCTATTTTTTCAAATTTCAAACCATCTACAGTTTTTTCTTATATAAAAAATTAATTTTAAATATCCATTCTCTACATTCCTTTACTATACTCGAACCTACGCATATGCTAGTTTGAAATTTGTTCGTAGAATTAAGCAAAAATATGTGAATTGTGCAATACTAAAGGCCCCTCTCCACTATGGTCCACTGCAAGCCATTACTACCGTATAGCTTATCGAGGTCGTCGATGGCAGACGTTTAAATTTTCTTTTTTTACGTTCCATATGAAAGAATCTGACCCCGTTTCGTTCTGTTAAGCGTGATGAGGCGATTTAGATAAGTAATATAATTGATTAATTAGTTTGAGAAGTAAAATGCTTGGGATGTAAATCCGATCTCATCACATCTTTTGTAAAGAGGAGAGGACAATAAAAATTATTTCAAAGTTTTTTTTCATCTTGTGTGGTAGTCTCGGGTAAGGTTCTGATCCCAGTCCCAGATTAGAATCCCGTCTCTGTATATGACACTAAATAAGAATATACATTTGTGGAGTTATTTATGAGTTCCTAATGGTCAGTGCCCAATTTGAAGGGACAAGGATTTTCCAATTCGGCGGTCTCAAGGCAGGGTTAAGAAGATCAATGAAGTTTTTACAACTATTCCGATTGGATGAAGAAAAGTCTAGAAAGAGATTAGAGGTTCGAGAGTGGAGTCGAATCGAAGGGAGCAGAGCAGTCGAGTCGAAGAGATAAGTCGGACTGCTAGTGTTCAAGACATAACATTAAATAACATACGTATGATTCTACTCAGTGTAATTTAAACACTGTTGCTTTTCTATATAAATGCTAAATATACGGTAAACAATGAAGAGTATTATCTAATTTGGAATGCACTAAGATCATCTTTATTCTAAAACCTTGTAATGTTATGTCTACCATTCTTTTCGTCAGATCTATTTATATGATTCATTTTCCCCAGATGTGAGATTAATCCTACCTTTAAAAAAACAGCAGTTTAAACTTTAACAACACTTTATTTTCCCTGTGAGACCTTAACGACAGCTGTAATCCACAAGTACCAACGATCGCGTGAGCAATTCCTTTTTACCTTATGTATGGTGAGCAAAATGCTTAACAGGCAAGTGCCTCTGCATTATTAAAGAAAACAAGGAATTTTTTCATACAGAATTTAAAATACAAAAGAGTAAAAGAATAATTCTTCATTAACATGCTTAAATAAAATTCTTCGTTCAATTTTCAAAATCAAATTAAACAAAGTTATAATAATCAACCTATTTGACCACCGTACAAGATTAGACGATTTTTACCCTCCAATACATCAGTGGAAGTGTTAATCTATAGGTCCTATTCTTATTAGACTTCTTGTTGGAAAACAAGTTAATCTCATCACTGAAAAAAAATGAGCGGGAGAGAGAGTGAGACAGAAAAAGACAATGGCTTATTTTTGTTTACTTTTCAGAATATGTCATCTGGTTTCAAACTTTAAACACAGAACTGCAGCAGACAAAATAACCATACAATGTAAAACATTTTTTACAATGCCTAGAAAAAAAATCCCCCTACCGTCGTTGAAAAACAACCCGAGCTTTAACCACCCTCAGCAGACATCATTAGTCTGATCGCTTCTTTTTCCCGAGAAGAGTTGAGTTGCTTTCTACCTTTTCATCCCTAACATATATATATATATATATATATATATACTTTCAGATATTCCCTTCCACAGAACCTTCCGTGGTTTTGTTCGTCAGTTAATTTTCCTAGTTCACGTGCTCGTTAATATTTTTCAGTTTATTTTTTATACATAAACTAACTCTTGCTTTCTTACTGAGGCCTTACCCATCACATTTATATTTTTTTCACCCATTTATTTTTCTATTATATATATATATATATATATATATATATATATATATATATATATATATATATATATATATATATATATATATATGCTTATGTATATGTCTGAAAAGAAGGGTTATTACCAGTCTTCCCTAAGAAGTGTAAATTAATGACTAGGAGCCGTCACCGAGCCGCAAGTTTCGTGCAGTTTTTTTCTTATTTTTACTTTTTTTTTCCTGGGGATGAATTTTTATTTTTTTTATCCTCCCGAACAAAACTCTTCCTCGGGTTTTATTTTTTTATTCTTGTCTTTCTTTTACCCGCGGAGTTCTTTTGTCCATAGTTCTGTCTCTCTCGCTCACACACACACACACACACACACCCTTGTTACAAATAAAGTTGAACGGATGAACAGATAGGGATAAATCTGGATATTTCTACGACTTAGTTTCCAAGGGAAGGGATTTTTTTTCCCGCTCCTAAGCTAGTTTGACATAGTTCTCTCTCTGTGGGTGAAAAAGAACATGGTAAAGGATTCCGATCACTCATTGTTAGAATTCTAAAGAATGTAACAACAGTTCTTTTTTATGTGCATCCCATAGTACAGTATGGTCATAAACTAGATTAGGTATTTTTAATTGAACAGAATTTTATACTTAAAGTTGACATTGTATTATCGGAGTTAACTATTTATGCATTTGTGTGATTAATGTCGATTTCACGATTAACCTTTATTATGTGAAATAAGATTACAATTATAAAAAAAAAGACTTGAAGATACGAATAATCATTAGTAATTTAGACTTCTAGGCAAACTAATATTCAAAAATATAGAGCCCTCCATTTTGATTTAAGATATCATGTTATATATAAATATCCTGTTTAACAATAGTAAAAACTGAGCAATTCATTTTTGAAGTATATTCAAGATTTTTTTTAATCTAACTCTACTCTAAGCCAAAAAATATGGAAACAGTAAGAAGGGAAGGAGCCTTAGAAATATCGTAAACATGGATCTCTAAGGGCCTTGTTAGAAAAATAACCTACCGAGCTCCTACTCAAATTCAGCTTCTTTATTCCTAATGAGTTTTGATAATATTTTTTTTAATTATTAATTTTGGAGATTTTACATATGGGTTTTTACAAATTTTTCTTAGATTATAAAAATTTATTTCTTATTATATGCTAATACATATACATATAGCATATAATAAGTGCATGTTACAAAATAATCCCAATAATTTCTTATAAAAAATGAAAATTTTGTAATAATTACACTTGGTATCCCCTATATCTTCAACTAATAGTGGCAGGAAAAAAATGGGGTTTACTAAGCACCCTGTATTCTCCATTGTTTCATTTTGAATTTTTTCACAAAATATTTCCCCATGTTGACATTGGCTCTCGTACAGCTAAATTGGATCGTCCAAATTTACTAAATTTTATGCTATTTCAGTGGATATATTTAACTACAGTTAGCTTTGAATAGTGTCTTAAAAAAAACACCCACCACACACATATATTGAAAATACACACTCGAAATATCACATACTTTTAATTTATAGATATTGATTTAACAGTACAATTGATTTCACAGTAAAATGTAGAAAGTCAGTAACGTAGCCATAACTTTTGAAACCTGAGGTGGATTCCTATTTTCCGTCCTATTCAAATCAATTAAATAATGGTTTTTTTAATAAAATTAAACAAATGATTTTTATGTGATTAACCATAAATCTCTACTTGATTTATAGAAAGAAAATACACGAGAAATATCTTTGATTTTTATAAGCAGGTAGGATTACATCTTTTTAATAAATTATCGTGTTGAATGGTGAAGTTACATATTTATTTTTCTAGCTTTCTTAATTCAAATACGAGTATAAGGTCCTCAAAATTAATTTTATTTGTAATTTCGTATTGTATGATTAATTGCAAATTTTTGTTTTTGTATAGTTAGAGATAGCCAAATTTTCGAAACGGCATTAACTGAAGCTTAAACTATTCTTAATTGGAACATAAATAAAAGTCTTAAACACTTCAAAAATTATAAAAAACTTTTTTAATTTACTTATATAGTAATTATTGACAAACAAAAAGGATTATTAATTCTGACAACTCTTTATCTTTACCTTATCAATGTTGTTAATTTCAACATTTTATTTTAGTTTTCAGTTTACAATTAATATCTTTAAAATTTTCTTCTAGGATTAATACATAAAAATGTCAGTTGCAGACCACCTATTTGGAACTCCAATAGGTACTCCACTGGTAATACACATGTATGATTTTGATTCATGTATCTGTACATCGAAAGAAAAGCAGAATTTTTTTAGGTTTGTCTGATTTCGAAAGCTTGTAGCGAAAATCTTTATATAAACATCTTTGGAGTAGTAGCTCTACAGTCTACTGTTTTGCTACATGATGTGTAATGAGACCAGGACCTACTGCTTAAATCCGATTCCGAATGGCTAAGAATATCCATGTCATCACCGAGATTCGAACTCGCAAACTGTGGTATCGAAGAGTAGTGCTCTATCATTGAGCCACCGTTCGGAAATTATAAGTAGGGAAGATATTACCTGTAAGCATATTAACCGTTTGAGCCTTAAACTGTTCGGTTTTTATGTCTAGAAAACCCAGTATATTCGAGTGTTGTGTACCACTGGTGGTGTTCCATCGACTGTCGAAGTAAGGCATGTTCATATTTAACGAAAGTACATCACACAGATCATTTTTTATGTAAATAATACATTTTACAATAGGCACATTACTATAATAATATTTCAATATTGAATCATATATGTTTACAATAAAAAATAGAAGAAATGCTATTGTGCCACTTGGGATTTGTGGACATAAAATTTAAGAAGTACTATAGCGCTGCTTGGGTGTTTATATACCAATGTAAATAAAGCACGGTTGCGCTGTTCGGGATTCCTCGACAGTGTTTTTTTAGAACTCTCTGGGTCTCAAACGTTTAAATTCGTAGAAATATTACTTATGTTCAAATGTACATCTGTACCACAAAACTTTTTGTTCATAGAGTTTTTACACCAATTAGCGAATTCTCGTAATTTTAGAAAATACAAATAATACTTTTACAACATAATAAAGGATACCGAATTATAAATTAATAACATGCCAAAACCTCAAAGTTAAGGAAAACAGACAGTGTCCTGTATTTCAGATGAGCAAATATAATTTCAAATACTCTCCAAAAATAATCAATTTACAAAACGTTAATCTCTCCACATTCAAAATTAAAAAACATTTTAAAAGTGTTCAATTTCAAAAAACAATAAATACAGACCAAAATATTAATACAGTTTTTATTTGATAACCATAATCCATTACAGACAATGCAGTAAAAGTAATGTACAAAAACAGTTTTTGTTATAAACATATGTATCCAGAAATAACGTCCGAGTAAGCGCTTTTTTCAAGTTTTACTTAATAGATTACGCACAAGTCCTTGATTTTTGCAACCTGATTTTGAAACGCTTCTTAATTACGTCCTTAATACATCCGGAAGTTACTTTATTTCTTTTTCAGCGCGTCCTTTCAAATGCTGATAATCATCACCTCATTAACACCCACGTGAAAGTGGAAACAAACAGGAAATGATAGTTAAGTTTAATAGTTGGTGGTTTAGGAAAAAAAATTATGAACCAAATGACTGTATTTATGGAAACAGAAATTAGGAACTTATATAAGTAAATCATATATAGTTAAGAAAGCAAAATCCTAAAAACTATTTAAAAAATAAGATTTTTTAAAAATATATTTTTAAGGTAATATTGAAATTTGCAAAGTGCTTTTATAAGGGATAGTAATAAGAAAAATAAAGGTTTTTAGAAGTTAAAGGTTAATTATTATGAACATATTTCCATACAACTGCTCTTGTGCAGTTTAACAGATCACTTATGTAAAAAATAAACTATCACTATTGTTTTATTTACTTTCAAAATTGTTTGTCTTGTTAGTAATAAAATAAAGTTTTTAAATGCTTTTTTGTAGGAAACAATGTAACATTCCCTGTGCTATAAAATTTCCATATTATTATATATTTATATATACAAATAATGTAATTAATAATTTTTAAGCTAAAATCCTAACGAACATAATTATAAGACAATCTTAAAATTATTTTTGGGTCTATCCTTAACTTGGCAAAACTTAGCGACTATCTTTAGTTCTTATCAAGTTGGCAAGTCCGAAAACACCAAAATTAATTCCTGCTAACTTAGTCCTTCTTATGTAAGTCTTTGTATAATTAGTTTGGCTTTCTCCACGTCATTAAGCTTCCCCACGTGATTAACCATTAAAAACCTTCATTGGTTGTCTCACCTACCTTTAAATTGATATGTAAAGTTTTTTCTTTATTATGCTTTAATTCAGATTATGCTTTAATAAACTGCATTTCTCTTTTCCAAAATTCTCTGTTTTCATTTTGGCTACGTTCGCCTACGAATGCACGTAAGCCAATGTGAATAAGCTTACCTTTGGGATAGTTTATAATGCCAATTTCATACGTATATATTTATATATATAATTTATTTCTTTATATGTATAAGATAGATAAATTTTAAACATGTAGTTTATGAAGAACTTCAGCTCGTACTTCCTATGCTGGAATTAGACTAGGCAATTTAACACAGTCTTTGTTAAACTTAAGAGAAATTTAGGAATATTTTTCGGCCCCAAAATAGAGTAAAAGAAAGATGCAAAACATTTTTTGAACTCAGTGCTTTTAAATTTCTTGCACAGGCAGACACGTGTATTTTTTACTACTAAAAAGTTTTCATTATTTTATTTGTTTTGAATATAATTTTTTTAGTATTAATAAAAGCTTAATTATTAATTATAGAATTAATATGCTAAAAAAGCAATTCATTTTAGTATCCTACATTTTGTAGGATACATTTTTTTCCCTAAAAATGTCAAAAAGAGAACTAATGTATTAAAGTTATCCTAAAAAGTAACTTATTTTTTCCACTTTTAATACTCCACCGTTATGAAGAAAGTACCTCGAATACAGAGAATGTAACTAGTTTCATTTCATATGAATAAACTCACTAATTTGCAGTTTTTCCTTTCCGAATTGAATTTCTATTGAGATCACGATGGTTGTTGCGAATTTTCACACTGTTTCGGTTATTTTTAACCGACCATCTCCCTTTTTCTAACATTTAGAAAACGCTTAGTTAAGATAAATTCACGTGTAATGTGGCGGGGATCTCTCCCTTGTATGACAGTGTACGTCACTTCGGTCGCAAACTGTAAAAAAGAGTTATATCAAGAAATATCAATATCTGCCATGCCGGCTACCTACGGAAAACCAGATTGGAGAGATGACATGAAGTGATTCCAGCGTCCTTTTACTCTAATCTTGGCTGAACAGGTCGAGTTTGTTACTCTCATACCCCTTGAGAAAGAGTAAAACTCACCAACGTGTTTGTCTCTTCAGCAATTAGCGGGAAATCAAGGCAGAGAAAAGGTAAGAGGTTATGATTGGTTTGGTTATCTTCTCTTTAGAGTATTGTAGTCTAATTTTTACAAACAGGAGGGCTAATGAGACCGAGACCTACTGCTTAAAGACGATTCCAAACGGCTACGAACATCCATACCACAATGGGATTCGAACCCACTGTAGCATCACGCTACTGGAAAAGTTTTAATATGTATTTGTTTGTGTATTACGGCTCGCTCTGACGTCAGTCGAACGTGTTCTTTGCTATCTGGGGGGTCCCCATGCCTCCATTCTCTCCTCCCTATCCTCTCCTCGAGAAAAGACAGAGAGGGTTGTGGGGGTTTTTCGAGTGACATCACGAGGGCCAAGCGTCGTTTGGGGTGGGAGAAGACGCTGGGAGTTGTTGTCCAGCGGGCGAGGATGAATGAGCGGTGCCGAGAATGTAAATGATGTAAATATTTGTATATACCATAATAAATCCTTCTTTCTTCTCCATGTCGCTTGTGCTGTATGTGTCATCCTCATGAGGCCTTTGAAGAACCAACCCTGCTCGACCATAACGCTACCAAGTTACCTATTTTAGAGCTGTAACGTTACACCACGAATTCCGGTACCAAAGATCGGCGCTTTAACCATTTAGCAGTCGTTCGATGAGATAAGAGAAAGGAATAAGAGTGAGAGGAGGATGATTTCACCATTTTTAGCGGTACTGTCCACCATCTTCTCTGTCCCCATGACACTTCCATTTCTTCATATATTCAAGAATTAACCTTATGTGTATTGGCAAACTGCACTATATAACCAATAAACTTGTAATGTTTAAGTTTTTAAGTTAAGTTTTAAAATAAATTGTCATCAACGATAAATCTTCTTTCATTTATAACTTCTTATGTATTTTACTTCAGTTTCTAGACAGACGTGATTCATAACTTGTATGCTTTATTGCGTTTTTATTCCTTCCACAACTTGCCTTAATACAAATTTAGTTTTATAAAAAAGTGAGAACAATGCTGTCTGAAACATCATAAGTAATGGAATTAACTTTTTTTACAGAATTTTTCGATATAATTGTTACATTATTACAGAAGGAAAGGGAAACATCTAAAAATTAGAAATCTTTCAACCGGTAAAAAAAAGATGAAAGAAAATATTTATAACGATAACATATTTTTTTTATCATTGAAATCTTAAAACCGAAAGTTTCCGCTATTACAATACTTCCTTTACTTAGTACAAAGACATGAAGAGTGAATAATATGCCCACTGTTCAAAACATAAAATTTCACCACTATTTAGCAGTTACCCTATCTATACAGCTGCCTTTAATCACCAAATTCACAAGCGGGCTTACGCTCAAAAGCCGAAACTACAATAACACTTCGGCACAAAACCAAACATTCCGAGCGTCTTTATGTAAATGGGCGAAAATTGTTATTTTCAAAACACACTTCCTTCTCCTGAAGGCGTTAATTGAAAATAAAATAATTCTTCCCTCATCGCTTTATAAAATTCGCACACTCCGGAAAAGCTTCGCGATGTCTTGCAGTAGCTCGCAGCTACAAATAAATTTTCCCTTAAACCTCGATTGCTTTGACAGATGGTTTATTAGGAAATTTGCGCAGTTTTAATAGAACTATGAAGGATATACATGGAAACGAAGAATAAACAAACACCGGCTCCCGAATCTTATGAATGGCAACATTTTCTTCCAGTTTAATTCAGTCCGCTGCGTGAATCAAAATCTGGTATTCAAAAGGTCCTTATTTGTACTTAATGCAAACATCTCGAGACATAATGGAGAATTAGAAACAGCCAAGGGTTTTAAACTCGGCTTTCGTGGAACATTATTAGGTTGTCAACAGCAGGAAATAGTTCAAAATGTAAATTTCCCCCACAGGCGTTCGTTGGAAGATTTGTTTGTGTGAACACCGAAACAGTCGAAGCGGCTGAGAATATATAGATGCCTATATATAAATTTTTACGCTTAATATAGTGTCACTGAATGTGTTTTCTTGTAGTATTTGTTATAAGTAATAAATATTGCATGTATGATGATAAATATGTATTGTATAATTAACACTGTAGCTTAGTAGTATATAAAACTGATTTTATTCTTATATGTAAAAATACAAAAAGCAGACGAATGTATTCAAAATACCTCTAATTTTTTTCTATGGCTTTGATTAAAATAAAATGCTTATATACTTAAAAAATAAACAAGTGTGAGACATTAATGATTTCTTTTATGTGTGAGTGTGTAACAGAATGAAAATCTTTGGAAGATTTGTTTGTGTGAACACCGAAACAGTCGAAGGGGCTGAGAATATATAGATGCCTATATATAAATTTTTACGCTTAATATAGTGTCACTGAATGTATTTTCTTGTAGTATTTGTTATAAGTAATAAATATTGCATGTATGATGATAAATATTTATTGTATAACTAAAACTGTAGCTTATTAGTATATAATACTGATTTTATTCTTATATCTAAAAGTACAAAAAGCAGACGAATGTATTCAAAATACCTCTAATTTTTTTTTCTATGGCTGTGATTAAAATAAAATGCTTATATGTTTCAAAAATAAACACGTGTGAGACATTAATGATTTCTTTTATGTGTGTGTGTGAGTGTGTGAGTGTGTAACAGAATGAAAATCTTTGGAAGATTTGTTTCTGTGAACACCGAAACAGTCGAAGCAGCTGAGAATATATGGATGCCTATTTATAAAGTTTTACGCCTAATATAGTGTTCCTGAATGTGTTTTCTTGCAGTATTTTTATAAGTAATAAATATTGCATGTATGATGATAAATATGTGTTGTATAATTGATATTGTAACATAGTAGTGTATAATACTGATTAAATTTTTATGCGAAGAACACAACAAGCAGACGAATGTATTCAAATACATCTATTTTTTTTCTATGGCTTTGATTAAAATAAAATGCTTATATGTTTAAAAAATAAACACGTGTGAGACATTAATGATTTCTTTTATGTGTGTGTGTGTGTGTGTGTGTGTGTGTGTAACAGAATGAAAATCTTTGGAAGATTTGTTTGTGTGAACACCGAAACAGTCGAAGCAGTTGAGAATATATGGATGCCTATATATAAATTTTTACGCTTAATATAGTGTCACTGGATGTGTTTTCTTGCAGTATTTTTATAAGTAATAAATATTGCATGCATGATGATAAATATGTATTGTATAATTAACTCTGTAGCATAGTATTGTATAATACTGATTAAATTTTTATGCGAAGTATACATCAAGCAGACAAATGTATTCAAAATACCTCTAATTTCTTTTCTATGGCTTTGATTAAATTAAAATGCTTATATGTTTAAAAAATAAGCACGTGTGAGACATTAATTATTTCTTATATATATATATATATATATATATATATGTGTGTGTGTGTGTGTGTGTGTGTGTAACAGAATGAAAATATATATCACCGAGTGCTATGTTTCTTAAAGTTTTAATGTGAGGACCTCATTTTTTCACTAAAATTATGTGGGACACCATAATCTTTGCGTCACTTATACTGTAATAAACTATTGCAATTTTAGGTCATTAACTTTAATTTTTCATTTAAAGATATTAAAAAATTTAGTATTTTATATATACGTAATAAATTTTAAATATAATACATTATAATTCAATTATTTGGATAAATTCAAACATTAACTATAATCTGTTGATTAAATGTAGCCCCTTCGTATGTCACTACGTAAAAAACCCTTTAACTTCTAACAGTGCATATGGGAGTAAAAAATCAATGGGAAGGGTATGCCTGTTTAATTTTAATTATATTATAAAGCGTTGTCAAAATAGTCAATACCCCAAAAAGAGGCAATTTTTCAATTTTCTTTAGAATTTGGATTTTATTGTTCTCAAAGAATAATATCTCACACAAATATGTCATACGAAAAGATAAAAGGGATATATAAAAATTATATAAAAATGAGTCCAAACATTTTCGTTTTTTCTTTCGCGGTATTTCCTTTATTGTCTCGACGGTCGTATAATAGAACACTCCTCTTCGGTACCGGAGATCGCGGATTCGAATCCCGCTTCTGGAATGGATATTGGTAGCCGTTATAAATCGGTTCCAAGCAGTAGGTTCCAGTTTTATTAGCCCTCTCAATCAAAACAGTAAACCACTGCTCTGCAAACCAAACTAAAATCTTTGATTTGTAATTTCAGATACACTGTATAAAAATATTTGGTAATTATAAAATTATTATAATAAAGAAATATCAAAACTTTTTAAAGAATCCTTCAGCAAATTCCGTGACTCACAGTTTAAGAAACACTGCTTTAACAAATAGCTCTTTAGCTTTAACAAATAACTCCAAAGCACGCTGTTAATTCATACTAAGATCTAATTTAAGAGGTCTAGTATTTTCATTGTTCATCCATCTGTCCTGAAATTGTGTCTACGACAGTCCTAACTGTGACAGATCATGAATTTTACCGATCAATTTAACTCAAACAATGCCTTTCGAATATCCCTAACAAAACTCGGAAATTTCTCACGTTGAAGCTCAGTGTTCAATCTATCACTGAATAATTCGCTCCTGTAGTTCATAGTTTTGTATTCAATTATACCTAAAATCCATCATTTACTACTCGAGAGTTCAACACTAAGTACTGGAAAAATTTTATAAAAAAAATTGAAGTACATTTTGTAAATACATGAGTTACATCGAAAATATTCAATTATTTAGAATTGGAGAAATTGAGGTTAAATATTATATATAATTCCCTCGTAATAGAAATATCAATGCAAATAAGTACTGTCATAACGTTACTTAATTTTAATTCCGTTTCATTTAGTTTATTTTAATTCTACAAGCTTCCCTTAAAATACCCTGTTTGTAACTTCCCTTCCATGTTTCCAACTATCATGTTCGTGAGTCGAAAACCTAATTTTTTTATCGCATAAGCCGCTCTGGATTTTCAATCAGATGACATCTCGCATACCAGGAGTGTCACTTGGCATTCTCCTTGGCGAGAGATGAGTTGCAATAGTTAAATAAATTCGCCCTTTTTATGATATAACATATTCCCCCTCCACACATTGGCGTGTGTTTAGTGATGCGCTAAGCGGTGTTCCACCATCCAACCAGGCCAATGGAATGTTGATCAGAAAGAGTTTCCGCTGTGATGCCAGCAGTCACAAGCTATACTCTTGACTTGCAGTCTAGAAGACTGGCTGTTGACGTCCCAGCAACAAGATGGAGGAAGAGGATAACTTTCGACGCCCTGAAAAGAAATGTAACCGGGAATTGCGTCCTCCCTAATTTTCGTTTTCACAGTCACTATAAGTGACATTTTTTAAATTTTTTTCTCCTTTCATATTTAAATTTAATTTTTATAATTGTTAATGTTCATAATTTCAACTTAACTTCTTGTTTTAATAAATGCAATTAATTCCATAATAACTTCTTTCTTTTTAATGTCTATTGTGTTTGTTTGTTACTTTAAGACTTAAGTTGGCGAAAAGCCAAATTTAATTTAAATATTAAATATCGAGTTAAGGACATAGCGCGTATTTCCACTATACATCACCCCTCATCAAATATGCTTTATTTATTGTCCTTTCTGTGGGTTTCTTTTTCAGGTACCAACCTTTTTATGTTTTGCTCGAGGCGTACATCCTTATAGAAATCCCCAGTCTACCCCAAGTACTGTCGAGAAATTTGAAATAAAGCATTTGTAATTATAAATTGTGACAAAATTTCAACACTAGTAATAAATAACGCTTACAAGAGAAAATATTTCAATGCCTATCTTGAGTTAATAAACATTTAAAACGCTTTTCTTTCCTTTCTGTAATACTTTTACATCATTATTGCATTTGAACATATCTAAAACGCAATCAAAAAGAATTTCATACAACTATGAAATCTCTATTTATAGTTTTACCCAATGCATGACGCAAGGGAAAGTGTGCTTTTCCAAAGAGAGTTTATGAATATTTCAGGTGGCCCTTGCATTAAATAAGTAAATCTCCTTCCTAATAAGTCCGTTCATTAAGGTATCACGCAAACTAATGGTTAAGCCGAAATAATGGATTACATTGCTTAGTTTTGACCTCAGAAAATATAATGTGCCTTTTATGCTTTGGCTATATTGTTAGGTGTCCTTGTGGGATAACAGATGAGTTCTATTGCTGTATCAAGAGTTAAATTTCAGTGAGAAAGGAATAATTGCGTTGAATAGAAATCAATTGCTGTTTTCTATATGGCAGAAAAACACATAAAATTTGCGTTATCTTTTAACACCGTGTGTTGGGGATTCACTTTTAACTAAAGTTTTACGCAAAATAGAAAAATATAATGATACAATAGTCGAACAGCATTCGAAAATAATTTCAAAACATACTTTTACTAATCTCAAATCATTTAATACCACGAATGGCATGATAAAACTACATTATGTAAACAATATTAACCCCTTCCGGTAAAGCAACAATTCTAGCTCGTCATTAGTTTTTCATTCCATACCGCACAATGACGAACTACACTCGTCATGCGATTAAAGTTACTGTTAAATATGATAATTAATTTAGTTTAAAATTTCTAGTGTACTGAATTTGGCAACACTTTTATCACTTGTGAAAATCACAAGTCACTATTGCATATTGTTTACTTGGTACAAGTCATTGCCAAATTAATGAGTCAGAATAAAAGAAAACCTACTAAGAAATGCCGTGTGTGTTACAAGAATCAAATTAAAAGTGAGACTACTTGGCGGGGTAAACAATTAAGAATTCCTTTGCACTTTGTTTTGAAAAGTACCACTAGCTTGAAGACTATTATCTGTATACCTTATTAATGTTTTGCTTTGATATTTTCTTAATTTTACTGTTTCTGATATTATTTAACACTATGTAAAAAGTGGATTTTAATTAAAAATATGTAAGAATTGTAAAATGAAACAAGTTTTTTAAAAAAAAATTAAATAGATATTTCATGCACAGTTTTTCATTATTAAATCATACCGGAAGGGGTTAAATTATATTTAAACCCTTAATCAGGAATTTTACCTTCAATTTAATTCAAACAATGCTTTTTGAATCTTTCTAGAAAAATTAAAAATTTCGCAAATCCAAACTCAGTATTACCTCTATCACTGAATAATTCTCTCCTGTGGGTTAAAGTTTGATATTCAATCGGCCCTAAAATTTATCATTTATTACTCAAGGGTAACAATTTTACAAAAAAAATTAAGTACATTTTGAAATACAGCAAACGCATGCCGTAATTGAGTCGGTAATAACTACGTAATTATTAGTATTTACTTCGTAATATAAATATCGGTGTAAATAATTTGTTTCGAGAAATTTGAAATAAAATATTCTTAATTATGAATTGCGTCAAAATGTCAACTCTAGTAATATATAATTTTCCTGTGCCGAGTACAGCTCGAAGTCATTTTTTTCTCAGGATATTATTGTGTCTCACTCGGCATGTTCTCAAATCCAAACCAAAAGGTGCTTAAACAGAAAGATAACTGGAGTAAGAAAATAAACCTTTTGTGTGTGAAATGTTCAATACTGTAAATAAAATTGATATTTAACACTAGATTGCCCGAGATTTCTTGTATACCTATATTGCCCAAAAACAGTCAAAATGACTGCATTGTGAAAAAATAACAAATATGTAAAGAAATTTGTTTAAAATTAATTTTTAATATTTCTTATATTATTTACAATTAAACAACAAGTTATTAGTAAATATTAACAATAAAAAAATTTACTTTAATTTAAAAAAAAATAATTTATGCATTATTATTTGTACATTTTATGCAAATGAAAGTGGAAATCTTTTTATGTGTACATCTTCCTCAAACATACTTTTGACATTTTTCACATATATTATTTGTTTTGTTGTTGTGGCAAAGTCGTACTTGACAAAATTTGCGTTTGTGAGAATGGGTTGCATTTGATGATGTTGCAGTTGATCTTTGTGGGTCTTCATATTCTGATAAATTTTTCTGTCTTGCAACTCTGTATTCGCTGGGAAGAAATTTCAGAATTTGTTGCATTTGATTCTATATCGGAGCACTCTTCACTTATGTTCGTTACCTTTTCCAATAACTCATTTCTGTTCGACATTTTTTTCATAAAATTAGGGCACAAAAGAAATAAAATAAACAACTTGTTAGAACAACACTTTATAAAGATTCGAATAACTAGTACTACTTTAGCTTATTGAGCAACTGACACTTATCAAGTATACGCCCAAATCGACAATTTATCATGCATCGGTATGTTACCGTAATCGAAAAAAAAATGTTATTTCAATACAAAGCCGGACAGGTCATATAAGAAATTTACTCAATTCAATAAATAAAATTCTTTTGATTATTTAAAATTTTCCAAGCAGTCAAAATGACTGCTTCTGGGTAAATATAGGTATAACACACACACACACACACACACATATATATATATATATATATATATATATATATATATATATATATATATATATATATATATATATATATATATATATATATACGGAAATAACGGAGGGCGGAAGTAACTACAATTATTCATAAATACATTTATATTTTATAGAAAAAGTCACCAAATTCTAAGAAATTGTGTCATTATATTTCATAATTGTTTTTCTAATTGAAATTAAAAAACAGTCAAAATGACTGCCTTGGGCAATCTAGTGTTAATTGAATTTCCCTCTTCCTTTATTTATTTAAATTGTCCTATTTTTTAGTTCAAGGAAATTTCAAATAAAACACTTAAAATCGTTGAGAATTCCTGCTAACAAAACTGAATTTCAATGGGCTAATGAATATGCTTTTAATCTAACATATTTCGAAACCAACAGCTAATTCACACCAGTTCTAGTTTCAGACATCGTCTTCTTTCATCGGTCCTAAACTTGTGGCTACAACTGTGACAAATCGAGATTTTTACGGATCAATTTAATCAAACAATGCCTTTCAAATATTCCAAACAAAGATTCCAGATTTTTCCAGTTGAAACTATTCAATTCAACAACGAATCAATTGTTAACATAGTTCATAAATTTCTATTCGATTGTCTCTATAATCCGCCACTTATATAAGAGTTCGATTCCATAAAAACTGAAATAGTTTTACAAAGAAAATTTAAAAGATTTTATAAAATGGGAAAGAACAAAATAAATTAATATTTAATAATTTAAAAAAAAATTTTAAAAAATTAGTTTTTTTATTCAATAAATTTACGTTTAAAGAATTGCGGACCATACTTTAATGGAAATACTAACGTAAATCTTTGTTTTGAGGAAATTATAAGTTTCCCAAACCAAAACTTAAGTTCTTGCTTTGTTTAATCAATAATTAATCAATAATCTTCAGTGAATCATTTTTAATATTTCTTTAATGACTAAAACAGAACAGTTACATATAATTTCTATCTCCAACCAACATAGGGTGGAGGAAAATTCACACAAGTACAAAAAGAACATCTCAATTTGTCTACCACATACAAAAAACTTAAATCTTAAACTAAACCTTTTATACACAAAAAGAATATAATACAAATAGACTGATGAAGTCATTAGTTGAACAAAATAGCAACGAAAAACAATGAAAAACTACTGATAATTATACATAAAAGACAAATATTAATATAAAATCATGGTTATAAATTTATCAAACTTTTATAATTATCAATCAAATTAATAAAAAATATATGAAAATGTTTTTTTTATATGTATCTGAAGTGAAAATAAAGACATATCACTTTCTGCTATACTTATTGCAAATGACCAGAGACAATGCACGATCAAAGCGAATTTATATGAACGTAAAATCTCAATTTATAGTAAATGAACGTCTATGAACGACGATAAGGTAAAATGCTAAGATAAAATGTTTGTTTCCAAGAAGAGTTAATGGGTATTTCAAGCAGATGTTGCATCAAGTAAATAAATTACCTTTTTAATAAGTTCATTCATCTCGGAATCTCTCAAACTAATGGTTAAGCCTAAATAATGGATTACGTTTCTTACGCAAGCTTTGCTTAAATTGAAGAGTTTTAACCTCAGAAAATATATTTTTCCTTCTATGCTACGATTGTTTTGGTAGATGTTCTTGTTGAATAACACCTTTAAGTCTACAGCCAAGTGAAGTGTTAATTTACTGCGTAATTTAATCGGAATAAAGTAAATAATTGATATTTTTAAGCAAGACATTTTTTCGTTAGACAACCAATGATTTTAAAGATACAGGACATTGGTGACTCTTAACCCTTTGCACTTGAGGGCTCCGGAGTAGAGCCTTTTTTTTCGTTTGGAGCGCTACGGCCTACTTTTTGCAACACGAGGGCTAATGAGACCGGGACCTACAACTTCAAGCCGATTTCGAACGGCTAGAACATCTATGCCACAGTGGGATTCGAACCCACGAACTCCGGCTCCGAAGGCCAGCACTCTAACCAATCGGCCATCGTTCGGCGAGCGGACCCCTTTAAAATTTGTCTTCAAACTCGAGGGCTCCTCTACGGAGACAATGCAAAGTAATTAGTTTTTACTATTTGTTTTTGTTCTTATGTTAAAAACTGATAATTATTTGCATTGATTCCTTAGCGAAGCACTCAAGTTTGAAGACAAATTTTAAATGGCTCAACACTGGAGCCCTCGAGTGCAAATGATTAATTTAGTAAATGCTAGGGAAACAATAGTCGAAAGGGTAGAGCACTTCTTATAGTTTCTGGAATTCGCGTGTGCGAGTCCATATGCTTGCATGGATGTTAGTAGCCGTTCGGAATCGACTTTAAGCAGTAGGTCCGGTCTCACCAGCCATCATGTAGCTAAACGGTCGACCGTAGCATTCCACACCATCTAAAACAACCTTCAGTAAATTTTATATAAAATATACAAATATTTCTATGCAAAGTTCTATTGTATTAGAAACACTATTCGGAACATACTTTTCATAATACCTGCTGCCGAAAGTTTAGGGCTCTGACATATACATACATATATTTGCATATGTATTACGATGTATTAAAATTAAAGTAACCATTATCAAAAAATTGTAGAGGAAAGTTGAGTGGTACTAAGAATTCTGTGCTAGGTCATATTTCAACAAAATGTAGCGTCTCAGTGTTTTTATGATTGAACAATTGTAATTTGTTTTCAAAAAATCTAACTATCAATCACGATTTCAATACATCATTCCCACGTTCTGATAACTAGTGGTTTATGGCTTATTAAGTACCATGCCTGCCGAAGGATGGTAGAATTGTAGAGCGTTGCTCTACGGTACCAGTGTTCACGGGATTGAATCCCTCTGCTAGATGTTCGTAGTTGACTTTAAGCAGTAGGTACTGGTCTCTTTAGCCTTCGCATTGCAAAAAACTATACCGTAGAGCTCCAAACCAAACCAACCATATTAACGGAGTGCATTTATTTCTGTATGTTTATGTTTGCTTCACAAATTACTTTACCAATGTTTTTGTATACTTGATTCCCTTAGAAAGATAAAACATTTGAGAGACGATAAAACATATTTATATACTGAGTCTTTCCGTAATTAAGAGCCTAGAGCAATTAGAACCTAGATCAAAATTAATTACTGAGATTAAAAAAAGAATGCAAAAATAAGTACCAACAATTTAATATAATTTGGATCAAAGATCATATGGGGAATACTGGTAACGAATATGCATCTATTTTATCAAAGAAACCAATAATTTATAAACCAATACAGCTCCCGGGATCAATACTCAAAAAATATATGATTTGGTTTGGTTTGGTTTGGAGTGCTACGGTTTACTTTTTGCAACACGAGGGCTAATGAGACCGGGACCTACAGCTTAAAGCCGATTCCGAACGGCTACGAACATCCATGCCATAATGGGATTCAAACCCACGAACTCAAAAAAAAAATATATATATGAAAGAAAACGTAGATAAAGATTGGTATGAATATTGAATAAATGTGAAAAGGGAAAAACAACTTACACTATAATGTCAAAAGTTGAACCAAAGTTACAATTCAAAAATAACATTTTAAACTACTTTATTACTGGTCATGGAAGTTTTCTAACCTACTTGCATAAATTCAGAAGACTGAATTCACGAAATTGTAAATGCGGAATGGTAGGTAACCCTCAGCATAGCACGCAAGTAGGATGTAATCTTGTTCTTATGTTTATTAACCCCTTCCGGTAAAATGACGAGTCTAGCTCGTCATTGGTTTTTCATTCCATACCACACAATGACGAGCTACACTCGTCATGCGACTAAAGTTACTGATAAATATGATAGTTAATTTAGTTTAAAATTTTTAGTGTTCTGAATTTAGCAACACTTTTGTAACTTGTGGAAATCCCAGGTCACTATTACATATTGTTTATTTAAAGTTTCTTGGTACAAGTCACTGCCAAATTGATGAGTCAGAATAAAAGAAAACTAACTAAGAAATCCCGTGTGTGTTACAAGAATCAAATTAGAAGTGAGACCCCATGGTGATGTAAACAATTCAGAATTCCTTTGCACTTTGTTTTGAAAAGTACCACTAGCTTGAAGACTATTATCTTAATTTTACCGTTTCTGATATATAACACTATGTAAAAAGTGGATTTTAATTAAGAATATGTAAGAATTGTAAATAAAACAGGTTTTTTAAATAAAAAATAAATGGTTACTTCACGCACAGTTTTTCATTATTAAATCGTACCAGAAGGGGTTAAAAAATACGAAAGCGAAACACAAATCCAATACTTTAAAAGAATAGATAATAATTACAGTCATATTAAAAAGTTAAAGAAAATGTATAATATATAAAATTCAAACTACCCTTTTATACAAATTAAATATTTAAATGAATGAAAATATTAAAAAAAAAACATTTTTAAATTTTAAGTCAATAAATCAATATATAATTTTGAAACGAATAATGTCGGAAGGTTCCCCCACCCACTTAAGCTTTCGCATCCATAAATCTTTGATTTGGATGTGGGTCATCTAAGTTTATGTAGGTATATATGTACACACATCCCGAATTTAAGAAAGAAACATTAGAAAAATATATTTCTGAATATCTATCTGCTCCTACGATATTCTTTTATTTCAGCCTCGGTTAAAATTGGTTTCATACGAATATAAAATCTTTATTCATACTCACCTTGGCACGATGCTTGGGAAAGTGTGCGATTTCAAAGAGAGTCCATGAATATTTCAGGTAGACGTCATATTAAATAAGTAAATTACCTTCTTAACAAGTCCGTTCATTACGACTTCACGCAAACTAATGGTTAAGTCGAAATAATGGATGACGTCGCTTACGCAAGCTTTGCGAAATTGCTTAGTTTCGACCTCAGAAAATATATTTTTCCTTCTATGCTACGGCTATTCTGGTAGGTGTCCTTGTGGGATAATAAATTGTGCCCTACAGTCGAGTGAAGAGTTAATTTCCCGTGTTCTTCAGGCGACAGTGGAGTTTCAGTGGGAGAAATTTTACTGAAAATTCGATATGAATGTCACATTGGATAGATAAACTAAGACTGACGAACAAATGTGATTTTTTTAACTGTCCATTATTATATAATAAAAATAAGTATTTCAAAATATAGTCATTACTGATAATTATTATAAATATTTTACACTTTATGATTATTTGAACCTCTTGAACGTTTCTAACAGTCAATACTTGACAAATTCATAATCAGTTATGCTGTAATAAATAGAATAAAAATTATTTAAAAGCTTTGTGGTCAGAAAATCATAATTTTAATTTTTTACTTAACACTAAACATACGAATACTTAATACATGCCTATTTCTTTTATTCCTTTTATTTATTTTTTTTATTTTATTCACATAATGCATACCTGTATCTTTTAATTCTACTTGCGATTTGTAATTCCTTACCAATCTCATTTTTTACATATACATTACCGGTCATTTGATCACTTATGATATGTTTAGTGTTAAAATCATTATTATATATCTTCGGTTTTTCCTATAATATTTTAAATTTGTCCGTCTATTGTTATAAGGATGATCTCAATTCCGTTTATAGAAAAAATTAATCCTAATAACTGGGGTAGCTCAGTCGGCAAAGGAAACGTTCTCATAACTGGAAGTTTCCGGTTCTGGTTTCGGAGCCCGAGCCCGCTTAACACATTGTTGGCCGGTCACGAGTTAACTCGTTTCATATCCGAAAGTTGCTGACCGACCACGAGTAAACTCGTGATACGTTTTTTTTTTTCGAATCGCTGTTGCTTTCTTTGTTGGCGGCCATACAGTGCAAGCGTTGATCAGTATAACACAAGTTGTTTCTCTCGCTTATAAGACCCGCCAAATCTTTTGTTGTAAAAAATATTTAATATTAAAAAATTTAAAAAAAAAAACGATGACAGAACATAATGAAGAATCTTTCAATGAATTATGCACGGATGCTTTATCTGATTGTCCGAGCGATTATGAATCAAATTGTGCTAATAGCTGGTGACATGAGATAAATTTTCAGTAAAATTGCGGGTCAACAATGTGTTAAGATCCACCTTAATCGTTAAAAGTGAGTAGGACACGTTGTGGTCACAATGTCCTCCGAATTCTCAATCAATATCTCTTTGGATGGCAAGCCAAGCCTACGGATCTTTAGATTGATCCCTGCTTCTAAATGGTGAGAACTCACACGAGCATAAGTCGTACTTTCACCCTAGCAATTCTCATTAAAATAAAAAGGTGCACTCCTTTGCCTTAATACGAGTAGAATATGCCTCAATCATGCTTGGTTTGACCAACTGGCATCAAAAACAACAACAAATTAATCCTATTATATATAAAGTAATGCGTATGTGGTATTTTCGATAGTTTCGGTTACAATGGTTTGATTTTCAGATACACAGAACATTTCTGTCACACTCAAATTCCAATTAGACCAGTTGTAATTTCGATATGGTGAGTTTTTTGGATATGGAGAAATGTTTAAGTACTACTACTTTATTATTTTATACTGTCTTCATAATTGATGCCGTTAACCCTTTGCCTTAAAACAACGTATGGAAGACGTGATCGTACTTCTGTGCCTGAAATGAGAACCTCGTACCACACACATGATGATTCTGTCTGGCCAAAAATGAAACGCTCGTGTCAGACACGTGATGATTCTTTCTGGCCAAAAGGGAAAAACTCGTATCAGACATGTTATTGTTTTTAGGCGATAAAGTTTTTGTTTTTTCCGTTATTGTTTGTTACAGTTTCAATATAAGAATTGGTCTTATTCTTAGGCGTAATTAAAATAGAGTATTATATTATATGCAATAAATAATTAACTGTTGGTGCTTAAAAAATTCTTTAAAAAATTTTTAGAAATAACCTAATGGCAAAAAGGAAAATGGATACTAATAACGGTGCTGGGAAGTGTCCTGATTTCACCTTAGAAACTGAAACAGATACCGATTTGGATACATCTGAAAATAGCATTGTAGTATGTCCTGTAAAAAAACGTGTGCAAAATTTTGGTTAGGGATGAAACTGCTTCTGGTCAGGACGCATGAGAAAAGCTTTCATCGAAAGTGGCACACACAATCGGAGCTCGATTCATAAGGCAAGAGGTTAATAATAATTATCAAGCTGATTAAATCTTAGAGTAAATTAAATTTCAAAATAAATTGTAATACCTCCAAGGTATACATAACTGTTTAGTTAATCCAAAATAAATAGCGTTTTTCGAATACATCAAAATTCATTTTATTTGCATATCAGGACGTTAATTCTGGACAAATGAAGGAGTATAGTAAAAAGCAAAGAGTTTTATATATTTCATTTCAAAGAGATATTTAAAATTATTTTTTTACTAATATTTATTGATAGTGTTAAAATTTTTACTTCTAAGATTTCATTTCAAAACATTTCCCCAAACCATTGATTAACATCACTATCACCATTAACACATTATTTGAAATTGTTTAAGTAGAATTCTTCACTGGCAAAATAATATAACTAATTTTTTTTTCTCCTTGCAACTTCTGTATTCATAAAACTTACTTTAATTTTTCACCTAAAATTCTTCCGTTTCTCAGAGAATCGAACTCTTGGGTGAGTGACAAGACTTTAGAGACAAAAGCATACAAAACTATGAACTACGTGTATTGGTTCGGTGATAGATTGAATACGGAGATTCGACGCGAGAAATCTCAGATCTTTGTTAGGAAGATTCAAAAGGCATTGTTTGAGTTAAATTGATCGGTAAAATTCACGATTTGTCACAGTTTGGACTGTTGTAGACACAATTTCGGGAAAGATGGTAGACAATGCAAATGCGAGACGTCTGAAATTAGAACTCGTATGAATTGCCATCGTGCTCTTCGGAGTATGTTAAATTGAGGATGCATTCATTAAGCTTTAGTTTAATATTTGTTACATGTTATTGTAGTATTATGCCGCTTGTTCTGTTGATTGTTTTGAGATTAGAAACAAATATAAAAACATACTGTTACAAATGTGGTAGAAACTTACTTTCCTGAAATGAACTTATTCTGAACTTGAAGATTCTGAGCCATTTTTTTTATAGTTTTGTTCGGTTAGAGCAGTACTGTTCATACTTTTGCTGCATGACGACTATTAGTTTTATTTGATTTCGTTTGAAACTCTACAGTTTATGTTTTTGTTAAATGAGATATAATGAGAAAAAGACCTATTCCCTAAAACCTATTCCGCATGATTAGTATCCATGCCAGCAGTGAAATCCGAAGGCTTGAATTCCGACATCAAAGAGCTTCACCCTACTCATTAGGTTATTGTTATTTCTTGAAGGCTGTTGGAACTGGAACATACCATTTTATGATTAAATTACTGGAAGGAAAATAAACAATATACACTATGTAGCATCCTTTCAATTTTGCTCACACTAAAATTAATATACTTCCTTTAATTGCCCTCTGCCCTTCTTCCAAACATCCAGCCTGATGACCGATAAATTCACTTTAGACTTTAGATATTTCGGTATGATATTTAGACTTGTTTCAGATAAAGCTACCATTTCAAGCTATCAAACTGAGATTTAATTCATTTATGCTTTATTTTAATCAGTACTTTGTCAACTTATCTGGACAAAGCACTTAAATTATAATCTAAATTTCACATTACTATTATAAAAAATGTGCAATAATTCAAGGTCTCTTTTAGGAAGTCGAATTTACCTAGAATTTTGAACAGTGTAATATATCCGGTTCCTGTTGTAGGTGATACAATGAAGAAGCAGTTGTTTCTTGAATAAATGATTTATTTACACCTTCCAGTTATATACATATTTCTATATACACAATACAAATACTGTTCACAAACATGTGAAACACTAGACGTAGGCCTAAATAGAGACGTACAGAAAAGTTCCCTGCTGACTGGTTTAGTAACCGACGGAAGATAACAATTCGGTAGCTTCGCATAAAAGGTCTCGGTAGTAATTATGTAGACAGTACACTCAATTAGGCGAGAGTTTGAAGTAACAATTGGTTTCTCCGATGAAGATAAAAACAAAGTCAGAGTTCCTAAGAGGGATACACGTTCAATGCTGAAGAAAATCGATTTATAAGAAAACCCAAGGCTCAGGGTATGGTTATCAATCTCAGAAAGAGATATATCCCAAGGTGGGATTTTCTCTAAGAAAAACTCTCGGAAGGAGAGACTGGTCAAGATAACCTCCGAGTTAGCTGACTGCTAGTTAACTCCTAAAGAAGTGATCCCAAGGTGGTATTAGCTATAAGGAAACTCTCCGATAGAGAGACTGGTCAAGGCGACCTCCGAATTAGCTGGTTGCTAGCTAACTAACTACTTCTTTAAAAATCTCCTCTCGTCTCTTTTTAGGGGACAGGCCTCTAAGAGTGGGGGCCTCAACCACAATTTCATCATTGGATCATCTGGCGATGATCTCACCATCAACCAACTGGATTGGTCTGGGCTAGACAATCACCGGCCGCAAACCCGAGAGTTTCTGGCATTTCGTGTCGGCGAAGATCCAATATCGCGGCGTTCCCTTGTGGTTCCGATAATCATCTTTCTGGATGTTAGTCTGGGCACCCGGTTGTCTGGTCTGTTGTTGCGATACTGTAGGACACAACAGTCTAGACATAGTGGTGTCGGGGAAAACAACACCTTTGTCTCCACATAAGCGTGAAGTTCACTTCTCAAAGCAAAATCTTTGATGTAGCCGTTACAACAGTAATACATTTGACTGTTGTGAAAAGATTTGCTACAGATTCAATTTAACGCAGTATTATAAATTATTTAGTATGCATTTAATAAAAATTCACTGAAGTAAAATACATTTTATTTTGTATTGAAAATCTAATTATCCAACTCTTTCAGCTGAATTTGCCGTCTATTACTTGAAGTATCCCTTATTCAGAAGTTAATACATAGAAGATATATATTCAGAGTAAGGATATATATTTCAGAAGATATATATTTGGGAAAATATGTCAAATAGAGGTGTACACTCTGTATGTTTTACTGTACCGTTATTAAAACTGTGGGAATTGAAACCAGTAAATGAAACCGGAACTTACTCCTTAACCCCTTAATGCATAGTTTTTTTTTTTAAAAAAAAAGGCCGGTCAAAAAAATCAACTTTTTTTAATATAAGAAACACAACTTAGAACCTTGTCTTGCCAACAAAATTACAAAACTGCAAAAATAATATAAATTTGAGTATATTGGATATTTATAGAATTGGTATGATTTCTAATTTTTAGAATATTATTATTATTGTCGAAAGAGTATATTGTTCAATTGGTAGGCAATATACCAATTGACAGTATGATGTGTCATCCCTTGATGCTTAGGTATCAAATATGAAACCCTTATGTTTATTATCTCAAGAATAAAGTATATAAAGTGAAAACTCGAGTCCAGGATGTCTTCAGAGCCAGAGCTTAGTAATAATATAGTTAACAATTATATTACATTTTACATTATATTTTAGTAAAATATATATTGAAAAATGAGCGAATAAGAATCTGAATATGAATACGCTGTTGGAAAACGGCTCACGGGGAAGAGATAAGTCGTAAGGGATAAGTAGAATATATATATATATATATATATATATATATATATATATATATAAATACAGTATATATATATATATATATAAATATATATATATATATATATATATATATATATATATATATATATATATATATATATATATAATGCTTGAATAAGTAAGAGTTATAGCTGACAATCTCATGTAAATGATAAATATCAATAAAACGATTGGTTTCTTTTTTGCTTTCAAATTGTTATTTTCAATTCTCGATTGCAATCAAGTGTGAGAAATTATAGCAACATAAAGTACAAAGCCGCTCGAATTATCTCGAGTGTGTACAGTTTAGACAGTTTAGCGCACTCGAGTTAACCCGATTCCGAAAGGCAACAAACTGCGTGTAGTTGGATTAGAAGAGTTGAATTCCGGAACCAAAAAAACAGGGCCCTACTCATTCAAACATCATTCAGCGAGCGTGCACAGAACTTCGAAATGTTTCAAATAGGTGTATTCGAGAAAAAGAATTCAATTGACTACAAAAAAGGTACTTTATACTCGATTTCTAAAATTTCCCGGCTATAAAAAAGATAAAATAGCATCAAAAGCATAAGGAAAACTGCTGAATTTTGTTATATAAGCGTTCTCTATAATGGTATTAGTGTGCATATGCCTAATCATGTATATAAATCTATATAATAATTACATACATGTAATTCAGAATATGCAAACTGAGAACTGATGTTTAACTTATGTATGAACTTGACAGATGACACAAGTAATTTTATTCGCTATAAATTTATTTTCCTTTGAAATATGTCAAAAGTAAAGATATCAAAATTTGCAGTAAAGCTTGTAGCTCGAGCTATAAAAAATTAAAAATAATGTGGAATATTTAAAAGCATCCAGACCCGTTAACCAACAATAAGATTTGTTCGGTGTAGAAAGAAAATCTAAGAATTTTAAATATAACATTTAACGGCTTTACAAACTATCAAATATCAATTCTATTTCCGAACAAATCGTAAAACTGGCAGTTACTGCTTTTCTTCTGTTCGACTTTTTACAACGTGAGAGCGAAACATGTTCGGAGTCCTGACAATGAAAACTGATATTGAAATCTTTTCAAAAAGTATCTGGCACGTTTAAATTTTCTTTTTTACGTTCCATATGAAAGAATCTGACCCCGTTTCGTTCTGTTAAGTGACTGAGTGACTTGTAATTTATTCCAAGACGAACAAGAAGGAAAAGTTGAGAATAAAGAAATAAGTTCGAATCATGGCTAGAGAAGGAAATATCGTTTCGAATTACTGCATATTTGTTCTCCCATCTCTTCCTTTTGGAAGGATTTTTCTTTTAGGTATACAGTGAACATAGGAAATCAGTTAATAATTGGTTTTAAAGTTGCATTTTTGAAGTAATTTTAATTTCTATAAATATATTATGAAAATTTATAATGAAATTTTCGTTAATCCTAGGGGTGTTTTTTAAACGTCTACTAATCTAAAGTGAATATTTTCCTTACTTTTTAAGCAAATGAAAAATAGACAATTGGTAGAATATTTCTACAAAAAGGAGAGCAAATCTACAGACTTCTAGCACAGAACTCTACAAATTACAGAAAATAAAAATATTCGATGTGTATAATGGCTTAAAATGATTGGAAAGATTTTTAAAAACTATCTGGCATGTTTAGGAATTTATAATTTATTCAAAGTCGAACAAGAAAAAAAAAGTTCATACAAAACATATACGAAACAAAAATATTTCGAAAATTTAATGTATATATTTACTATACTACACTTTATATATAACATGTATATCTAAAACGAGAAGCACAGAATTCAGCTTAGTGTATCTAACATGTAACTTTGCATCTAACATGTATATCTAAAACGAGAAGCACGGAATTCAGCTTAGTGTATCTAACATGTAACTTTGCATCTAACATGTATATCTAAAACGAGAAGCACAGAATTCAGCTTAGTGTATCTAACATGTAACTTTGCATCTAACATGCATATCTAAAACGAGAAGCACAAAAATCAGCTTAGTGTATCTAACATGTAACTTTCTATCTAACATGTATATCTAAAACGAGAAGAACAGAATTCAGCTTAGTGTAAAATCACTTCACACCTTCGCGATGCAAGGCTAAAAAACTAACCAATTGCAATTAACCCCTTAACGTGTATGCTTGAGTTACTCGAGCGAGCTAAACTGACCAAACTGTGCACTCGAGATAACTGGAGCGAAGTACTTTTGTAGATATTGCGCTGTGTGTTGTGCTAAAAGAGATAACAAAGGAAAAAAGGAATTTTCTCTGGTTAAGAGCAGGCGATTATATTTATCAATTTATCCTATAATAAATAGGTAAAAGTAACATTTTTTCTATGATTATGACGTCATTCCTTTAACCATCTCATTTAATCATTTATTTTAAATTACTTAAATATCGTCAGCATTGATATCATACGTTTTTACTGAACTTAGATATTAGGTAAATAATTTTCTTTTATATTTGACTTACATAATAGACTAGGTACATATATGATAAATTTAAATTTAATCATCGATTATTTTTGTTGCGATAAAACTTTTAACACCGGTATTAACAACAAATTCTATCTAACTCCAGGGTGTAGGAAGTGATAGTTTCATTCCTTTATTTCCATTGATCAGTTTAAAAAAAAAAAAAAAAAAAAAAAAAAAAAAAAAAATGGAAGGAGCTTAACGATAATTTCAACGTAGCTAAGAAAACTTTGAATTATATTTCTAAAGGAATTCAAAGTTATTCCACACTGCATTCCCAGTATTGGGAGACTTTAAAGAAGTAATAGGATAAAAAATTATTGAGCTTGTACCAGATAATTCTGAGCCATAAAACAAACCATTTTTTTACCTGCCTGGTACTTTACAATTCTGGAAAATTAAAAATTTTACTGATCCCGTCATTTGACGGGTTATAGGATAGTTTGTTAATAATTTGTTACTTTTGTGCAATAAAATTATATTCCTAATACTGTTGTTTAATAAAATTACATTCCTAAATATATTAGGAAACATAGCCTCGAGATTTTAACTGCCTAAGGGCCGTCATCATTTTTAATTCGGCACAGTGCGTTCAAGATATATAGGAATCACTAGCATCATTTTAGTCTAAATATTCACTGTACAAAGCGATATTTTCTCAATTAAAATGACAAAAATACTGATCACAACAGAAAGTGTAAAAAAAAGAGATATAGCCCAAAAGAATGTAATAACTTATTACTTTTTGTGCAATGAAATTACATTCATAAACTTTTGGTGACAGTGCTCCAAAATTTCAACTGACTAAGGGTCTACATCTTTTTTTAATCCGGCACAGTTCCTTCAAGTTACATAATAATTATTTCACGTAGTCTAAATATTCACTGCACAAAGCTATATTTTTCTCAATTTAAATGACAAAAATACTGATCGCAACTTAAGGTGTAAAAAAAAGAGCCCAAAGGAATGTGATAATTTATTGATAATATGTTACTTTTTGTACAATAAAATTACATTCTTACAACTGTTGGGCAATAAAATTACATTCATAAACATTTGGTGACATTGACACAAAATTTCAACTGCCTAAGGCCTACATCTTTTTTTAATCCCGCACAGTTCGTTAAAAATACATAATAATCATTAACATTATTTTAGTCTAAATATTCACTGCATAAAGCGATATTTTTCTTAATTAAACTGAAAAAAATACTGATCACAACTGAAAGAGTAAAAAAAACAAACAGATAAATTCCAAAAGAATGTAATAATTTATTGATAATTTGTTACTTTTTGTGCAATAAAATTACATTCATAAAGATTTGGTGACAGTGCCCCAAAATTCCAACTGCCTAAGGGCCTACATGTTTTTTTAATCCGGCGAAGTTCCTTCAAGATACATAATAATTATTAACATCTTTTTAGTCTAAATATTCACTGTACAAAGCGATATTTTTTTTTCAATTAAAATGAGAAAAATACTGATCACAACTGAAAGTGTTAAAAAAAGAGATGAAGCACAAAAGAATGCAATAATTTATTTGTAATTTGTTACTTTTTGTGCAATAAAATTACATTCTTACAACTATTGTACAATAAAATTACATTCATAAACATTTGGTGACAGTGCCCCAAAATTTCAACTCCTAAGGCCTACATTTTTTTAAAATCCGGCGCAGTTCCTTCAAGATACATAATAACCATTAACATCATTTTAGTTTAAATAATCATTATACAAAATGATATTTTTCTTAATTAAAATTACAAGAATACTGATCACAACTGAAAGTGTAAAAAAAAAAGGGAAATGAACCCCAAAAGAATGCAATAATTTATTTGTAATTTGTTACTTTTTGTGCAATAAAATTACATTCATAAACATTGGGTGTCAGTGCTCCAAAATTTCAACTGCCTAAGGGCCTACATCTTTTTTTAATCCGGCGCAGTTCTTTCAAGATACATAGTAATTATTAACATCATTTTAGTCTAAATATTCACTGCACAAAGCGATATTTTTCTCAATTTAAATGACAAAAATACTGATCACAACTGAAAGTTAAAAAAATGAGGTAAAAGAATATAATAATTTATTGATAATTTGTTACTTTTTGTGCAATAAAATTACATTCATAAACATTGGGTGTCAGTGCCCCAAAATTTCAACTCCCTAAGGCGTACATCTTTTTTTAATCCGGCTCAGTTAGTACAAAATACATAATAATCATTAACATTATTTTAGTCTAAATATTCACCGAACAAAGCGATATTTTTCTTAATTAAAATGACAAGAATACTGATCACAACTGAAAGTGTTAAAAGGAGAGATAAAGCCCAAAACAAAGTAAATGGTTATTTACCTTCTTATACAAGCATAAATAAATCTATCGTGTCCGAAATAATCCCCTTTAAATATTATAATAGCGACATAATTATTCTGCTATCTTTAATACTGATGAGAATATTTTTTTCAAGAAATAATTAAATTATTTCCCTGTGCTTTGGAATAAAATAAAGGAGAACTATGTTATCAAAAGTTTTTTCCCCAAAACTGTCAGCTTAAATACATTTATTCCGATGAATAGATGTTCCGTAAGTTTAAAAATAAATAATAAAAAAAAGAAACTAAACACATATGTTTGCCTCCAAATGAGTGTAAATCATAAAAGAGAAAACACAACTTTTTTTATGAAAGAGCAAACATTTCCAAAGATATAAATCGTATTAAATATCTCCAGCCCATAAAATTAATGTGTATTTTATATGAAAAAATACAATACATTATTTATTATAATTTTCATTTTGATTGAAAAATTCGTAAAGGATGAATTTAATAATTCGCAAAACGAATGGAAAAGTAATTTGTTAATTTAACTGCGAAAATATCAAATGTTGCTATAATAAAAGTTTTTTTTAAAAAAAAGAGAGATAATTTAAAAATTTCTGCAAATTAAAATTTGTTTTGTATATTTTATTTTCACTTTTCATTCGTTCTGGTAAATGAACTTTTTGCTATATGAAAGGAAGTAAACGCTAATTCACTTTTCCCTTCCTAATCAGTTTATTTGATTTAAATTTTTTAACTACTTTTTATTTTCATATTAGAAAGTGAAAAACTTGTGAAATAAGTGGATATAAAAGGACAAAATAGTATGCATAAATTGGATGGTTCAAATGTAAATAAAATAATTTAATTTTCTTAAAAGATTAAATTTTATTTAAACGATTAAAACTTACTTTATTGCTGTTTAATTGCTTATGTACTGACTTCGCGCGGACAACGGGACATTCTGACTTTGTGCGAGGCTCAGAAATAATCAGGCCAAACTATGGCCAAATGGTTAGGGTGCTGGCCTTCGGAACCGGAGTTAGTGGGTTCGTATCCCACTATGACATGGATATTCGTAGCCGTTCAGAATCGGCTTTAAGCAGTAGAAAACTGTCTCATTAGCCCTCGTGTTGCAAAAAAGTAGACCGTAGCGCTCCAAAACAAAACAAAAAACAAAACCAGAGATAATCAACTTTTTACACAAATTCTCAAGACTATCTTTATTTACACAAATTCTCAAGAGTATCTTTTTGTGGAATCTACATAAATATTCCTATCCCTACTTGACTATTATCTGACTTTGACACAATCTGATGGACATTTTTGACGGGACAATCTGAGTTTGTGAGAGGCTCAGAGATTATCAACTTTCTACACAAATTCTCAAGACTATCTTTATTTACAAAATTCTCAAGACTATCTTTGTTTACACAAATTCTCAAGACTATCTTTTTTTCGATTCTCTATACACATTGCTATCCCTACTTGACTGTTATCTGACTTTGACACGACAATCTGACGGACATCTTTGACGGGATTATCTGACTTTGTGCAAGGCTCAGAGATAATTAACTTTCAACACAAATTCTCAAGACTTTTTCTTTTTTTCTATTCTAACATTCCTATCCCAACTTGACTATTAACCCTGAGAGAGCGACCCCTACCTGTACTCAAAACGGAGAAAGCGCTCTCAAATATTAAAACCCGAATGATCTCTCGCTGTTATGCAAGGAAACATTCTTATTAGGCTCACCATCTATGTGATAAAGACCTGCTGCTGTTTCAGTTGTTATTAGCTAAGTCTTGACGTAGTGACGTCACATCGAGGAAACTACAAATCACCGCCTGCTCTGTAGATTGATGCAAACTCGACTTCTCGGTAAAAGCATTGTTAGACGCCATTTGTAGCTATCTGTTTAACAGAAAATTTAATCTAGAACATAATACAGAATCAACTTAAAACACGGTGCACGTATTAGCTTACTCCTCAAGTATATAATCTGCAAAAGCATTTTAAAATTCCATACTTGGGCCGCGGTAGCTCAGTTGGCAAAGACAACTATCTCGTAACTAAAAGGTTGCGGGTTTGGTACCCTAGTAGGCCTAAGATCGGCCGTGTTTGTTAAAGGTGACTGGGGAACGTAAAATATGTTCGTGGTCACAAAGTCCTCAAGTTCTGAATTAATACCTCTGGGGGTGGTATGTCAAGTCTATGGATCTTCTGCCTGGTCCCTGCTTCAAAATTACGACGACATACTTGAGCAAAAGACATCAAACGAAAGGCGCACCCCTTTGTTTTAATACGAGTAACATATGGCAAATCGTGCTTGGTTTGTCCAAGTGGCATGAAAAACAACAACAAAAAAATCCATACCTGAAATCTACAAAATTGATAATTTAAAAACCAAAATCAAATCACAAGAGTAATGAAGAAACTGAATCTGAACATGTAAAGTAGTTTAAGTGTCAAGGATCTTGGAGATCACTTCTTTCGCTTACGTGTTTATATTATCTCTATGGCAACCTTTTTTTCTTCACCTGTCTATATTCTCTTCTCTAGGGTTCCAAATCCAGTTAAAAAGTATTTTAAACCCTGATGAGTTTTCAATCCCAAAAACGAAAAGGAAGTTAAGGTGGGTTAAATTTTTCGGGAGTATGAATTTTGAGATGTTCATATTGATGTGCTTGCCTAGACGTAGAAGCTCTAAGAGATATATAACGTCAAACCACAGTATTTACTCTCACATGGGTGGGCTAATAGCTCCGTTTGTTTTACCCTCCGTGGAACTTCTTTTGTTAAATTCAAAACTGGGATTATCCATCGATCGTTCGTTCGTGTGTTTGTGCCTGTGTGTACGCATGTCCTTTTAACTAGACAGAAAGGATTAGCTACAAACCAATAGGATTATGAGATGACTGGTGTAAATTAACAGTACACGAAAGAAAGTACGCTGATAAAGCGTACTACTACTACTGTCATATTAAAAAGCAATAACGTCTAGATATTATAAGATGTAACGCTATGTTAGAAGCTATTTGTAAAATATTATAGACGACAACTTTATTGTAGGTACAAAAAAGAACTGCCCAGTAGCCATACGGTAGTATGTGTATGAAACAATATTTTAAAGTACAGTCTATTTAACTTCGATTGCTGGTTATAATGATTATGTGGAATAAAACGACTGCAAGAATTTAAAATGATTTGATGTCATTTGCTGCAAATACCAATTTTCCGTATATATCTCGCAGAGAAATATATAATTTTTCCCCAATTTTCTCAAAATAACAACGCCATTTAATTTAAGATATTACAGGAAGCTATACAATTACATAAATTAAACACATTAAGTTGCCAGCTATTCAGATAGCCATTGGTTGTCTGGAAGGCTTCTATCAATTTATTGATACAGAGAAGATAATGCATCCGGAGGCTACTTCAAAAATCTAATTCCGGAAAACTAGAAACATTCATTCGGCATGAAAACGTACAGTACAACAAATTTTGTGGAACATTATTAAACATATCTTTATTTGATCATTGTAGTTTCTGATGCCACTTGGTCGAAACAGTCATAACTGAGCCATACGCTATTCGTAATAAGGCAAAAAAGTTTTTAACGAGCACATCAAGTGTGAAATTACGTCTTCTTGCTCAAATGGATCCTTGTAATTTTGGAGCAGGGACCAAGCAGAAGACCCATACGCTTGACCTGCCACCCCCAGGGGTATTGACAAAACTTAAAGTCATTGTGACCACGAACATATTTTAAGTGCCCCAGTCACCTTTAACGAACACAGAGGATCATAGTCCGTCTTGGGCTCCAAACACGCAACACTCCAGTTAAGAGAGTGTTGCCGTTGCCGACTTTGCTACCATGGCACATCATTATTGATGTTGCCAAAACATTCTATAGCATTCAACGTGAGGATTTATGAAACATTCTTTATTGCATATGGTATAACACAAAAACCAATAAACAAAACCGGAGATTTGTACACCAGCAGTAAAGGATGTGTATTGGTGAATGACTTAATAACTAAAAGTTTTAAAATTGAAACTGTACTAAGAAAAGGTTGTATTCCTCCTGGGCTTTATCCCCTATATAATAATAGCCTAAGTTGTCTGTCCATCTTTCCTCAATTTTATGAAGCGGTTGGACCTGGAATAGATACAGGCATCTATATCGTATTTTTGATGAGATAGAATTAGCAAAATTCAAAGCGAGTTCGAAAACGTTCGAAATCCACCCCTTACCGCTTTTCGAGTGTTTAATGTCATTATTTCAAACTCTGTTGTTCCTGATTAAGACCAGAACCTTAAATTTATCAATTTATTATATATAAATAGGAAAAAATAACATTTTATTTCTAACATTATGATGTCATTCCTTTAACCATCTCATTTAATAATTTCTTATTTAAAATTATTTAAATATCGTCGGCATTATTTTCATACGTTTTATCACTGAACTATATTAAGTAAATAATTTTCGTTTATATTTGTATTAAATAAAATTAATAGATTACGTACATATGTGCTAATTTTAAATTTAATCATCGATTATTTTTTGCTGGAAGATCATTCTGAACCAATAAACAAACCATTTTTTTTATCTGTCTCATAGGGTACTTTACAATTCTAAAAAGTTAAAAATTTTACTAATCCCGTTATATGACGGGCTACATGCTAAAAATTATATATTATATTTTCTTGCAATGAAAATTTTATCACCGGTATTAACAACAAATTCTTTTCATAAAAGTCTAGGAGTCTATTTCACGGACCAATAAATATCTAGCGTTTGGTTATATATCTTTGAAAATTAAGAAGTTTGTTGGTTTGTGTGTTTGTTTTTTATACATAACCATACGGTTTGAAATCGATTCGCTAAATTTTGGACATCATTCATATATGCCTCCAAATAATCACTGTCAATATTAAAACCTCTGCTCTCCATCATATCAAGAAATATGACAAGATAAATTAAAGTTGGCAACTAACATGCGGTCATAAAGATAAACAAATTATTGAGCTTGTACCAAATAATTCTTAGCCAAAAAAACAAACCATTTTTATACCTGCCTTATAGGGTAATTTACAATTAAAGAAAATTAAAACTTTTGCTGATTCCGTCATATGACGGGCTATATGCTAGTTATATTATAATAACTGACTGGATAATAAGTAAAACCTCGCAGAATGAAAAATGCAAAAATTAGAGAATACAATATTTGGACGAAAAAACTACTTTCAATGTAATTATCCCAATAATTATTTAAATGAAATAAATATTCTACATAATTAAATATTAAGAAAGTTAATTTTTTAGATGAAATATTGAATTATATACTCAAGATTTGCTAAGTACTTCAGCTAGAATGAAAGGAAATTGGAATTCCTTTTATTCTTTAAAAAGGAACGCCTTAGAAATATTTCACCAACAGAAACTAGAACAAGTGCAGAATAAATACATAAGCCTGAATTTTATCAGACTTGAAATTGTTATAAATATTTTCGAACATTTAATATCACAGCTAAAGTTCAAGGTGATATCCACCTGAAGAATATAAAAGACGTGCATGATAACGCATATCGGACTAAGAATAAAATTATGCTTAGAATCTCTAGCTGAATTATTCAAAACTGACTTTGTGAAAAAGCACTACTGTTTCACAAAGTTATAAATAAATTTGACTCCAGCTGGAGAATTTCCTGAAAAGATAATTGAATTATTCAAATTCGCAGACTATGTGAAGCGACAGAAATTTGTCTCTAGCATTTTTTTTTCTCTAAAGAGAATCTAAAGTCTAGATAAAAGTATAAATTTCAAGTAATTGAAATAAGAGAAACAGAAAAATGCTATGCATTCCTATTTGAACTATTGTATTTTCCGAGTCAATGATCCGTACTTAATTCCGTCGGATCATTGACTCGACAAAACTGCAGTTATAGTTAATGCATATTTTTGAGAAGGGGATATATTAATATGTATATGAATATTTTTAAGCATTTTATCGGTATATTTGCAGACGAGTATTCGGCAGGAAGATTAAATACACAACAGTTTTTCTTTTGATTCGTCTTTTGATTAAATAAAGTTCATTTCAGTTTCCAATGTAAAAATTAATTTAACTGAAATTATGAATAACGATTTAAATATGGAATTAATAACTAAGTCTTGTATAACGTATATTGTATATCTTATAAATTATAGTTCTTTAAATTTTATTCCAAAATATATCATGATTTTTCTTACCCCTGCGTATCAGCAGTTAAATGCATGTTTTCCTAAATGATACCCTAATTTCTAGAGGTTTTATTTTTGCCTTACATAAAAACAAGAAAATAATTTTTATCTTCAATCTACATTTCGTTTGATGTTCTCAATGTATCTATGTCAAGATTATTTTGTGAGACTTCAGTCATCAAAATACTCTTTCTTTTTAGATTTCACAGTAGTCCTGAAATGAAATTAAAAGAGTTAAACTTTCAAGTCTCATATATACAGAATTTTTGTGCTAGCACTGTTAGAGTTGCATCTCACGTGTTCAACGTTTTGTTCCCGTATGATCAGCATGCCATATGACAAAAGAAGAACTATCGTAGAGAATGAAATTTTTTTTTCTTACAAATTCCTCTAAAATTCCTTATTATTTTTATATTTCCAGATATTGTTTGCTAAGAGTTGACGTTACTATTTCTATACTTTAATTTAAAAACATAGGGGTTTTTGCAGGGAAAACCAGGAAAGAGTGAACGAGATATCACATGGTTGACCACTAGTTAATGAAAAACCTGCTTAAAACATTGTGTCCTTGTACATTTCGCATCAGAATTGTACCGGGAGCGAGCGTTTTGGGCGTAAATTTAGTTATTCAGTTAAATCTCAATAGCTCAAAAATTATTTAATTTTTAACCAACTTTTCGTATTTTATATATATATATATATATATATATATATATATATATATATATATATATATATATATAACATATAAATATACATTTATATAATATCATTTTCGCAATGATAAAAAAAAAGTAAATTTTAAATCTAAATTGATTTTTTTAATCAAACATCCCGTTCTGTGGTTCCGCAACGACTGATGTAAAAACTAGTTTTTATTTCTCTAAAGTTTTCCAGAATCTAGTTAGTAGACAAGAACATTCGGCTTCGTTTTTCTGTATATACCGTTATTTTTGTACCCACAAAAAACCGTGTAGTTACACTAATCAATACTAGTACGTGACCCGCGCTCAAGTATCCATCGTCAGAAAACGTACTAGTACGTGTTCCGCATACAATGTGTTAATTACAAAAATATATTATATTTTCGAACTTAAAATAGAACGCTTGTAACTTTTTAGAAATTAAAAAAAATGCCTTTTTCTAGATTAAAAAAATGACCAAGAAGGGTTAAAATCATAAGGGACAAAATTCTAAAGTTACTAATTTTGTAGAAAGTCAGAGATAGGAACTCCTCTACTCCCCCGCTACTAGGCTTCTTCTAAAACTTAGAGAAGAAATTTCCCATATTCAAATTTCTCTTTGAGTTATTCCCAAATTAAGCAACCCCATAAGCAAAAGACCACCGTTAAAGGCTTCACAGTCGCTCAAAATGTTATCAAATATCAAAAGCTTCTTTTACCAGAAACCGTCTAAGTTGAGGAAAGAAAATCGCGAACTTAATCGCAAATGCGTAAAAGTTACATCTTAAACCAAATGGCATCAATTTAAAGTCAAGTATATGCCCAAAATATATTAACTAGATGTTCTTCAACAAAAAAAAATGCGCTAAAATTCTTGCGAAAAATGCAGATTATGGGTTGTTTCTTAGAAAATATCAAGTTTATGTATTTTGGTAATATTCATGTGTAAATCTCGATCTAAATACGCAAAAAGGTCAAGGCTGTAATGGCATAAACTGAAGCAGAAGTCTCCATGAAGTTCATCAAAAACATCTCATCTGTGTCATTAATTGGGAAAAAATGTATGTTAAAAATAACTACAGTTATTTCTCAATTATAACATTATATTCTTAAAGAGACGATTTCTGAGATTCTAGAGAATAATTCTCTTTTACTTTTTGAATCCATTTTACAGTATTAGATAAAATTTTACTTTTAGATTTCTTCTGGAAGAAATAGAACGATCACATTCCCAAGAGTAGGAAACTAAATAGAAAAGTATACATTTACAATATTCGTTCAACACATACATTTCTTGTGACACATTTCTGTTAAATTTTGCCTAGTGTTACAATAAGTTACATTCGGTTCAGCTTTTTTACCTCTTCCCGTGAGTCATCGTCAAAGACATACCAGAACAGGACCGGTTTGAACTAGAAAGAAACTTCGGATTTCTCCCAACCAATAGAAGGGTCCGTTGGTTTGGGGAATATAGACCACCCGTCGTTCTGGAGTGGAGCCCTGTTTTTTTTCTCCACAAAGCAGTCTGATTTTTTTTTACAGGACAAGGTTGTGAACAGAGGAGAGTAGAAGGTGAAAGCTTCTGGCATCCGCGGCTTGCGGGACAGCCCTTTAGAGAAAAATCATCGCCATATTGTTTTTGCTATATTGAAACTGCGTATTTAGAAGATTTTTGTTAGTGTAACAATAAGTTACATTCGGTCAGCTC
Source organism: Pardosa pseudoannulata (assembly GCA_032207245.1). Taxonomy (NCBI): domain Eukaryota; kingdom Metazoa; phylum Arthropoda; class Arachnida; order Araneae; family Lycosidae; genus Pardosa; species Pardosa pseudoannulata. Next base: position 22,809,483 of record CM063498.1, on the reverse strand, counting down.
TTTTTACCTCTTCCCGTGAGTCATCGTCAAAGACATACCAGAACAGGACCGGTTTTTAATTAGAAAAAAACTTCGGACTTCTCCCAACCACTAGAACAGCCCGTTGGTTTGACTTTTTCTGATCCCTCCGTTTGGAAGTAGACCCCCGTTTTTTCTCCGAGGGGCAGTTGGATCTTTTTAGAGGACAAGGTTGTGACCAGAGGAGAGTAGAAGGTGAACGCTGCTGGCATCCGAGGCTTGAGGGATAGACCTTTTGAGAAAAATCATCGCCATATTGTTTTTTATTGCCGGCGCCGACTCGAGAGCAGTCTTCAATATCTACGAATGATAAGTTGATTATAGTTGTATTCCTTAGGCATTTATTTAATTGTATAAAATCATTTAATCAAGACATATTTGTCCATGTGTTTATTAAGGAGTATTAATTTCTTCTTTCTCAAACACTAGTCCAACGTAACATTATTTTTACACCTAATTTAATAAGGAATCTCTTATCCGTATTAAGCCACACATCTGTTCAGTTTTTATGCTTAAGATGATGACCGCTTTACTGCCTACCCCATCAGAAAAAGAGTTCTGTAATCCTAGAATTACTCTGATCAGAGAATAAATCTAATAAATGTTTGAACATAAATAATGCTACGTATTTGTGTCTTTTTTTAACTCAGATATAACCAATAAAATAGTAGTTTTCTATAGACCAGTGACAAGCGAGAAGCTTTTGTTTTGAATGCAAATGTTTTATTTTGAAATGAAAAATATTTAAAATTGAAACATTTGTCAAATATACAAAAATAATGATAGCGTAATTAAAATTTACAAATTAGTCTTTTAAGTAGTATGACAAATTAAATTAATCATTCTTACGTCTTATTATAAGCTATACATTAAGAACCTAATTGAAAATACTCAGTGTGAGTTTTAATTGGTAGTGATTAATTAGCAACAGCCTGATGAAGATTTTACCAATATAGTTTTATAAAATTGCTGATATTTCATCTTATTTTATTATTAATAAGTAAATAAATATGTATTTCTTAATAATATGTTTATATGGAAATCAATGACTGACACATAAATGGATTTTTGTATAATTTGCTGTACTGTGAATATTAAGCATAAAATATCTTGTAGAGAAACTCAAATGTTTGCATATACATTTCTATATGCAATATAACAAAAAAATTCCTAAGAATAGTGATTATGTATTACTTAGAAAAATATTCAGTACATTTAGTAAATAAAGTTGTAGTTAACTTACAATATAGTTTTATAAATTTGCTGATATTTCATCTTATTTTATTATTAATAAGCAAATAAATATGTCTTTCTTAGTAATATGTCTATATGGAAATCAATGACTGACACATAAATTAATGGATTTTTTGTATAATTTGCTGTACTGTGAATATTAAGCATAAAACATCTTGTAGACAAACTCAAATGTTTGCATATACTTTTCTATATGCAATATAACAAATAAATTCCTAAGAATAGTGATTATGTATTACTTAGAAAAATATTCAGTACATTTAGTAAATAAAGTTGTAGTTAACTTACAATATAGTTTTATAAATTTGCTGATATTTCATCTTATTTTATTATTAATAAGTAAATAAATATGTCTTTCTTAATAATATGTCTATATGGAAATCAATGACTGACACATAAATTAATGGATTTTTTGTATAATTTGCTGTACTGTGAATATTAAGCATAAAACATCTTGTAGACAAACTCAAATGTTTGCATATACTTTTCTATATGCAATATAACAAATAAATTCCTAAGAATAGTGATTATGTATTACTTAGAAAAATATTCAGTACATTTAGTAAATAAAGTTGTAGTTAACTTACAATATAGTTTTATAAATTTGCTGATATTTCATCTTATTTTATTATTAATAAGCAAATAAATATGTCTTTCTTAGTAATATGTCTATATGGAAATCAATGACTGACACATAAATTAATGGATTTTTTGTATAATTTGCTGTACTGTGAATATTAAGCATAAAACATCTTGTAGACAAACTCAAATGTTTGCATATACTTTTCTATATGCAATATAACAAATAAATTCCTAAGAATAGTGATTATGTATTACTTAGAAAAATATTCAGTACATTTAGTAAATAAAGTTATAGTTAGCTTACAAAAATAAAATACTTTTACTTACAACTTCACAAAGTTTCTCTCAAAAATAAATTGCCAGTATGAGATCTTAAAAAACATTCAATTTTTAATTTAAGGAAAAACTGACAAAGTTATTTGTCAAGTGTCAAATACCCGCAATGCTTAAATAAATATTAACTGCCTAAAGGTAGAAAAAATTACTGGTAATCTGACATAGTATTTTCTTAAAAAACCGTATTTCACTTATATTTCACTTTTCAACCGTGATGGCAGTGCATCAAAAGAAAAATATAAACGCAAGAAATAGGGGTGGCGGTAAAAACAATCCTATCTTTGCCACAGTCTACATCATGCTTCTGTCTGGAAAAGATGGCGAAAGATTGATATCCACTCAACGGTTGCCAGAGGCAAAGATGAAAATGGATACCCTTTAAGATGTGTTTTGAAATATCAACGTTTAAATCTCCTGAATAAACCTTTCAAGACATAATGTATTGCGAAGTGTTATGAAAATACTGCAAAGTGACATAATAGCATGGACTTGTCAGTAAAGAAAATTGAATCATTTGGATAAGCAAGCATGGATAAACACTCTCAGTAAACCTTCTGTCTTATATATATATATTTTTTTTCTACACTCAGGCATTAGGAAGAAAGAGGTTTTGAAATATCTCGACGAAATGAAAAATATGAATTTTTTCATATTTTGGGATTAGATTCAAAATATGAATAAAACTACATCGAAAAATTTTAAACTAATACGCAGTGCTCCAATTAAAATATAAATAAAATTGCATTGTAATAGATAATTATGAAATTGATCTTATTGCGAAAGAAAATAATAAAGTTATACAATAATCAACTTAGGGATATAATGTTGTTAAATTTATGGAAAATAGAGTGCGGTACCAAAAATAAATCAAAGATTTTAATGATCAGAAATACGATATAAATTTTACACCTTATTTTATCTTCCATTTGCCTTTATTAAACCAAATGTACGTTGGCTATTTATTAAAACTCTCTGAAGCAGGGATAGGCAAACTACGTTCCACCGGAAGGTTTTATCCGACCCGCATATAGAATTTTAAGTTGCCGGTCCGAGGCAAATTAAAAGAAATATATATTTATATATTATATATCCCTCTTTTTCTACTTTGCTTAAATATTATATCCCGAACTTATTATCTCACGACCAGAAGATCAGCGGTATGTGAACAAATGTTTTCAACTTTGAACCTTATAAAGATTAATTTCAGAAGTAGACTGACTGAAGAGCATTTAGCACCGTTCCTTAAAATCAGTACATCTCACTTCGAACCTTAGTATAAGGAACTTTTAAAAATGAAATAGCAATTTCATTCATCTCATTAACGTATTTAAACCGTTAGGTACTTGTATATTGTTTTTAAAATTAAAAAAAAATATTTTGGCCTGCCAAACTTATTTTCTTTGGATTTTTAGCACACGGAAGAAAAAGTTTGTCCATCCCTGCTTTGAGGTGACACCTCAAATCTACAACAATTTAGATATTGCCACTGAGATAGTGAGATGGAGAGTCCAATGGCTAGGTCATGTGGAGAGGATAGAGCGAAGTAGAACAAGA
>CM063498.1:22793239-22800739 GCA_032207245.1 Pardosa pseudoannulata | reverse complement strand
TTTTCTCTTTGTTGACTTCCATTTTTAACACCCTGTAACTCACAACTGAATGGACCAAACAAAAAAAAGTAAAAAAACAAATTTACTGTGAAATGTCACCTTGAAAACGAGCATAAATTTGAAATTGTTTAATCGACACTTTATAAGATATCGATCACTACAGCCATCTACTTAAAAAATAATGATTTCTTTTTCCCCAACATAATATATCATCTTCAAATTTTCAGTCGTTAATATAATAGGTTTTATTCATCCCCTCAAGTTCAAATACATTTTTTTAAACTTGTAGTGGATGACACTTTATATTAATACAGTTTTTCCAATATTAATTAAATTTAATTTCCATTAGTCACTGTGAACTTTGGCAATAATGGTGTTTGCAGAATCAAGCCAATATCAGTGAAATTCCCCGTAGCACGAGGCTATGATACTACTGAACGAAGAATGCTATCATTAATACTATCATGGGCATCGACAGTACATAAGATGCAATATAGGACTGTAGGTTATGCAGTAATATATCTAGGACGAAACATCTTCGTAGCAGGTCAAGCATATGTCGTCTTGAGTTGTGTAGAATCATTAGATGGACTATTAATTAAAGAACTGGACTACTTGGAACTCCCTGGAAAGGTTTCTTACAATAACAAAGCATTACAAGAGATAGATAGAATGATAAATTATAAACCACGATCAGCTCCATAAATTAGAAACTTAAAAAAATAATAGAAAGCGAATAAATAGTAACAAACAAAAATAATAGTCCAACACCATATATAGAAAGGAAAATGGAAAATTGTAAGGAAATTTGCTTTCTATTTTGTCACATAATATTGTGATTCTGTCATATGTATATACATATTTGCATTATTATAATTATTTAATAAAAAGTAATTAAAAGTTGTTCTTTGTTCATTTAAAGTAGGAATTGACTGTAAAAAAATTTTATATATTACTTGTCTTAAACTTCATTTGTGGATCAAATTTAAAGTCCAAATAGCACAAACAATGAAAATTTTAGCTCTGATAGAGAAATTTAGTTTTTGATTCAAAAAATGACCTCTATCTGTGAAATATTAAAGAATTCAGCAGGGATTTTTTATATGTACGTCCAAAACTTGGCTGAAAGTTGGATTTTAATAAGATTTTAGGAACTTCATTTACTTGTCATATTCAAAGTCCAAATAGTGCCAACAATGAAAAATTTAGCTCCTTTAGTGAATTTCAGTTCAAAAATGACCTAATGAAAGAATACGGTATAAAACTAATAGTGAAGTAACTGTATAATACACTAAACAATTATTCTAGAAGTAATATAGAATTACTATGAAAAGAAAAGCAATAGATTCACAACTAAAGATAATTATATTTATCCTCTGTGTAGAAATTTGCTTTTTTACAGGTTATATGAGGTAAAATTTATTTATCTCGTCTTATGTTTAAATTAAACTTCACCTCTCAAAATCACAAAAGTTTTCTCCATTAATAAACTATTCTATCTAAAGAAAAAAAGGTTTTAATTGTAGTTTAGATAAAAGATTCACCGAAATATTTTGATAAACAAATGGCACTAATTACATTTCATTATTTACAGTAATTTATCAGTTACCATTTATGTGAACATTTTCCTTTACTCGAAAAATAAACCCAATACATTATCTTCCAATATAAATTGCAATTATTCTATTAATTACTCAACTTAAATGAGATAAATGATTGTACTTAATGTGTTATGAATCTAGAATTAACGTAACACGTTTGCTAAAGATTCTCTATTAAATTTACTTACCTTTAATTGGTACAAACTGAGCCTCGTGAGAATTAGTGTATTCAAAGGCAACTGCAATTCGTGTTTTTTTTTAACCTTACCAAACTATGAGTGAAATAATTGATGTACAAAATCTTAGGAATATTGTAATTGCATTGAAATAACGTCTCGCCAAGATTTATGGAGAAATAACCAACCAATTGTATAATATTATTTCAATGCGATTAATTATACTCATGATTCATTTGTATTGTTTAATTTATACAGTTTCCGATCACGCTAAGTAAATATGTTTTATGCATGACGATCTTCCTATTTTCCAAGTATCTAACGAGAACAGATATTAATTATCATTACAAAAGACAAAATATTAATGTCCCTGTTCAACAAATAAGCTGCGAGAGGTATTTAGGAAACAAATATTTAGCGAAACTATCATAACCAAAGTACATTTAGTAGTTGGTAGTTTTATGCAAAAGATGATAGATACTCCAATGTCGTCTTACGAATTTAAATAATCTCAGCAAAGTTTCCTTTTAATGAACACGATATATGACGAATAATTGAACAGCATCTATCTTAATATGTAAAAACAGAAAATTATACATTGATCTCTCCTGTTAGAATAATTTTAGTTCTGAAAGACATTTTCTATAATCGTATTGCTGTACAAGAATTAATTCCATGATGTGGAATTTTTTTTCTGTGTCTGTCATATTATGCCGTAAAGATTTGTATTTGTTTTTGGGTGTTAGAAGATGAAACCTTAAGATTTGTGTAATTTGAAATTAATCTTTTAATTGGGTTTTGAAAAATAAAACAAATTTGAGATGATGATTAGATGCTGCAATAGTAGTGAAAGAAAAATTACATTTGCTTTAGCTTCTTCGTAACTTTTTCTTAATATTTAAGACAAAATCCCATTTCTTTGAAAAAAAAATATCCTGGATTGACTGCCCAATTTATCCTCCTGCATTCTTTTAGAATTATTTTAGTTCCTCCAATTTTCTAGATGTAGTATGATCCGCCTTGGGGTGTAATCCAGATTACAGTACCCCTTCTCTACAATACTAGAGCTTAGGTTTTCAACTTTTGGACCTATCAGTTCTCTCGCCTTGAAATTTACTTCCTATGTTCTAACAAGAAAGGTTCTGGGAATAGTTCTATTTTCCTTAAAATGATTGAAGACGGTAAAAGAATGGAACGAATGACTATGGAAAATAGTTTGGAAGTTAGAAATACTACTACGAATGACCAACTCTACACTGTCATTTCTCACTTGCACTTCACCTCTCTTGTTTTGAAATATCCCATTGGTCTGTTCCTGACGGTTAACTATACCTCAATATATTCTCTTATGATTCAAAACTATTATTCCTCGCCTTTTTCTAGAATTCTTTGAAAATCATAAACAAAAGAGTCAAAGAAGTTAATACACTACAGATACCTACAGTAACCGGTTAAGCCCCCCCCCCCCCCCCCCCCCCCCCCCCCCCCCCCCCCCCCCCCCCACCCCCCCCCCCCACCCCCCCCCCCCCCCCCCCCCCCCCCCCCCCCCCCCCCCCCCCCCCCCCCCCCCCCCCCCCCCCCCCCCCCCCCCCCCCCCCCCCCCCCCCCCCCATCATTCTTTTTAACTAGCTAAAAACACCAGAGTAAGAAACATAAGCTGTATAGCAACATACAGAAACTTCGATACCTCAAAATTATCAAAACATTTAAATTGAAGTGGAGGGTGTCTATGGAAAATAGTTTGGAAGTTAGAAATACTGCTACGAATGACAAATTCGACACTGTCATTTCTCACTTGCACTTCATATCCCTTGTTTTCAAATATGTCATTGGTCTGTTCCTGACAGTTAACTATGCCCCAAATTTATGACTCTCTTATGACTCTTAACTATTATTCCTCGCCTTTTTCTAGAATTCTTTGAAAATCATACACAAGAGAGTCAAAGAAATTAACACACTACAGATACCTACAATAACCGGTACCATCATTCTAACTAGCTAAAACACCAGAGTAAGAAACATAAACTGTATAGCAACATACAGAAACTTCGATACCTCAAAATTATCAAAACAATTAAACTGAAGAGAGGAATGACTATGGAAAATAGTTTGGAAGTTAGAAATACTTCTACGAATGACAAATTCGACGCTGTCATTTCTTACTTGCACTTCATCTCCCTTGTTTTCAAATATGTCATTGGTCTGTTCCTAACAGTTAACTATGCCCCAATTTTATGACTCTCTTATGACTCTTAACTATTATTCCTCGCCTTTTTCTAGTATTCTTTGAAAATCCCAAACAAAAGAGTCTAAGAAATTAATACACTACAGATACTTACAGTAACCTGTACCATCATTCTCTTTTTAACTAACTAAAACACCAGAGTAAGAAACATAAGTTGTATAGAAACATTCACAAACTTCGATACCTCAAAATTATCGAAACAGTTAAATTGAAGGAAGGAACGACTATGGAAAATAGTTTGAAATTTGAAAATAGGGTTTTGTGAATGACCGACTTGACACTGTCATTCCTCACTTCATGTCATTGGTCTGTTAGTGACGTTAACTTTATGACCCAATTTTAGGATTATCTCATGACAAAAAACTATATTCCTCTCCTTTTTGTAGCACTCTTTGAAATTCATCAATAAAAGAGTCAAATTATGTGACACACTACAGACACCTACACTAACTGGTACAATCATTCTCTTTTTAGGCAACTGAAGCACAAACAAAATGCGAAACAAGCGCTGTGTAGCAACATTGACAAACTTAAATTGTACATAATTTTCTTATGTATTTTTCTATGCTTCAAGACCCCCTTCAATTTTATAGTACAATGTCCACTAGTTGATATTAAACTTGCTATTTCCCCTCCTACGATTGTTCTAGAATCATCAAGTTGAGAATAAGCCAACTTAGTGAATTAATGTATTAGACCCATTAATTACTAATAAAGTTTTTAACAAAGTCTTATCTTTGAAAAAAATAAAACTTATGAACTACAGTTTATGCCTAGGACATATTGGCTATGTTTTATTGGAGAATTGCTATATCCTTTTAAAAAATACAGCATTCTTCTATAACTAATTCCAGTTTAAACAAAATAATATAATCATTCAACAATCAAACCCAAATGTTCTCCAAAAACCTAATATTTGTAATGAAATTCTTATAACAAGGAAATACGACGGAAATGTTTTTTAAATGAAATTTTTTTTGTCTATTCAGAATTTCTTCACACGCGCCTAAAAGTTATTTTATATTCTTTCTCTTTGAAAATATGTAACCACCTTCTTACGTCAGCAGATGAAAGCAAAACATTCCTTTAAACATATTTACTAAAAAAAAAGAGAGAACAAAATTCAAGAAAAGCTACTTTTTATTCCAAGCATTCGACTTAGTCTCGTTACAAAAGAAAATTCATTAAAAGAAAAACGGCTGTAAATAATATTCTGTTACACGAATCCAATATATCATTGCAATCATTCTCTTTTTCTACCATTTGCTGACTACAAAAAATGGCGACGTTTATTGTTATTGAATCCGTTTCATAATGATCACTATCTGTCGGTAAATGGTTAAAACTACAACAACCAAAAGCTTTAAAGAGATCGAGTGTGATTGATATTCGTTCACTTTGGCGCCCCCCACCAGAAAAAAAAAGACGGAAATGGATGGCTGCAGGGGCGGATTCTGAAATATCAAAACTTAAAATCTGAAGAATAATTTTTGACGACTCAAAGTCATCTATTACCCGGCTATTGTGACGCCTGTAGAACCGGAGAATGAGAATGTCAGGAGCAGACGATAATAAAATAAATCAGGGAGGAAAGGGAACAAAAATGGTTCGATGTGTTTTGAATTTTTATATAACCGAGAAAACATCTGTGCGTGGGAAAAGTTAAATGGAAGAAGATTTAGAAGATAAAAAGGATTAAGCATGTAATTTCATGTATTTAACAGAGAAATATCACATATATAAAATTATATATAAAGAGTTAAAGCTTAAAATCATACAATATATTCCCAAGATTAATTATCAAGTTGCTATAAATCGAAATTTTTTATTCGAGACATGAATTAAAATTTACAGAACAATAATTATAAAAATATCATACCTAAATTTAATATTATAGGCAAAATTTCATTAAAATCAAGTAAGGTGTCATTCCTGTATGCATGTTAATCTATGACACACACAACTCAACTCAACTAAAATCAACATCAGCAATTTGTGATTTCCCGTGTGGTAAAGCCGAAGAACTCAATCAGCCTCCAGTTCTCGGAGATGTAGCATCTTCTTTCGTCTTGTTAATTATTTTTTGTGTTAATTGTTTTGTATCTAATTGTTTGTTTTGTAGCTCAGTAAGTTTTAAATATAATTTTTTGAGCTAGACGATGTCTGAATTTATTCAAATCTCTTTGTTACAAATTGAATTTAACCGCATTTATAATTACATGCTGACCTTTTTTTTTAACATTTATCGGACAGTTACGTTGCATATAGCCTTTAAAATATTTCATTTTCCCCTCTATTGTCAGGAAATCAAAATTCATTCTTAAAAACTAAATGAGTATAAGATCAAACTGGTATAAGTTGTCCCATAAATCTGATAGTCAAGCTTAGGTGATTGACCACAAGTCATTAAAAATCTTTTCAGCTCACAGTTAACCTATATCGGAAATATTTCTACCAATGGATGCCTAGCATCTTAAACTTTGCCCCGTGTGAGTAGAAAAAAAGTACTAAGAATATATCAATTCATATCTTAGAAAAACATACTAGTAAAATATATTTAATTTTAAATGATTCGTGAATTTTTTACATTATTTTTTAGAGCAACGAACATTAGATTAAATTTTTATAAAATGTGAAAACAACTTCCGTTCTATTACGGGGTTTAAAAAGCATTTATAAAATTATTAAAGATATTTAGCCTCAGTATGCTTCAGTAAATGAGTCAAGAGAAATCTATCGGCCGAGCCCGTCATTCCTCAGTATCTTTCAATGATCATGAATAGCAGCGAGCGAGAAAATAAACGACTAATTAGAAAAAAAGGAAAGATAATGGTGGATTCGTGAGTTCATGACACAAAAAACAGAGAAGAGAGGTTTTAGGAATAGAAAAAGCACAATAATTTGGCTACCAGGGATATCTGTTCGCGTCAAAGACTATTGCGAGAATAAGTAGTTTTGATAAAGTTTGATATCCTGTCAGTAGTATGACAGCCAATCAGAAACGAATATGTCGACTATGAAAAAAATGTCATGTCGAACATGAGATATTTAGCTTTATTTTCCACTCTTAAAAGTATAGTAGTGATCTAAGAAAATACAACTGATAACTAGATAACGAACCTTCTTTGCCCTCATCTACTAATTTCCTGTAAAACTTCTTTAAAAATTTTTACAGCTGTAATAGCTGTATTTTGTCGCTAATTTTATAATAACAGAACACATGAAATTAATAAATTTTATGCACGTTAAAACTAGACAATACAGCTTTGAACATTTTAGAAAAAATTTGATTCTACTTCAGATGAGGGTGGTTCAGCAGACAGTATTTTCGCATTTTTAAACGAAACTTTCATGGATTAAGGACTATACACGGTGTATTATTAGGCCTTCGCCTTCAAACACATAACAGAAACTTAGCACTCAAGTAAGCACATGTTTACAAATATTTTTACCGCGGCGAGGACGTCAGCGCCCTCTA
>CM063498.1:22740739-22788239 GCA_032207245.1 Pardosa pseudoannulata | reverse complement strand
TAAGCGAGAAATAGGACAAAATTCAGAGTTTACTACCAGTTATGGATGGTTAGATCGCGGGAGAAAACGATTCGGCATTTTCCAGATTACCATAAATGGGGAAGCTTATCTGCAGAAATAGAAACAGTACCTGCGTTCAAAAACTATTTTTTCAAGCATAAAGTAGAAGAGGAAGAAGGGAATTCATAAAACTCCAGGTTATCCGGCTTATCATTTCACCACATTAGGCCTAATACTCTGGCTTAAACTGTATATTTTTCGGTACAGAGAAACAAAGTAAAATTTCTTCCGTTATTTATTAAACATTGATTGTGTAAACATTGCACATAACATGTTCTGAAGATGGTAACAATGAACTGTAATATATCCAATATGTGCGTGTTGTATGAAGTGACATAATAAAAGTGATGTTTTGTCAAGTGACTATGATGCCTCTTTTACGTTGATTCCCCAGTTAAAAAAAATAAATAAATAATTTATAAAAAAAACGCTATGGTTACTCGGTGGTGCTACTCCTATCCCTTTAACCCTTTAACGGATAGTGGTTTCGTAGCAAAACCACCTATTAAACATCTTTTTTTTTAAATTTTACTTTTTGGATTACTTTACTTTATCTTTTTATAACTATTTACGGCTCCAATCTCATACATCTGTGATATATGGAAGCCAATGATGTAGAATCAAGAGCTTTTGCAGTTAAAAAAACTTTTTGGAGATATGGATGAGTTTTCGATTATATATATATATATATATATATATATATATATATATATATATATATATATATATATATATATATATGCATATTATACATTTTATATATTAAAAATACATTATATATTTTGTATATTTTACATATTTTATACATTTCATGTATACATATTATACATTTTATACATATTATATTTTTGATATTTTAAATATATAACAGATGATAGTTCTACGTTTAACTTATTTATTTCTTTTTCTATTGAAATATATGTATTTAAACTTTCTGTACTTGAGAAGTCAGATTCAATTTATCTTACTTATGACCTCAAATAAAAGTATCTGTACAAACAACACTTTTAAGTTGTTAAGATGTTTATTTATTATACCTGTTTAAGGATTATCATTTATTGTTCTTCCAGTATAGTTAAACTTTTAAAAAGGCATAATGTACAAGGGTAGGGGTTATTCAACTAAACCACTTCTCAAACCCTAATTTGGTATCATCTAAGGCAAACCCTTCTAAGGAATGTAGAGAAAACTTACATATTTTACGTATACAAGGCTTATAGATAACATTTATAAAAAAATTACATTAAATTCCCACGAGTTTATTTTGGTGACCTTTATGGGTTAACGCCAGAGTCATTTCTGGCGATTACATATCGATGCATATCTTACATCTAAGTTATTATGGACTGCACATAATAAAATAAATATCAAGTTTAAAAAAACTTGGAATACTATATAACGTCTCGATAATGATCAATTGTTGTTTTAAACATCATAGGATGCCATTTATGAAAAAGGAAAAATTTCGCGATTCATTTGGTATTACACGTAAAATATATACTTTAAAATAGAGTTTTATACTAGATAAAGACATTTGTCATAATTTCAGTCTACGAACCTTGCAAAAAAGAAATATCGAAAAACCATTAAGAATCGATAGAATATGGAAAATTTATAAATAATAGAAAGTACTTAAAAATTTTGCAGATTGTTTATATGATTGAACTCTACTTACACTAAAGAAAAGTTTGTTTTAATAAAACAAAAATTTTACAAGCTATTTTTAGTTGTATCTATTAAATTTATTCCTTAGTGGTAATAATTCTAAATGATTATAAAATAAAAAAAACTGAATATTATCAACATATGAACAACTTTATTTAAAAGATTTCCAATTAAAAAATGCGAAATTTGAACTTTTGAAAGGAAAAAAGATTCGCCAATTTACATTATCATTCCATTGACTGGCAATGTTAATGACGTCACTGCAGTACTGTAACTAAATATATTGCTGTTACACAAGTCAATTTGACGTCATTGGGTATATATCTTTTTCATTTGGTTGGATTAAAATCAAGAATGAAATTTTGCTTTATATTTTTAAAAGATATTCTACTGTTCATACGGGAATTTTAGATTTCAAAATATAACAAATCTATTTTATACTTATAGTATGCTTCGAACCCTGAGTCAAAGTATAATAACTTTCGAAAAGATCACCATAAATTCTTGTTGGTAACTAATTTCATTATACCAAAACCAAGATAGCTCATCCAACAAAGAGATCCATCCTTATAACTAGAAAGTTGCAAAGCTTGAAGTTTAAGCTAACCAAAGAACCATTTTGTTCATTAACAAACTGGGACATGTAAAATAGGTTCATGGTTACAATACCTTGCAAATTCCCAAATATCTCTGGAGACAGACCAGGTCTGCAGATGTACTTGGAGATTCTAAATTACGAGAATCCACTTTGTTTTGTCCCATGGAGCAATGTTAGCCACCTATATGGTGCTCCAATAACAAAATGGCCAACAAATATCTGAAGCTTAGTAGTGGTAAGAGTAGTGGTAAGAGTGGTAAGAATACTTATATTACGCTTCGAATTATTAAATCGAATTAATTAATGATTAAATTATATAGATTTAATCATTAATTATGATTTAATCATTTTTAATGTATTTAAAATATTTTATTCATTTAAAAGATTATTTTTTTTATTCCAGAAATTGTACAACTCCTTCAAACAGACCTTGTTGATTTTAGTCTTTAATATGTGTCCAATGTATTATAAAAAGTAACATATTTTAAAAAACAAACACTTTTAAAATACTGAAGATAATTACACTATTTACTTTAATTATTTTATTAATATTAATAATCTTAATCTATAACTTTCAACAATTATTTTTGGAAGTATTATTAATATTTAAGCAACATAACGAATATTACCTTTTTAATCATCTTAATTACTTTAAAATTAAAAATATATCCATTATAAAACTTATTAAAATATGTGATGCCTGCATCCGCCAAAATATTTGTTTATTTTTTAAATTTTTAGTATCAGTTCCTAAAACTGAACTTGTGATTTTTTTTTCTCTTTACTTTCATTTTAATTTTAAATTTTGCTATTTAGGGCCCATCATAAATTTTCACTCTAATGATTTTTCTTAGTTAAATTGAACCCATTTTCATATATCTCTGTACTTTATGATGCACACCTTCAAGAGTAATTTCTCACCTTCACCATTGAGGATTCGGCTCAAGCCCAGGTGCCCCAAACAAACTGAAATTCGGAAATATTACATCTTCCCAAGAAAAAAACCTTAAAGGATTGCATAGAATTTAAGGAGAAATTTATATTTACCAGTTCCAGATGCTTAGAAGGCACCAAAGTTATTCACCAAGTAATTTATTATGTCATTAAACGAAGTACTGTCTATTTCCAAAATGCACCAAGATACTTTAAAAATATTGCCATGTTCTTCGGTGCTTATAAGAAGCATATTAATCATAAGTTAAGCATAAATAGTATTCAACTTGATAAATATAGTCCATATAAGGGGCACACTGTTGCATCTAAACATAAAGCTCCAATGAACATGCTAATAAGGTATTCCCTTTAAAAATTCGATTTCAGAGCCTACTATTGAAGTTGGGGAAAGTAAATTGAGTGTAACAATAGTGTTACCAATTTATGAAGCGTAGCGTTCGTGGATTGAGTAGACTTTGAATTAAGACAGCAAAAATAACAGCACTTTATTCGTAATGCAGGAAAAACACGAACACAGCAGCCAACACCGCGAGAACTGGCTAGCACAGGCGATAGTTCACTAAAACTCTTAGCACCAAATAACGTAGGTCTTTACCTCTACAAATTTCTCAGCTAACTCCTCGATCAGGATCGGCCCCCGGTATTTATATCCTCGGGAGAAACTGGAATATTCTAGAAAGTACTAGGTACAAACGGTCGCCAAGAAAGTCGCCAAGTTGCCAAATTTGGCGATAAATCGCCAAACTTGGCGCCAAAAATTAGTCGCCAAAAACATCGCCTACGAGCCAATATCTCGCCAAATACATGATTTACCCATTATAATACACAGTATACGGCAAAAATACATGCCAACTTGCGAAATGTGTAACAATAGTAATTACTGAAAGCAATACCACGCCTGCAAGAGAAGAACATTCTCATAAATCAACGTCATTGCATCTTTTTTTTTAATACAAATAACTGCAAGGTAACTGGAAGGATATACATCATTAATTATTACTTAAAACATTCCAAAATATTCATGTAACGAACATCCATAACATCTCTAAACACGAGTAAAGCTCTTTTGCATGCAACCAAACTAAATGTCTGGATTCATACGAAATGGTTTAAAAAAATTCCTTTACAAGAACTCTGTTAGATTGCAAAATTTTAAAGCTGCTAAGCCTGTAAAATTTGTGATTAGAGGACTCCCTATTTTCAATCAAACCAAAGAAAACAAAGCCTACTTAGGAAAAACGAAATTGAGCTGGCCATTTTGCTTATTTTAATCATCACAAAAGGGAAAGCATATGGCTTTATTCCTGTTCACCATGAAGGGCTACCTCAGAAGTTGTAGTTTGATCGGGGCTCTTTTCTCAAAGCTGTATCCCCCGTCATGAGAGTCAACAGATTCCTTCAGGGTGTGTTTCAGGATTTGCCAGTTCATTAAGGTTATACAGTTAATTAAATTAAAAATTACATAGGGTGAAAAAATAATGTGGTCCTAGATAGCAATATAAAATACTAAAGTGGATAAAGTAATAAAGAAATTAAAAGAGAGGAAGGAGTTTAAAAATTATATCGAATTTTTATGATAATGCAAACATCAACTTTTTTAAATTTTAATAATGTTTTTGGGTTTTTTATTTTATAACTTTTTTATGCTAAATAAATAAATAAATAAATAAATAAAAGGAGAAAGTTTAAAATGATAGTGGAAAGGAAGGATGAAGAAGAGAGTTGATAGAGGTGCTAACTTGAAGAGGAGTAACAAGTGTCATTGTGACGCCATCTAAAAGAAGGGCTACCCAGCGATTGAGAATTTACAAAACATCAAAACTAGTAACTTTCTAGAGGCAAACCTTGAGCCGTATACTGCCAAATGCCTGCCACGATGATATAGGTGTGAATAATATTGTCATTCCAGCTTGACTTGTAATCTTACACTCAAGTGTTTAAAGTGCGGAGGACCTCATAAACCATACAACTGTCCCGTTAAAGACTGAGCGAACTGATATGCGAACTATGGAGGAAACAAGTCAACTATAAAGAATGTGTTAGACACTCATAAAAAGTTTTAAAAAAGTATCGAATTATAAGAACAACGAGTGTGATATTCTTTCATAACAGCTGTCCTTCTTGCTCAGAATGCATGGACTCAAATTGAATAAACTGCTCGTCAGCCTGGAATGCAAACGCCAAGGAAGATCCTCTCCACTTCCGCAGGGCCACCTCAAACTGAGAGTTTACATCACTAGGTAATCCGTTAAAACCGTTACCTTGAATTTGGGGGGACAGCGTACGTAAGCTCAAGCCGTGAGTACCTTGTGGGTAGGGCTAAATTGACAATCTCAAAGGTATACCTCCTTTCGGTATAAACGGGTGTCATATACCCGAGGTGCCCTACTGATCTGGGTCTTCAGTTCTTGGTAATCAAGAGCATTTCTCTGTAGTGACTGCTCCTTACAGGGTTGGTCACATGAGGGGCCTCTCTTAGGTCATCAACGCTTTGGTAGCCTCTTCAGATTGCTCTTGTGACAGTCAGATCGTCAGTAGTTTTGATGCTATATGGACTTAAAGTCTGGGTGAGCTTAAAAATACACTTACCTTGAACTTGACCTTTGAAAAACGACTGAGGACGTTCAACACTCTTATTGTCCAAATCACTATCAAGTTGTGAACTCGCCAATTTAATAGATTAATAGAAGTCGCAACGAGACAAAGGCACGGGTTCAGAAACATTCTATAGAAGAGCAGCAGCGTGTTCAAGAAAACAATATTTCTATTTCCCAACACAAACAAACTAACATTTATTAAACATGAAAAATGATACCCAGTATTATAAGGCCTGCACGTTAACATGTTGCAAACAAGGGTTTAGTGGCATCACACAGTTTCAGAAAAAGTTAGTATACTTACAATAAAAAACAGTACCCTCTCACGGTTTTTCATATGCATCAAGAGTAAATTCCGTTACAGCCAACTCAGAAGACTTCAAAATCTCATCTTTGATCCTCTGAATCTTTGAAGTCTACTTTTCAAATATATAGCCTTAACTTAATTTTAAGCGATTTAACATGTCACCATTATTAGAGCCTAAGCAATATAGCAAATTTAAATTATTCTCAATAAAATTACTGATTATGTTTCCTTTAAATTTAAAACCCAACTGAAAGAAGCAAACACAAAAGATAACTCCCTTACTTTCCATTAACTTATATCCTTAAATTCTTATCTAAAACGTTAGTCGTTCAGAGTTAAGACCAATTAACGCTATACACAGGTAGCCAATAAAAGCACCAACGATAATTGACAATCCCTATATGGAAGTGAGTCTAACTAACTAATATGCGTCTAATTAAAAAAGTAATATTTTCACACTTTTAAAATACGCAAAGTGAATCAAATTATTTATTGCATTAACAGATTTAATTAAAAGTTGATTTTCAGTTCTTGGCATTAATTGTATCAAAGGCATCAAAGGTGATGACGCAACTGGATTCTATGGGCCTGGCCCGTTAATCCAGAGGCTTCTATCAGTAAGCATAAAAATGACAACGAGCGAAAAAATAAACACATAAAAGAGCAAAGAGATAGAAGGGTTGATTCGTGAGTTCATAACACAAAACTAGAGAGTAGAAAGTTTAGGGATAGTAAAACATAAAAATATTTTTTGGCCAGTGACATCCGTACAAAATAAACATTAATTGTATTCAAGAACAATGTAGCAAAGATAAATTAGTTGGTAAAAAATTACTGGTTACATCATTTCATTTCCATCTTAAACCAAACCAAAAGAAAGAAATGCAAACCCCACCCTTCTTATTCTCTCCAGACACCCACATCCTTAATTATTACTTAAAACGTTCCAAAAGATTCGTGTAGAGTTAAGACCAATTAACGTTATAAACAGGCAGCCAAGAAAAACACCCTTACACCAAATAAGCAACATCGGCGTACTCAGACAATTTACTTAACGAGATTAAACTGCCGAACGCTGTTTAAAGAGCAGGGGAGAGGGTGCTTGAATGTTTTAGTTACTGCTCGAATACGCCCTAATGCCTCTTCAATTAAGAATGCTTTTGCAAGTTCGTAACACTGGTTGCTTAGAGAGCGAAAGATCCAATTTTTCCTGTTTACTGGATACGGATATTTTCTGTAGTTGTTTGATACCCCCCCCCATTTCCACTCGGATCAATATTTTCGTTTGGAACTCGGAGAACGTGATTAAAAAGGGATTTCTCCACGAGTTCGAAATATCCGTGATATAAGGGGTGTGAAATTCGCGAAAAGATTTCTAACGCATTTTATATATTATTTCTGAAAGGTTCCCTTTTTTTCCCTTCTAAATTGAAACACTGGTAACAGCCCGAAATATACGTAGCGGAATTTTTGCTACCTTTATCCTAAGGGAATATTCTTATGTTACATGCAATTTAGTCATGATAAAGAATATTTCATTTAATCCATTAAGACTGTATTACATCTGTTGAATATTTAGGGATAAATAACTCTAAAATTTTACTACTAGCAGTTTTCTGTTTGTTTTTCTAATACTGTTTCTAGTGCCCATAAAATTCTGAAGATTCACTGAAAAGTTTCATTTTAAACTTACTAGAACGAATCCTCTGGATTAAAAGTAATTCTTATATATTGGAAAGTCTAGAGTTGTAGGGAATGCTTGCGAGCTTAAAGTTCTTACACGCCAGTAATGAACTTCGGCATGCAAAGGAAATTTATATTTTGTATAGTAGAACAATAATAATTAAAATATTTTTTAACTAACCCATTTGGAAAATTACTTGTTTTTTACATTAGAGTCGTAGGTAATAATTTGATATATAGTTTAAATAAGGTTGATATGATTAAGTTTTTTTTAATTATTAATTAGTAAATGAGACTGATGTACCATACATTCTGAAATGCATTTCCGATATCAAAAAAGATTGTCCCTGTTTATATAGGTTTCAAACTAGTATCTTTAATTAAGGAGAGGATAAAAAATGAATGGTAACAAGTTGACGTATAAATACATTGAAATATCAAAATAAAATAAAACATAAATAAATCAGTAATGAAATTATATCTTTTATAATTATGTCTGCTATTACTATTTTCTTTTGATAACACATATGCTACGAACACCCCTCGCGCGGAAATAACGAACTATGTTGAAGCCACTATCGAAATTCCAATGTTTTCAGTTTGTATTCAGTTTTGTGGCAACGATGTAAATTATTATTCTTTTTAGTATGCTGAGTTTTTGGTTCGCTTCGGCGAATGTTGCTAGCTTTTAGAAAGTGAATAAATGTGTTATTATAGTTTTAAAATATCCATGTGAGATTATTTTGACTTCCTATTTACTTTTTTGACAGCCGTTAAGCATCGGATAGATGCACCAGAGCCCAATTAATATTTAGTTTTATAAATGTGTTACGAGATACAACAACATACATGTGATAATCTTAAATTCAGAAACAGAAATTTCAAGACGTAAAGTCGGCTTCAACCATGTATATAATTTCAAATGACGTGAATTCACGTCACCAGTTGGTTATTGCAGACCACTAAAAGGAAAATAATTAAATAGGTAGTAATATTAATCAACGCAGATATTATTACCTTTTTCTTACAATATTTTATATTTTGTCTGAATAGTGATGAAAAGAAAGTGGCGTTATTTCACCGTAGCGCACCCCTTCTTAAGGTTGTCTTCAGCTTTCGTTCCTCATTGAAAGTGAAGCTTCTTATTATCCTAATGGACCTAGCGTTCTTGCACCAAGGATATGACAAACAACAACAACAAGTTTGAGAACGTTGAATTGGAGCAATTAGCTTCAGCCTTTATAAAGTGTAAGCCAGCTTTAATGTTTTTACTTTAAGTAAAATTTGTAGTCGTCAAATTTAAACGAACACGCCCCTTTTAATCATGCTTGAATCAATTATGGAAAATGATTTATGACTAATCAATTAAGATTAGTTTTTGCTTTACGTTCCTAGATAGTTACAAATAAATTTTAAAATTTTAAATATCCACTTTGATTAGTACATTTCTGTTGAAAATCCACATGTATGACTGTTGTGTATTAGAATTGTGCAATTCATTTCTTTTGCAATGTGTACTCAATACAACGAAGATTTCAGTATAACTGGTATTGACACTAATGGTATCCGTCAGATGGTAGCACTTGGTAATTTAATTTCTTTTCAATTTCTCAGAATAGATGCATTATAGACACCGGTCCCGTCAGCCATTTTTTTTTTGGGGGGGGGGCGACCAACAGAAAAACAAGTGTTTTGAAAAGTTGCCCAGTAGAAAAACATGGCGGCGGTACCCATTTTCTGAACAAAAACAAAAGGAAAATGTTCCAAACCAAAGCATCTTGTAAGATTTAGAATATCCTGATACTTTTTAACAATTTAAAAAATAGTAAGAATCGAAATAACTTCACCTGTCATAATTAAATTAACTCAATCCCAGAAAATGATAAGAACAAAAACAAAAGGTTCCAAACCAAAGCATCTTGTTGGATTTAGAATATTCTGATGCTTTTTAACAATTTCAAAAATAGAAAGAACCGAAATAACTACACCCACCATATTTAAATTACTAAATTTCAGAAAATGATAAGAACAAAACAAAAATACAACCCGACCTAGGCGACTGTAAACCAAAGAACAGCTAAGATGCAACTTTCTCGAATAGAGTCGGGTACTGACGTCAGAAATCACATGCACCAATGGGGTGCAAGAACACATTAGAACTGCCATATCCCACTATCAAATTTAGGGCAAACAAACCAACCCACTTATCGCCCCAAAAAATCGCCAAAAACTCGGCAAGTTTGGCGACAAAAAAAGACGGCGTCTATAGTGCATCTGTAACAATTTCTCTTAACTCTAATTTATCTGCCCTTAAATTTTAATTAGTAATAACCTTAAATTTTGTTAAGTATTTTTTCATTCTGTTTTGATTATTCAATTTACAATAGTAAAGATAATGTCCACTACCTCTAATATTCATTACAGGGGATATAGGACCTTCGACACACCGCACCCCAAAACACTCTGATGCAATGCCAACAGCAATGTAATGTCTCAAACATAGCTTTATTCTTCTAGCTCTATTGATATGGGATACCATTTGCAGTTTTTTAGGTATATGTGGTATATTGTAAGAAATATTGGTTCCGCAACTTCTTGTAAGACTTTTGTGATCAAAGTCACGTAATATGACGATTGGTCTTAATAACCATTTAATTAAAAGTTTTGGATCCAAATCTAACCTTATAACAAGTGCACACCCTTTTGAAAACAATCAGCAGCTGGGGAAAAATTATATGCTTAAAGCTTAGAGAATAGAATTCCTGAACGAATTTATCATGAAACGAAGTTTTGTTTAGTATGTCTTTCTTCTTATGCACTACAGCCAGTTACCGTCCTAGGCTGTCTCAGTTGGTTTATACCATCTTGATCTACTTGATGCTATATTTTCCACTTGTTGATTCTCAAGTCTTTCAACAACTCTTCCACTATGTAACCACCTTGTTCTCGGTCTTCTCCTTTTCTTCAGTTTGGAAAGCTATTTTTTCAACAGGATTTTCATCGCTATATCGAATTACATGTTCTAGCCACCTTATTTGGGAATCTTTGATCGCTTTTACTAAATTAGGTTCTCTGTATTTTGGATTGTAATTCATAGCTGCATCTTTCTCTCCAGATTATGTTTTCTCTTACTGCACCAAGAATTTCTCGTAAGATTTTTCTCTCAAATGTCACCAGTTTCTCTTCGTCCTTGTTTTAGTTCTGTCCCCGAAGATGACAAAAATTTAAAAACTTAATTTAAATTAATAAAAATTGTTTTTTATAGTTATTTATTATTCTTTATGCCTTTTTCGGATTTTTAATGCAGTTTATTTATTTTTAAAACACTTATTTTTTATATTTTCAAATTTTTTAATTTTTTCGATTTCGATCATTTAAATATATTATTTTCTGAGTATTTTGTAAGGATGTCACTGGCCGCAAAAATATTTGATACCTAAACTCCCTACTCTCTAGTTTTTGTGCTATCAACTCACGAATCCACCCTTCTATCTCTTTGCTCTTTTATGTGTTTATTTCTCGATCGTTGTCATTTTTGTGCTTACTGACAGAAGCCTCTGGATTGACGGGCTCGGCCCATATGGTCCACTTGCATCACCACCTTTGATGCCATTGATCGTCCTCTTTTTATTTTTCACTACTTTTCTGATGTCCCTGGCCAAAAAATATTTTGTGTTTTCTATCCCTAAAGTTTCTACTCTTTAATTACTGGGTTATGAACTCACGAATCCACCATCCTATACCCATCTTTTATCCTTTAGTTGCTTTTATGCTCTGATCGTTGTCAATTTCTCTGCGGCCAGGCCCAGGAAATCCAGTTGCCCTACCATTCTGAAGGTCGTCTTCTTTGTTAATTTTTCAGCATTCGCTGCTATATAAGACGATTGGTCTTACAGTGTCTTGTATAATTGTATTTTTGTTTTGTTACTAACACATTTTTAGTATGTCTTTACACGGTTTTAATTAGTATTTAGTACAGATCTTGATAAAAACTTATTTTTGCTTTAGTTAGAACAATACAAAAGTTTTAAAATGAATAATGCAAACTGCAATTTTCTCCGATGATTACAGGATATACTACTTTTTTACTCTTATGCTGACTGTACATGCCACACCCTTTATCAAGAGTTTAATTTCGATTATCTCGGAATAACTGGCTTTCAAGTATTTACTAGTTCAAATCCTCGTGTTTCTCAAATTTATTCAAATTTATGTAATTTTGAATAGACATGATTCGTATTTTTTTAATTGATTTTTTTTATAACTGAAAAACTGAATATATTCCTTACTCTAAATAATCTGGCTTTCAAAACATTTTTTTTACTTCATTAAAAATTTCGCAAGAAGTACGTTGCACACTGTGAAGAGAAAATAATTAAAAACGATTTCTGTATTATAAGTAATCAAAAATTTTTCAAAAGAGCTTTTAGTTCAGAGTTTGATCAAAATTTAAAGGAAGCTGAAACATAAATAGTTTTAAAAATTTCAATGATTATTCTTAGAAAAATTAATTTCTGTATTATCGGATTCCGTGATAAGTACTCATCGTAAAATATGCATACGTTTATTTTTTGTTCCATATCCCACATATTTTTACGATCATTTACCTTTCAAATATAAACAAATGTAAACTTACGAAAAAAATATTTTGTGACACTTAGTGAGATAAAATATCCTATAAATTTATTCATGGTATTTAAAAGTTTGCTGAGTTAAAGTACCTAATGAACTCTATGTCTACATTTGTGTAGTATTATGGGGCAATCATTGTGTGATATCATAGGATTGACAATCTGTTCTGTAGCTTGGTACTTTTAAAGAAATATGCACAGACAGCCGCACATTAGTGTAGAATTTGATCTATCTTGGCTTAGACCTCTAGATCATGTAGTAAATGGCAGATGTTAAGCAAGATATTGAGGACTGATATAACTATTAATATCAATATGCTCACAGAAGCTCACATAAAGTGGTGAAAACTGAACTTTTAGGGCCAAGCCTTCAAATTAAGAATTCACTGGGAATTTGATACATAGCATATTGACGTGTGTTGTATGACTTAAAAATTTGAGTGATAAAATTGATGGCAAAATAAAAAATAGGAAATAAATTAACATTGATGTTATGTATTTCTCAGTTAAATAGAACTTAAGTGATGGACATTTCCAAAATGTTTGTAACAAGACGTCAAATATCAACATTACAATTGAATATATAATAAAAATAAAATATACAACATTTAGAATTCCAAATTACTTTTTTTATTTACCATACGTCGTAATTATTGCATTAATTGTACGCATCACATTTAAGCTAACTTTATATGGAATAAAGTTTTATTTTTTACCTTATAACTTTTGTTTTAAATTATCATTGTAAATACATAGGATTTTGAGCATTTATTCTGTAGTTTTATTTATCTTAAATTTCTTATAGCTGTGGGATTTCTAACCCAGAAATTCCAAAACAAAAATCAGAAATTTACCTCCTATAAAAATTAACAGAATTACTTTAATACTTGCCTCAAAAGGCATATTTTTAAAGATACTTGGGAAATTTAAATATGATATTACAAGGAGCTGTAAAGAATAATTAAAAAAGTCGAAATTTGAGCATATTATATAGATTAATTTAGAGCGTAAGTCAATTTTAAAAACATTAACAGTTCTTTATATTCTTGCACTTCACTGCTCATCAACAGCAAAGGAGTTTATTTGGTCAATATACAGATATCATCCTAATGATGAGTAGTAGATTTGATTGGAGCACCTGGGCCCAAGGCCGTATCTCCTATTTGATTGGGTGAGACATTCTATGAGGGTGTGCATCATAAACTGGGGTTCCATTACATGTTAGAAAGTACTATGCATAGACTAAGTGCGTTAGTCTATGGTACTATGTATACAAATTACATTTACCGTTACAATACAGAGAAAATTTAAGGTTCTAGATAGCGATTAAAATCACAAGATGAGGAAAATTTTTAAAGATTGTAAAGGTAAGAGGAGGAGCAATGATTAAGAAATATTTTTGCGGATGTTGGCACCCATTTTTGAAAAAGTTTTATAAGTTTTTTTGGTTCCTAATGATGAAAGGCTTCAAAGGTGGTGATGCAACTGGACCATATGGGGCGAGTCCTTCAATCCAGAGGCTTCTGTCAGTAAGCACAAAAATGACAACGAGCAAAAAATAAACACATATAAGAGATAATGATGAGAGATAGAAATAATTTATATCTAAAAATTATCGCTCAAAAAAAAATGTGGTATAAATAAATAGAGATACGATTTGAAATTGAATTTAATGCAGAATGAAATCAATATACAGTGGACATTCAGCAAGGCAAAATTTGCTCTGCTGAATCTTTAATCTAAAGTTTGATGACAAACTTTATTCTCCTTTACTTCTCTGCTCATCGTCAGCGCCAGCTTGTAGCGTTTAAAATGAAAGTTATTTTAGAGACACATAACATTAAGCGTTCGATTTCAGGTTTAAAAGTAAATTTTTTAAAACAAGTATCCCATTTCCTATACATGTTTTTACTGTATGCAAAATAAGATTAAACCACTACATTTATATTGTCAACACTTTTTAGAAATACAAATTATTAAATAAAACAATCGTATTTTTCAATAGTGTTAATTACGTAAAGGGGAATATTGCAAACTCTAAGCAAGCAGATCCATTAAAGTTAAAAACATTCAGATTTACCAGTCCCCAGTCGCCTCAAGGTGATTTTACTCAAGTTTCGAAATTACAGTCTCACAGAAATTTGAAATAAAGGCTGTAACAATGTTAATTTTTTTCCCATCATTCCCTGCTCAACTCCAGCTAAGGAGGATATGTATGGAAATGAAATCTAATATTTCTCTCTGTTTAAGATTAAATATACTATATTTAAATAAAAATGTATCTGTCAAAAAATCTAGTATAAATGATTTGGGATAAACATGAAAATTGAATTTTAGGCAGAATGAAAGCCAAGTAGTATACAGTGGACTCTTAGCGGGGCTAATTTTTTCGGAATATTTTGTATTTTTATATTATTAAATTATGAGACGTAAGTAATACAGCGAAGCAAAGAGGAATTTCTAATATTCATCGTCATTTAATGAATGTAATCTAAAATGCTCTTATTACAATAAAATACTATTATTATATTTAGCATATGTTTTGTTTAATGATAATTAAATTTTCTTCGTTTAGAAAACCTTAATGTTTTAAAAAAATATGAAATATTCTATGGACATGTCTAACGTTCCATAGATATTGACAGACACTTAGCGATTGGCTTGCAGCGTTTAAAATGAAACTTATTTTAGTGATACAACATTTAAATGTTCGATTAAAGTTTTAAAAGTAAAAATTTTCAAACTCGTATTTCATTTCCTATACAATGAATGTACTTGATTTCTTACTGTATGCAAAATAATAGTAAACCATTATATTTATATTGCCAACATTGTTTAGAAATAACAAATTATTAGGTTAAACAATCACATTTCTCAATAGTTTTTATTATATAACTAGTAAGTGTACCCGTGCTTCGCTACGGTAAACTTAATACATTATTTTTAAAGAAAGATTTTTTTCGTGCATAACTCTCTAAATTCCTCACAGTACAGTCCAAGTCACTGGCATATTTATATATTTCTATTATAAACGTATTATAATAATATTCAGTTTTTATACTACTGTATTACTACTGTACGTTAATTAGCAACTCCAATAGATCTTGACAGATAGGTTTTTATTTGCCTATGAGAGTAACTGAAATTTGTACTTTTTGTTGTTAGAATATTATTGATAAATATTTCATTGTAACGTAAAAATGAACCAAGAATATTTTTAAAATTAGTAAATTTAAATTTAAAATTAGTTCTGATATAAAAATGTTATAATACTAATAAAAAGTGAATCACTTTATATCTCAATTTCCAGGTCAAATCGAATGGATACTACGCAGACGATGTTTAAATAATATAAAATAAGAAATGAATAAATCATATATTTAAAGTAATGACGTCATAATGATAAAAAAATTTCATTTTCACCTATTTATTATGTGATAAATTGAAAATTTTAATCTTCTGCTTTTAACCGAGGAAAACTGCGTTTAAAACAATTACTTGGGATGACGTCACATTGCTAGAAATATTGCTTCTTTCACTTAGTTATCATGCGATAAATTAAAAATTTAATCGTTTGCTTTTAACCGGGGAAAATAATGCTT
Organism: Pardosa pseudoannulata; assembly: GCA_032207245.1. Taxonomy (NCBI): domain Eukaryota; kingdom Metazoa; phylum Arthropoda; class Arachnida; order Araneae; family Lycosidae; genus Pardosa; species Pardosa pseudoannulata. The sequence continues at coordinate 22,772,142 of CM063498.1, read as the reverse complement.
GGAATAATGACATGAAATGCTCGAAAAAGGGGGAAGGAATGGATTTCGAACGTTAAAAATTTACAAAAACCTTCCCAGGGATATACCTAAACATTTCCCAAATTTTCATAGCGATTGGATGCACCGTTTTTGAGTCTATTGAGTACATACAGACAGACACAAATTCATTTTTATATATATAGATTGAGCATATGGTACACTATATGGAAATTGCTGTATAAATTTTGAAATATGAATTGAAGTGAGGAGTTTAGACAGCTTGTCTGGTATAATCCAGTTACATCAGATTGATTGATTTAAGTGGGAGACCCTCACGAGAAATTTGTTGCTAAGCCACTGTACGTAATAGAGGTTAATAAAAAGCTTTCATACAAGGAACGTCCTTTATTTTAATGATAAACCAATGGCATAAACTTCTTTTATCAGGGATACATACAAAAGTGCCACAGAGATACATATTTGTATGTAACACCCTCGCCCCTTTATCGAAACTCTGTAATAAAAGTGTGCCTTATATTATAATTTGACACAAAATAGAATGTAAGTACATAAACCGAGGGATAAACTTTGTTAAAAATTCAAATTGTATATTCTTGTCTTCAGTTTACTGTTCTATGGGCAGTTGAATCAATGAACACCCACCCACCCCTTGTGTATGCTACTATGCTAAACTCATATTCGTTTAAAATAATGAATTCATGAACATATTATTAAAGCCAATATATTAGTAAGGCGCAAACAATTTTCCCCGAAATAAATTTCTACTCAATTTTAATGGCAACTAATTTTCTTTTTGTATCTCACCCGCCTGTGGAATTCAAAAGTAGAAAACTCAAGTCCTTAGTTAGAATCTCTTGAGACGTCTGTATTTGCATATAACCCCTTCAATCTCAGGGTGTCGCTCGTTGCAATTAAATCACAAGACTTTCTAGTGTTCCCTCAATCTACAAATCGTTAGGGCTTGGAGATAAATGAAAATTTATATCTTACATTGTCAGTCTAATTATTCTTTAGAAGAGGACTGAAAGTACACGTTCTCGCACTGCTGGATATCTGAGAGCCCACATGAATATTCAAAACGGCCTTCTTAAATCATTCCCCAAACAAAAACACCCCTCCACGTAATCGAACACATCGTTAATTATTACTTAATCGAGAACTTGAGTAAACATTTCTGGGGCAAGCTCAATTAACATAACATTAGAGCCGAGGAAGAGCAAAAATATCTTAAATACCATTTAAGCGGTACTCTTCTACTTTGTGCCCACTCTATTTATTCTAACAAGATTAAAATGCCTAGACTGCTTTAAAGTGCATTGCGGCAAATTGTTTTACCAACCACTCGGATACGCTCTAATGTTTCTTCTGTAGGATATTCGAAAGCTTAATTGCTTAAAACTTCTATTTTTCTCTCCCTTCTCCGATAGCACCATTTAGGAACTGTTAGAGGATATATATAATCCATTATTCAAACACAAAGTGGCTATAAGAATCGATTAATTTGTTTGCCATGATTCGGTACATTTTGCACAGAGATGCGTTTACAGGGTATTAAAAAATGGTAAAACTTCGTCTCTTTTCTTCTAGGAGATTAAACATGGAAAAAAATATTTGTTGATCTTTTCTGTAAAAGGCTCTTTAAACAAACTTTAAAAAATGATTATCTTTCGTTTTGTTTGATCTACTCTGGTATGCCACTGAGAGTTAGTAACCCTGTAAAAAAAATTCACTGGTTAAAGTGACCGTAAACTCTCCCACCTTCGTCTTTATTAATTTTTTATAACTTTCCTCAATGAAAGAAAGAAATATTACTAAGAATGTATGTTAAAAGTGTTACATATTTGAAAATAAATTACTATTATGGACCTATTAATAAATGCTTAAAAATGAGTTATTTTTAGAATTTTCCATGAAATTTTCATTTGCACATATTCTTAAAAAAATATCTCCTTTTCAAGCATAAGTTTCAAGTATGTCAAGTATTTAATGTGATTGTTATAATGTACTTACAACACTAGTACCAGTGTTCGTTTACAAAGGGAAAACAGTAAAAATATACAAATTTGGATTAAGCTGTACACAACAGTAAAAATATAATACCTTATTAAGATTTTATATTATGTTAATTAAGATTTTATTCTGTACACTATTGTATACAAACCCTGATATACTCACATGTATGATCTGGCAACATATATTCAGTACTAGAGCATGCTGTATCGCTCGTAACTTGTCTTGCCTTAATAAATACTTTTCTTTTACTTCGATCCTAGCTTGATTTTATCATAGTTATACAATAATTATTACAATTCTCTATTCTTATACGTTATTCCTTAATCAAAATATTGAATTACTAACTGAGGCCTAAATAACTGTCATAAATATGTTAAATCTATTTACCTCCGGATATTGCAGGGGAGAAGGCTCGGGCTTTCATCAGGATGTAAAGGGCGTAAAAGGGCGTTGGTACTGTCGTAGCGGCAGTTATTTTGCTGTATGTCTATGGTGGCATGCGGGTTTCGGGGCTCGATTGCTGGTCGATGGCTCTTTGGATGTCGAGCAACTCTTCCATCCCGACTTCGACTCCTTTTCTTCACTCTCTTTCCCAACTCCTCACCTCGGTTCACCAACAGGCGATTGGCAAAGAAAAAGGGGGGTAACCCCTTTTTCTTCTTTGCCAATCGCTTGTTGGTGAAATTTTCCCACATCTGCACCCCCTTCGGGAGTGCAGGTGGGCTCATTAAAATAACCCCTTTTGTGAAAGCTGACATTAATTTTAGCCCCTGCCCCCATAACTCACGGTTACATCTCTATGCGAGCTTGACCGTTATGCTTGTGCCATTCCGTGATCTATAACTCATCCGCAGTTGTCCCTAAAACTCGAATTCAACAATAGAAGTCCTAAAATCTTCTTGGAATTTCTTTCCACAGCTGTGAATGCACGTGCTGACCATTGTGGGAAAGTACCTCGGTACATTGATAATCGCTTTAATTTGAAAAGACTTCTAAAGACATTTCAAATTAAAGAGGTGTAGCATGGGTATTCTAAATTTTGAATACTAATTTATTTGAATTATTTTAATTTCAACTTTGCACTTTTTAAAACAAATAATAAAAATATTTATCCTCCATAATTTGACAAATCTTTATGTGTCACATATAATCAATATCGTAATGTACCTTTCATGAGCCAAAGAGTTACTACTAATATATGGAGTTGCTACTCTTTGGAACTACATGTCAATGTTTTGTTTTTACACTTACTCAATTTATCTTCAATGAATCCATTTGGAGTTTAAGACACATTAAAGGCTCTCTCTCTTCCACTAGAAGGGTATTTTCGAAACACCTGGTCTTGACGGTCAAATCTCCAGCTATGAAGTTACATAATATGACAAGTGAGCTGTTCAAAATGGTATTATAGGTACTCAAGTTGCCAATGAAACATGAAATAAAAAAATGAATAATTAAAGTGAATTTGTATTTAAAAAATAGCAAAAGAAATAATAAAAAATGGCAAAAGAAATAATAAAAAAGGCAAAAAGTAAAAGAAGTATTAAATATTGATAAAATCGGATAAGTATAAGTGCGAAAAAATAATGGGTAAATGCGATAGTATAAGTGTAAATGAAATTAAATAATTAAAATAACAGAATAAGTGAGTAAAGAAAGTGAAAAAATTTAATAAAGTACAAGAGTTAAAAAACGTGAAAATGAATTTAGAATAACTACCTTGAAATTTAACAACACGACTGTAAGGTATATAAATAAAGACATTATAATGCAGTAGGCGTTTCCCAAGTCTCAAAATGTTCTAAAAACTAAACTAAAAACAAAATTATTATGTATAATTTAAATGCATAAGTAAAAAATTTGCTATAAACTTGTTCTTTTTTACTCTATAGAAAATCTGATGAACAAGTTCAGACAACTGTATTTCATGCTCAATATAGTGTTTGCTTTTGGAAAGGATTTTTCTTAATAATTTCATTCAAAGTAAAACAGTAACCTGGGCTGTTCTCCCAGAGAGACCGAGAGCTACCAAAAATTTAAATCCTTTTTCCTCTTTCTGAATTTTGAATACTAATTTATTTGAATTTGATTTACTTTAATCCTAACTTTGCTTTTTTTAAAATTTATTTAAAGAAATAATAATTTTCTAATATAATTTTATGAATTTTTTATGTCATGAGAAAATTAAAAACAACATCTTAAAGTGTCCTACATACCTAAAAAATTCCTACTGAGGATATGGAGTTGTTTTTTGGTGTCACCACACTAATCATGTCTTTATGCATTTCCTTTGTCATATAAGTGTCTTTTTAAATGTATGCTCTGAAAGGGTAGAATAATCTTTAAAAAATGTCCAAGGGACATTTCCGATGCTGAGAGCAATACCGAAAGAAACGTTTGCTCACTGTTTCTAGCAGATGTACATATTCACGTAACCAGCAGGGAAGAATTGCGGATTAGGCCATTCCCTCAAAACCTTAATAACATTGAACAAGTTTCTTTCTATCTTCATATGGAATGGCATTGGAATTAAATCTAGGATTCGTTAGTTAACTGAATTCGTACTGTTTACGAACTTCTTCAAGAAACCTATCTCTACCTGAGGATAAACTCAATATACAAAACTACAATACTTATAGGAATGACTTCCCTAGTCAAAATTTTCCCATGAGAGGCACATATATTATTATTAAACGTTCCATTCCCCATCAAGTAATTGTTTTACCCACCCTTGCAAGTCATTAATGCTACTCCTATCAGCATTAAAATTAACAATATCACACCCTACACCATAATTTATACGTATATTCCTCCCTCACTTAACCCTCACGGTCTAATGGCCGATCTCTATGCCCTTAGTAACTTAAACAATATCGCCATTATTATTGAAGAACTTCCCGCTCAGCATAGAGACTGAAATAGTGATGTAAATAATTATGGTCAAACAAAAAATAATTTCACTAATAGTTCGGATTTTGACATCATTGCACCCAGCAAACCATCCCACCAATTATAGCAGCAGTATTATTTATTTTACCCTTAATAAAGGTATTACAAATATACTTAGCTATCGAAATCGTCTATGACCTCTCTTCCGATCACAATCCAGTTCTTAAAATATTCAGTAATAATATTTATAATTCCCAACCTAACAAAAATAAAAAAAAAACCCACTGGAAACAATTTATTAACCACAATGAACCTTACAACCCTAATATCGAACCTAACGATCTTGAAAACTGTATCACTACAATTACTACAGACATTAATGATGGTCTTAACTTTGTTTCACCATCATTTCTCATATAAACACACGCTACCCTGAGAAACACCTCACATTTCTTATATATGATCGTAACAACGACAAAAAATCGCTTCAGCGTACTAAAATCTTATTTAATAAAACAATTCTTAACAATGCACAACAAAACCTCTAAAATTATCTTCACGACAAGGCAAAGAAAGATTGGGAAAATTCTCTAAATTCTCTTGACGCAACTGACAATACTAACTGGGATGATCTTAGAAGATTAAAAAATACTTTTACCCCTATTCCTCCACTCAAAGATCTTATTCTAATAGCACTATTTATTCATCTGAAGGTAAATGCAACTAAATTGGTAACACTCTTGTACAATTTTTTACCATTTATCCAGGATCTGACGAGAGCACGATTAACTTAATAACAGCATTGATACTGTTCAAAATTTAAATCCGGAGGACAACGATGTTCTCATTAATTCCTAACAAACTCGACAAAATTATTACTATAAATAAATCCTTAAACTCTCTTCTCTCTAGTTATTTTGTGTCATAAACTCACGAACGGATCCTTATCTATACCTTTACCATCTTTTTAGCTGTTAATTTCACTCGCTCACTGTTATTCATACTCACTGAAAAATCTCAGGATTGACGGGCCAGACCACATAATCCTGCAGCTCTATGACATGAAAACAAGAGAAATGGTCAAAGTTACAACGAACACCTATTTCAGCACCACGCTTGTATAAGAATATAATTTTCCTACCTCAGTGGCTCGAGAGGCTGAGTGGGCCCTGGATTTCTCCAGGTATCTCTACATTTGGCAACTACTCTCCAGTTCCTAACCCTAAGAATTTTTAAGTCATTCACAACACAGTTGATCCACCTTAACTGGAGTTTAAATTGAGGAAATTTACCCAAGGGCTTTGTCAAAAGACTTTCTTATACCATCGAATTTCATGCATTCTTAATAAGAACGTCATTTTAGGTTTGTTAAATATTCATGGAAATATTAATAATAATACCACAGTTAACTGTAACCATAAAAGACGCTTCCAGTAGGAAAAAAAGGCCCTTACTCTGGGCGTTGCTGTTCGGTTCAAACCTTCGTTGTGACGTTACTTTGACGTCAGCCTGCGGGCAATATGGGAGAAAATGATTAAATTGACGTCACATTGAACGTTAGAACCGATTCTCAACGTCCAGAGTAAGCCTTCGATTGTGATCGTAGAAACATGACTATCCCCTTCACTTTTCAAATGTATATAGTTATTTTTTCATACCCTATCTAAATGATAACTTTTGTAATAATTTTTTATTTCTAGTAAAATATCGAGGAGTTAATTGGTATAAAGGAGATTTTTGCAAGAATATAAGAATGCTGATAAAAAAAAATAGCCCGACTCGCAGAGAATTACGTTATCGGAAATGACGATAACGCTTTTCTGTTTTCTTTATAATGTACCTCGTAGAATTCCTTCTTGTTTTCACAATTAAACCTGGCATAAATTATGCAATCGTTGAACTGGTAGAAATAAAAGATTCAGATTTAGCTTATAATTCCTTTATGCTCACACAACCACACACACTATATTTATATAATTAAAATTTGTGTACTCAGTTTAGTACTCTTTTACGTATTTCAACTAAAGTGTAATGTATAAATTGAGTAATAACGTATTGAAAACAGATAAATTCAAATACATTTTTTAAAATTTCTTATAGTTCGTATGAGAAATTGAACTTTGTGAAGTGGCCATGCTGTAATTTCTTGAAAACAAAATTTTAAGTGCGCACCTGGCTGTACAGCCAGTGTCAAAAGTTTCTTGTAGCTAATGGCATTTAATTTGAATTCTAGTAGAGGTATTTTGTTTCTATTTATTGTTTCCTTTATCTTATGAAATCATTCACCAAACTTTTGAAACGCACCTTCTGTTTCCTTTACTTCCTGTCATACAAAGAAGTGACAACTATGATATACAGGATAGTGTAAAATCATGTAGATTGATAAATGGCCTATTTCTATTGGAATATCCACCTTCTAAAGTGTAATATATTTGTTAACTATATATGTAAACTAAACAATATTCCTTTTCCAACCCCAAAAATATTTTAATTTAGCTCCGCCCACAGATTTGGATTCATACGCCCCTTGAAGCAAGTTAGCAAAGAAATATTAGTGCATTCAGCTGAAAGCAAATTATTTGGACCTATCTCCATTATGGTTGAAATTTAGTTGTGGCATCCGCATCTGAGTTTTTGGGTCGCCAATGGGATTTCGAACTCGCTTTAAATTTTGCTAACTCCAACTCATCAAATATCCAACATGGATGCCTCTATCCATTCCTGGTCCAACCGTTTCATAAATTCGACGATGGACAGACAGTTAACTTAGGCTATTATTATTATAAGAGACAGCAAAAGAAATAATAAAAAAAGGCAAACAGAAACAAAAGAAGTGATAAATGTTGATAAATGCAGCTAAATATGATAAGTGTGAAAACAATGAGTAAATGCGATAATGAGTAAATAAGATTAATTAATTAAAATAACAAAATAAGTGGTTTGGTTTTGGAGCTCTACGGACTTTTTGCAACACGAGGCTAATGAGACAGATACCTACTGTTTAAATCCTATTCCGAACATCCATGCCATAATGCATCGGTCGGGGAACTTTTTTTATCATTACCCCAAAATATTCCTTCACATTTTCTGCTAATATAGAAATTCGTTCTTTCACAATTTTGCAGACAAGGGCACTGAATTCAGTTTCTTCGCTTCTTTTTGACCACACATAATCTCTGCCATTTTTACAGCAGCTGGTTTAACCAAATCTTCACCAATAGTGTATGGTTTCTTATTTCGAGCAATCAACCAGGCTACTTCAAAGCTAGCCCTTGATGCTGAACGCTGATCGAATGTACCAAACAAGTTGCTATTCAATCTTTGTCTTTTAACAGATATTTCTAAATTTGCAAAGTATTCTCGCGGTTTGGAAGACAGGTGTGAATGCAAATTATCTAAATGTTTCTTCAATTGACTTTTTTTGAAAGATTCTGAAGTCAGTACCTTCATACATACAACACACTGTGGTTTCATTGTACCATTGTCTTCTATTTGTGTAAAACCGTAATTAAGGAATTCTTCTTGGTATGTTCTTTTTCTATTTGCTGCCATCTGAAGGGAGACAGAAAATAATATTTGTAAAATATTTAAATTAAATTTCTAAATTGCGGCTTACCTTTATCGATATATCGATGATTAATGATAAAATCAGCAACTAACTAATAAAAACTCGCTCTCTGACTTGTCACTTTATTTGTACTCAATTTAAAGTAAAATAAAATGTGCTTTATTGCGCAAAGAGAACACTTTAGTGGTGGGTAGTGAGATGGCGTGGCCTGCATATGTCGCTAAATTGTTTAAGTTGAAAAAAATACTAACAAGTTTATAAAATAGCAAATTAAAAATATATACTTTTTACTCAAAAAAGTTTCATTTTTACCCCATTTGGGGTAATTTACCCCGGTTCCCCGACCGCTGCCATAATGGGATTCGAACCCACGAACTCCGGTTCTGAAGGCCAGCCCCTTAAACCATTCGGACATCATTCGGCACAAAATAAGTGAGAAAAGAATATAATTTTTGAGTATTATCACAGAGTTCAAGTACAATACATGTTTGATAAAGCATATAAATATCGTAAAATATATAGATATCTAAAGCATATAATTATCTCATAAATAACTCGAGGGAGGGGAAGATTATGTATTTTCAAGGTATTATAAATATTTTCTTCAGAGATGCATACTTTCTTATGTATATCAATTCACAGTGATATTTTTCGGTTAAATTGGTGACTAATTTGAAAAAAGTATAATATTTTTAAAATACTTAATAATGATCTTACTTAATTTCAGAAACTTTATACATTTTTTAATTTAACATTAATATTAAAGGCAATAAAATTGTATTGCTATTTAAAAAAGCATAAATAATTAAGTAAAGCCTTTTAAAGATTTTAAATTTCTTTTCATCAAATTTAAAATATCTAAGAATTGGTTTGGGTTTGGTTTTGGAGAGCTATGATCTACATTTTGCAACACGTGGGCTAATGAGATCGGGACCTCCCGTTCCCGGTCTCACAATAAATACCTTCTCTAATTTTTATTTTAATATATTACATCATCTCTATTTATAAAAAGCGATTCTACTACAAATGTGTGTATATGATATATACATATACATATACATATATATACATATATATATATATATATATATATATATATATATGTCAGGATTTAAAATATAGAGTAATTTAAGAGATTTAATTAGGGATTCTTTTAATGGGAGTAACGCGCCTCGCGTTACTAGTCACATAAATACGGCTCACGCGCAGTGATATGGGCAGAGAGAGAGAGAGAGCGATAAGCAATTACTATAGGCAGACGTGGCTCCTCGAAGTAGTAAATACTGCCTTTGTTTGCAGTTGGGCGCCAAAATGAGAAGCCATTGTGAATAGCGTGTGAAATGGATTAATAAAGATATGAAGCTGATGTGTGGACTTAAATACGGCTCACGCGCAGTGATATGGGCAGAGAGAGAGAGAGAGCGATAAGCAATTACTATAGGCAGACGTGGCTCCTCGAAGTAGTAAATACTGCCTTTGTTTGCAGTTGGGCGCCAAAATGAGACGCCATTGTGAATAGCGTGTGAAATGAATTAATAAAGATATGAAGCTGATGTGTGGACTCTATATATATGTATATATATATGTATATATATATATATATATATATATATATATATATATATATATATATATATATATATGTATATATATATATATGTATATATATATATGTATATATATATATGTATATATATATGTATATATATATATATATATATATATATATATATATATATATATATATGTATATATATATATATGTATATATATATGTATATATATATATATGTATATATATATATATATGTATATATATCTATATGTATATATATATGTACATATATATATATATATATATATATATATATGTATATATATATATGTATATATATATATATGTATATATATATATATATATATGTATATATATATATGTATATATATATATGTATATATATATATATATATTATATATGTATATATATATATGTATATATATATATGTATATAATATATATATATATATATATATATATATATGTATATATATATATGTATATATATATATATATATATATATATATATGTATATATATATATGTATATATATATATGTATATATATATATATATATGTATATATATATATATATGTATATGTATATATATATATATATATATATATATATATATATATATATATATATGTATATATATATATATGTATATATATATATATATATATATATATATATATATGTATATATATATATATATATATATATATATATATATATATATGTATATATATATATATATGTATATATATATATATGTATATATATATATATATGTATATATATATATATGTATATATATATATATATATATATATATATATGTATATATATATATGTATATATATATATATATATGTATATATATGTATATATATAATATATGTATATATATACATATATATATAATATATGTATATATATATGTATATATATAATATATATGTATATATATGTATATATATATATATATATATATATATATATATATATATATGTATATATATATATGTATATATATATATATATATGTATATATATATATATATATGTATATATATATATATATATGTATATATATATATATATATATATATATATATATATATATATATATATATATATATATATATATATATATATATATATATATATATATATATATATATATATATATGACTTGTCTATGTGTACAATCAGCAGAGCTGTGATTAGCATGAATAAAATATAAATACATGTTAAGTAAAAATGGATAAATATATAAATGATTTTACATATCTTTGGGTTTTAATTCCCCGTATTTTTGCCGGGTATGAAATCGGGGTTTTTTTCTCCAAGAACGAAAACATTGACATCATGTCAATTTTGGGAGGTTGTCAAACTGTCCTTTGGTAAATCTAGGTAGAACAGTCATTTATAACAAACTGAGATAATTAAGCTATCGAGATCAATAAAATAAACCTTCAGGTTTAAATAAAAATAAATTTTGATAGCTGGGAAATTCCAAGAACTTGCAAAAACAAAATCGGAAAATAGTGCGCGCTTACAAGCAATAAGAAAACATTGGATAACGTGAACGATGACGTCACAATCAATCACGGAGCATTTTGATGTCACGTGATTTTCGCTTAACTTTAAAATTAATTTTTAAAATGATGGACCCAGTTTTTTATATTTTTGAGAACATTTTTGGAATTTACGATTCTGGAATTATCAGAAAAATACTAAGTTGTTCGAATCCCCCACATGTGCAAATTCCTCATTATAAAGTACCCTATGAGGCATGTAAAAAAATGGTTTGTTTTTTCGCCGAGAATTATTTGGTATAATAATCTCAATAATTTGTTTATGTTTACTGACCGCAAGTTAGTTGCCAACTTTAACTTATCTTGTCATATTACGTAGTAGGAGGGACAGCAGAGGTTTTAATATCGGCAGTGATTATTTGGCGGTATATATGAATGATGTCCAAAATTTAGCGAATCGATTGCAAACCGTGTGATTATACATAAAAAACAAACACACAAATTTCTTAACTTTCAAAGATATATAACTTAAAAGCTAAATAGATTATAACATATTTCTTAGACCTTGAAATACACTCTTAGACTTTTATGAAAAGAATTTGTTGTTAATACCGGTGATAAAATTTTCGTTGCAACAAAAAATAATCGATGATGAAATTTAAAATTATCACATATGTACCTAATCTATTATTTAAGCTGAATATAAAAGAAAATTATTTACGCAATATCTAAATTCAGTGATGAAACGTATGATACTAATGCAGACGATATTTAAATGATTTATTTTAAGAAACAATTAAATGAGATGGTTAAAGGAATGACGTCATAATGCTAGAGAATTTTTTTTTATTTGCTTATAAAGTGATAAATTGATGAATATAATCGCCTGCTCTTAATCGGGGAAACTAGGTCTTAAAATAATGACATTGTCCCTTAGCATCCGGAACGAAACAACTCAACATTACTGTGATGCGTTTCGGTGCTATTCAGAAAAACTCTCCAGTAGTCACAATTCGTATCCAGAAAGCATTCGCACGGCAGTGGGAATGCTGCCCATTTTTCATTTTGTTTAGCACATGCAAATGTTTATGTCATGTACTTGTTTTTGTTTTGTATAACGGTGTAATATAAGTTTTTTGTGTTGAAAAAGAGTGTTTTTCTTCCTTAAATTAACTAAATCACAACAGAAAGGGGGGAAGGGGGGATTTCGAACTCGCTTTAAATTTTGCTAACTCTTCAATTATCCAATATGGATGCCTCTATCCATTCCTGGTCCAACCTTTTCATAAATTCGACGATGGACAGACAGGTAACTTAGGCTATTATTATACAAGAGATAGCAAAAGAAATAATAAAAAAAGGCAAACAGAAACAAAAGAAGTGATAAATGTTGATAAATGCAGCTAAATCTGATAAGTGTTAAAAAATAATGAGTAAATGCGATAATGAGTAAATAAGATTAATTAATTAACCCTCCCAGTGGAATACATCTTGGTTTACTGCGTCAGTGGCTAAAGCGTTCTATGATTTTTTCTTCATCCTTCGTCGACTAGAACGGAATACGGGAATCATACCCTCGTTACTGTCCCTTTACTTTGTTATAAATAAAGATTGTACATTTTTAATAAGCATAAAGCTCGTCAAGTCTAGAAGATCATCCCATAAGAAATAATGGATTCTAAAAGTACAAATAAAAATTATCTTTGAGAGATTTATTTATATTTTTTTTTACGAAATTCATCCAAGATATTTAAGGGGGGAAATTAAAGATACATCTATTATTGCAAACGAAATACTTCGAAATAGAGATTTACAAAGCCATGAAAAGTTATCAGCATCTTTCTGCCTCAGGGGGTAGGGAGGAATCCCTCAATAAATGTCAGTCAAAGAGGTGTGCAGTTCCTAAACAATCGAACTGATCCTCCTACCTCAAAACTCCATGGAGGAAAGCACTGGCAGAAATGTACATTACATCCATTTTCGGAGCGTTTCTGGAGGTCGAAAATTGTACACAAAATTGTACAACAAAATTGTTTTGAAGACATCATCGGTTTGGCTGAATTGTACGTGCGAACCGCTTAGAGGGTTAAAATAACTTAATAAGTGGTTTGGTTATGGAGCTCTACGGACTACTTTTTGCAACACGAGGCCTAATGAGACAGAGACCTACAGTTTAAAGCCGATTCCGAACATCCATGCCATAATGGGATTCGAACCCACGAACTCCGGTTCTGAAGGCCAGCACCTTAATCATTCGGACATCATTCGGCACAAAATAAGTGAGAAAAGAATATGAAAACATTAAAATAATGAGATTGATAAATATAAACTTCTCATTAATTTAATGTATTGGTACCTAGTATTTGTTAATCTAAAGATATAAAATACATTTCTTTGACGTATCGATTTTATGATTGTAAAATGTTAATTTATACCTGAGTTATATTTACTATATAATAAAATTTATTGATTAGACCAGAGATTAAAAATTGCAGAAGTTTAAAGACACGTTGATGTAAATATAGAAACAATGAAACGCACAAAGTAAAACTAAATACTGAAATGAATCCTCATGAATGTTTTTGAAATCTTAGTCCATGCATTAGTTTCTGAATAGATTGCATTATTTAAGTAAATTCAATCCCTTTTAACACCTTGCAAAATTTTTATCATTTCTATTTGAGTCTTTAATCTTAACATACTACTTAATACCCGAAAACTGAAAATAGTTCCACGAAACATAAAAATTCAGAACTTAATTGGAAGGGAAAGAATAAAGTTTTGAGTTAATTTGCAGCAAACATATCAACGGCAAACTTGCATTGTTTACGTCTGAAAAGTTATCAAAAGAAAAGCGTTAATTTAATATAATGAAAAGAATAAATGCCTTAAATTTTCCGATAAAAGGGAAATACAATTGATATCTTTAGCGGAAAATGGCGCGTTCTAAAGCAAATGAAATTTCTATCTTTATCACGCACTTGTATATAAATTAAACCAAGTGTCAGTAGAAACTTTCGAAATTAAAGCACGTCGCCGAACCAGTTTTATAAAAAGACTAAAATTTCAAGTAACCAAAATATTTTAAATTCCATTGTTTCCTTAATTTATTCTTAACGAGATTAAAACCCATCTCGCATTCAAAACTTTGGGCACAAAGTATTTCAGTTTAGAAGCATTATTTACTCTTTAATGGATTTTTAATCAAAAATTCCCACTGAGTATTTTAAAACAGCATTTATATCGGCATTTAGACTAACAATAATTCTGAAAAATTTAAATGAATGGCAGAAGAATCAAACCTTTAAAAGAGTAGAATAGTTTTGGAGATGCAGAACTGCTTGAGTAATAAACAAGCTAAAAACATTAAATAACAGTTATTTAAAAAAGACGAATTAAGAGAAAAAACATATTAAAAATCACAAGAATTTTTTAAATACCTATCAAATTATATATATGTCAAAATTTATATATATATCAAATTATATATACTGATATATATATATATATATATATATATATTATTACATATACATATATATACATATACATATATACATATACAATATATACATATGAATACATATACATTTATATACATATACAAATAGATATACATATACATATATATACATATACATATATATACATTATACATATATACAGTATATATATATACATATAATATATACATATATATACATACATATATATACATATATATATATATATATACAAGAATATATATTTAAATACCTTAAACAAATATATATATGTCATATATATACATCTATATATATATATACATATATATAAATACAATATATATACATAATATATATACATACATATATATACATACATATATATACATATATATATACATATATATATATACATATATATACATATATATATATACATATATATACATATATAAATATATATATATATATATATATATATATATATATATATATATATATATATATATATATATATATATACATATATATATATATACACATATATACATATATACATATACACATATATACACATATATACACATATATACATATATATACATATATATACATATATACACATATATACACATATATACACATATATACACATATATACACATATATACACATATATACATATATATACACATATATACATATATATACATATATACATATATATACATACATACATTTATACATACATATATACATACATACATACATACATACATACATACATACATACATATATATATATATATATATATATATATATATATATATATATATATATATATATATATATATATATATATATATATATATTTAAATTATTGATGATCCATCATTGAAATTAACATTTGCTTAAAGGTTCAAAGTTGAATTACGCTTCAGAAGGTGCTGATGTTGCTTAAGTACAGCTGAAGTACAGCCATCTGGTGACGACCATCAGCGGTAATATGCATTATGTTAACATTTTATTTTTAAAGATAAGTATTTTTTTAAAGATTTACGCAAAAAAAGAGGAGTTCCTAAACCACACTGAATTGTGCTCAAAAGTTTAAAGAAAATTAAAATAAAATAATTTGATGTTCATGAGAAATATTTAAATTTAAAAAAATTCATTATTATTAGTAATAAGGATGAAAAATTTTTTAAAAGGTAACCAGAAATTGTTTTAATTTAAAATTTATTTTAAACATATCGACATAGGAAACAGAACTTAAGACAATTCTACTTAAATCACATTAGTTTTTATGTTCTTTAAAAATATAAAAACATCTTTAAATATGTAAGAAAAATTTTAAATGTATGAAAAATGCAAGAAAAGATCATAAAACCAGTGTAAAATCAGCCATTTTATCCATAGTTCTCACTCCTTTAACTTGCTAGAAAAACCTTCATCTGTCGGCACGCTCAACACCCATTGGCTATTGAGATCAAATTCTAATCTTAGAATATGTGAAAATGGCTCATTCCTTATTGAATCTCCGATGTGAACAGATGTCTCCAGCCAAAAAATATATCGTGCTTATATTACTACATTCTCTGGTCTTAAGTTTTGTGTTTTGAACACACAAATACATTTATTTTTCTTTTCTCATGTTTTTAGTTGTTAATTTCTTTCGCTTGCTGTTATTGCAAGGTCACTGAAAGAAATCTCCAGATTGACATTCTAGGTTCATATCTTGTTGACCTATATCCTGAAAGAAACCAGAACAGGGAAACTTACTAACTCCAGAACATTCTTTACTATGATCTATTGGTGATCTACAAAATCTACACTGTCTCTCAAAGCAAACTAAATCTACATTCACTCCTCTCATTCTTCTGCTGATCCAGGGCAGCATGATGTCATTTGTACAGAAAAAAATGTCCACCATTGACGAAATATGTTCCTTTTCGGTTCCTCCCATATGTTCGTTTCCTCACTTCGAGAACTGCCTCCAAAATTTCTCTAATTGGTGTTTTTTTCCTTAGTCATTCAGCTGCTCTTGGTCAATCTTAGTTTAGGATCTGGGTCCGAAAAAAGTACTTAAGATACCATACTTCTCTATGCTGCACTGATTTTTAGATAGGTTTCAATTACTCATATTCAAAAATTGCAAATATTGCAAAATATTCCACTTGGGTCAATTCACAGGTCTCCCAGGCACCATACCATCATCATACCAAAAATTGATCCGATAAGAGCAGTTATTAGGTATATTGCTTTGAACTTTATAGTGTACAGATGCCCCTGGCTGCAAAAATATTTGTGTTTTTCTATTCCTAAGCTTTCTACTCTTTAGTTTTTGTGTTATGAACTCATTAATGCACCTCCCTATCCCCTTTTCATCTTTTAGCTGTTTTATTTTCTCCTCGTTCATTTTTCTTCTTACTGTTAGAAATATCTAGATTACTAAGCTCGGCACAGGAAATCTAGTCTCACCATCACCTTCTATCTCCTGTATGTATTTCTTCGAAATTTTCTTGAAACTTGTACAAAGTAAGAACAAATCTCCTGGATTGTGATCCCGGACTATGAGTTTTTCAAAACACTGAAAGCTTCAACAGTCTTGCAATCTTTATTTAGACCTACTCCAATATAGATTCACCAATTTTGGATAATTAATTGTGATTTTAAAATACTAATTAATTTAATGATTTATTTTAAATCACAACTTAACAAATAAGAATAACAACTTTCTACTGTAATTTTATAATTTTTTAAAGCTATGAGTCAACTAAAATAAATATTTTTACGTGTCCTACATATCTAAGAAATTCCTACCTTTGATATGGAACTGCTGTTCTTTAGTGACTTAACACTAATTCATGTCCATGACAAAAAAAAAAATTGACGAGTCAGGTATACTGTACTAACAAAGTCTGTCCGTCATCATTCTAAAACTTAGGGTTCCAGGAGAAATTTCGGCTCGTTTTTTAAGATGGGGTGACTATTGTTTGCTGGACATCAAAAACAAGGCTGCCAGATCTCCCAGAAACAATTGAGGAAAATATATAACATTTGTCTAAAACAGGAAGTTTTCGATATTAAAATATTACCTTTACTCTATATCAGGAAGTAATAAGCAGTGAAAATTAAAAACTGTCCTTTGAAAATATTAATTTTTTTTTTACTTCACAAGTGAACATAAAAAACATTGTTTCAGCAGCATTCGAACAAGTCGATATCTTTCTATTAAATTGTGGTAGAAGTGAAGCATTACCATCAGACAGAAATCTGTAACTTTAATCTCTGCTATATTGAGAAGTTTTGTATTATAGAATGTGTATAGCAATCAAAAATGTAAGTGTAACCATTTGTTACAATAGCCCTAAATACAAAATTTCAACATTCTATGACGAATCGTTTTTTTAATTATGCCTGGCAGCGTTTACATTCGTTATATAGATTCAAGATTACAGTCATAGAGGGAGATGCACAAATAGATGTTATAAGAATCCTAAATATAAAATTTTAATATTCAGGTGCTAATTGTTTTGCATTTAATTGACATATATACAAACGTACATATAGACGTACAGATGTCTTGTAGAATCATTCCAAAATTAAGTCATGGATATTTAAAGTATCGAAGTTAAAGTTTTCTTGTACGTACGTAGAGGCGTAACAAAACAAGTCAAAATGGATTCAGGTATGGTCTAAATAGGCATATCCGTTCAAATGTGAACACAGAAATTTTAAAATACTTCCTTCAATTTGAACACGAGTTAAAAAGCTACAAATTACAATTTAAACTATATAGAATTCACTGAAACATTTAAGTAACTCATTTCCTCACAAAAAGTTAAAAATTTATAATCCTTCTCTAAAAAATAGGAAAATATTTTAAATTTATTAATTTTAAAAAGAGAAAAGTTTTTCTATCTAAAATTGCTTCAGTGAAAACTTAATTGCATAACGATATTTTAATCAATATTTCCCAACCATAAGTAAACACTTTTTCGTAATTTAAACTTGCAGTAATTTATTAAAAAAAAAAACTAATGATAAATTGTAAAAGCCTTAAAAGATTGTAAGTTAGATTGCACAATTATTTGAAAAAGAAGTTAAAACTAAAATGCAGTTATACAAATTAAAGAATTCAATGCACTCTTCTCATTTATATCAGTGCATAATAAATAAAACCAAAATGTGATTAAAATAGAAATATCAAAGAAAAAATCTAATTGAGTTATACGATTTCGATTCGGGCTGAAACACTGATTTTTTTTTTTAAGTTGGATAATTAGAGTTCTGGATTTAATATTGACGAAATATGATGATAGGGGTTTGCTTTATTAGAAAATTAGCAATATTAAATTACGAAAGAAAGATTTCAACAGAATAAATTAAATATTAAAAATCAATTCACGATTTCAACAGTTTAATCCAGAGATTGGGTTTTCATCATTTTAAAACAATCCTAAATTATTGTCTAAGTCATTTATTAATTTCCCTAATAATTTTTATTTCTATTATCGGAAATATATAATGATTATTTTTCATATGTTATACAAATTTAAGCGTGTATTTTTTTTAAATCTCTTTCTTTTAATATTAAATATTAAGCTTAAAAGCTTTAATCAATTATGACACTAGTAATTCCAAAATGTAAGCTAACGAAATTAATCTCAATTTTAATGAAAGTAATGATAATTTAACTCAGAACTTTAGAATCTATTTAGCCACACCTAACTCCCATAAAAAATTAATTTTTTTAAATTTTTTATATATTTAGGTTCAGTAACCCATAATTTCATAAGTTTTAAGCTCCTATTCAACTTTTTTAACAGAAATTTGTTGATAACCCTCTATTAAATGATATATGCATTTAAAAACAAATATATTTTGAGTTAGGTTTATATTTAACAAATATTTCATATTTATAGGAGTGATAGATATATTTTATAAACAAATACTTCCGTAAATGGGAAAGAAAATTATTTTTCGTTTACGATTCTATGGACGTAAATAATTTTTCTTATTCGTATTTAACACTAACAATAGTGAGATTTAACCCTTGGATATATCTAGGATCCTAACTTGAATGTCACTTTTTACTTATCCTGTAAAATTTCAAATAGTCAGATGTCCCTTTTTAAAACAAAGTGGTTCATATATCAGAACTGACTAACCGATCATGAAGTTAGAAAAAAATATCTTCCTATTTCTTTTTCAAATTCTTCTTCCTATTTTTTCACTACAGCACAAGTAAAATATTTAAAATATTTCCCAGGTGTTTGTAAAGATTGTGTTTTTTTCTAAGCAGTCAGTGTTCGAAAGTCGCCAAATTTGTTGTCACTGTAGTCTTACACTGTTGTCAAAAATTTAATTTTGAAAAACACATAATAGCAGCAGATAACTTTTATGCTTCTCTAAGTCTTTTCTATAATTAATAATTCGGCAAATTGGTCAACTTTCTTTGTATAGATATGAGACTTTCAGTTGACACTAAATGGTTAAAGATCTCTGTGATATTAACAATATAATAGTATGTTGTTGATCATCAACACGGTGTTATTAACCCTTAGCGCTCATCACATTTTTGTACCATTGCTTACCAGCAACTCCGACACATTTTCTCAGCGGAATTAGTGAAATGGGGTTTTATTTTAAGTGATAAGAATCACACGAGCATGTGAATATTTTTAAATATTGTTTATTAGATACATATGCACTTTCTTCATGCAAATGAAAGATAAATTTTAAATTTTGTACTTCACCATTATGTGATATCTTTGGAAACAACCTCCCATATGCATTCTGGGTTTACTTGGGTAGTAATGTTTCGGAACCACTACTTAAATTATCAGAATTATAATCAACAATTGTCGTTTGTAATACCTTTTAATTCTTCACTACCACTCAACTCTAAATTGTCATAATAATACTTTTTCTCCATGCTGCTAAACATAAATAAGGTCAAACAATGGTTTAATCGTAACAGTACAGAGACTGAGCATGTATTAATTACAGATAACAAATTCCAAAGCCAACAAAACAGCAGTGTCTTAAGCATAGTCATGCTAAAAATACTTGGCTCCACTTTGGAGCCTACGGAGCTGCGGAAGAAATGCCGGATGGCCCGGTAGCGGAGCCAACGGAGCGCTAAGGGTTAACAGTTAATTCTTTATAATAAATTCAAAAGAATAGCATTGCAGCTTAAATATGTCTAGACGGTGCCTGATTACCCATTTGGCGGAATGGGCAGTTGCCTATCCACGCTTTTCAGGAGCCTCGTAATATTAGATCAAACTGCATATACAGTAGAACCTCTATTATCCGAAGTAATTCGGATTGATTCACATCCGAATATTAGTCAATAATCCGAGAATTAATCAATAATCATGTAGTTTAATAGTAGTATCATCATTGGTGCAATAAAATTCTATTGTTCTGAGATTCAGCAGTAAGACCTTCCAAATTTCAAAAGGGGATGTGTTTTTTGTTAAGAAAAAGGATCTTTGAAAGTGGGAAAGACTACACTCATACCGAGGATTGTGCTTGCTAGAAGGAATTTTAAAAAAGAGAGTTCCAAAATATTTATCTGTACTCGTAGTTTGGAAAGGACGATTTGCATACAAAAGAAATGTGGGAAAAAAGAAAACTTTAAAAATGCATGTTTGCAAAAAGAAAATTTTGGATGCTAGGAGAAAGTGAATAAAAAATGAAGATGAAACCGACTTCGGTTAACTGAGAGTTTTGGTTACTCGAGGTTCGGATAATCGAGGTTCTATTGTAATTAATTCAAATTCACAAATGAACTGGTACATTTTAAGTTCTTCATATTACAAATAGAAAGTTTTAAAAATGAAGCAATAGTACCAGCATTATTATCATACAAACTTATATTTGAAAGCTTAGTGCAATCAACGTTTCTGTATGTTATGACAGCATTAAAAATATATAGATATTAAATATATATATATATATATATATATATATATATATATATATATATATATATATATATATATATATATTAAAAAAGTTCTGAAAAACTGTCATCGATCTTCAATGACACACGAAATACTGAATTCGCTTTCTGTTTTGACAATTGAATAAAACGTCTAACAGAACATAGAATTCCAAAATTTTCTAAGAGAAATAACGCCCCAAAAATTAATAAAACCAAATTCTTAGTTATTTTTAATTTTTGTATTATGTATAATATTAAATAATTATCATTATTTATGTCTTATATTAATTTGATATATTTTGTGAAATAAAATTACATTTCCAAAATTGTAGTGTAATAAAATTACATTCGTAAGATTATTAGGTGACAGAGGTGCAAGATTTCAATCAACTGATGGCCTCTATGTTGTTTAATCTTTCACTGGTCTCGAAGTTTAAAATTTTTAAATTACCATAACGAAAGTTTAATGCTAAAGCATCAAAAGTTAATGTTTTTAATTTCCCTTTACCTACACTCCTTTATCCTAAGGAACAGTTTAATAGCTTTGCATAAGCAATTTCTTTCCCGTTTTTTCTAATCTCCTTTCGGGGGATATCATACTTTAATGTTTAAACCATTTACTGTGGATTAATGGAGTATTGTTTTTCCACGTATCTAAAAGCACTGTATGGTCAATACATGTTTTTACGTGTCTGAAAATTAAGATAGGAAATGTATGTTTAAGGTAATTGAATTCCGTATAATACGAAGTAAATTGTATTACACAGTTAGCCTTCATTTCAGGGTAAATATTTATAAAATGTTCATTAAAAAGAATACGGAAGTACAGTTTAGTTAATTATGTGCTATCCTTTCTCTTTTTTTAATTCCTTTTAATGGGAAATTACCGTGTTACGTGCCAGTAAGATTAAAGACAAAAATTAGCCCTAGATTAAACATAATGCATAATATTATGTAAATATTCCGCTACAGTTGTGTTTGAAGAGTAGGTTTTTCCGCAGACTTAATTTCAATATTAATGAATTTTTAATGAAAACTTTTCCAAGGAATTTTGCAGCAAGGGGAACTGGTGAGGTATTTCTAGGAGAGAAAAGTTTGTTTTAAAAACGTTAAAACGCGTAACGTTATATGCAGGAGAAAGTAGAAATTATTCAAATTATTCTGAATTTGAGATTCGTTTTACTTTTCCAGTATTAAAGCTGCTTTCTGAACTGTTTATTATTATTACCAGTTTTCGTTTATGTATTAATATTTGAACAGCAATCGTAGAATTTTCAGAAAGACATTTTGCTTCCAGCATGGATGTAATTTTAGGGGATTTGTCAAATATATATTTTTTATTTTGCGTTTACCATACATATGTCTTTCATAACAAGTTTACAGTTTGATGAATTTACAACATTTTCTGAAACAGACCATATAGCTTTTATTTAATTATCTTAACGTTACAACTTTATGACATTTACTCCCTCAAGGTAAGCTGTATAGGAGTAGTTTTTAAACTTCTAAACCGTAACGCTCCAAACTCATATAAACGTAGAAAGATAGGACACAGCTTTAAGGTAACGGTGTTTATGCCTTCATGGCTGGCATGGTTGTTCGTGGCACTTCGAAATTGGATTTAAGCAGTAGGTCTTGTCTCATCAGCCTTATTTGGTTTCATTTCCCTCAATTAACAAGGTAGAAGCATGTCAAGAGAAAATCTAATTATAGGAATACACATAGGAGCTACTCATGCCAAAAAGTGAGAAATTTTTTACCGTAACTTTTTATATCTAGCTATCGCGTTTCCAAAGTTCCTGAACTACATTAGCCTTATACCAATTTACCAGTATTTTCAAGATTTTTTTAATAACAACTTAAAGCTGTATGTAATAGTTTAGAATTGGAATTGTACTGCAATCAACTATGAGTTAAAAGCTAAATTTTACAATTTTAGAACATAAAAAATACAATAGAAACAGCAATATCTACATGCGTGAATCACCTTACCCTTTTATACGAATGAAAGATTTAAAGCTTGGTTTCTGTTTAATAGCTAGTCCAATTAAATATATTTTTCTAAACTATTAATGGCGTGGTGCTAAAGGATTATCTGACCCTGGCATTCTAATCCTGTGATTTCAGACAGTGGGCACAAAATTGACAACGAACGAAAAAATAACAACTAAAAGTTGAAAATATAGAATGGTGGATTCATGAGTTTATAACACAAAAACTAGATAGGTGCATCCGTTTACGTCGAAGTCGCGTTCAAGAATGTTTCTAAACTAATCCACAGAAAGATGAGTAAACATAACTACCTCGGCCAAGTGCTCTATATCTATGTTAAATATAGATGTTTGACATACATAGAAAAAAATGTAAATAATTTCTAAGTTATTAAACTGGATTCGGGCCGTTGTAATTCAGAGATTTCTGACAGTAATCATAAAAATGACAACGAGTGGAGAATCGAAAAAATCCACATATAGCTAGAAAAGTGTTGGATTCTAGATCATACACAAAAATCTAAATATAGTTTTGCACAACACAAAACAATATTTTGAGCCAATCGTCTGAGGACTAGGGAGGAACTGAGCTTCTCCAATTACAATTCTAACAATCTAAAAATGACAACGAGTGGAGAATAAAACAAAATATTTTTGTGGACAAGGACATCCGTACTCTGTGGCGAATGATTGTTTCTCCAATTAGAATGATTGTTTCTCCAATTCCAATTCTAAACAACAAGGTCTACTTGGCCTATAATCTTGTAGACCTATTAGTTTAGAATTGTAATTGGAGAAGCAATCATTCCATCCCTAGTCGCTACAGAGTGCGGAAGTTCTTGGCTACAAAAATATTTTGTGTTTTGTGTTGTGCATCCCTAAACATTCTACTCTTTAGAATTTTGTGTTATGATCTCACAAATCCACCACACTTTCATCTTTTAGCTGTTTATTCTCCACTCGTTGTCATTTTTATGATTACTGTTAGAAATATCTGGATTATAAGGCTCGGTACATAGAATTCAGTTGCTCCAAGCCTCGAAAATGGTTTAGAAAAACCCATGTTTAACAGCATAAATTATATATAATCCATGCATGCCAAACACCCATGTTTAACTATAGAGCGCTTGGCCCAGGGAGTTCTGTTTACTCATCTTTCGGTCGAATTGTTTAGAAACATTGTCGAGATCTCGAAGTGAACGAAGGTTCCACTCTAGTTTTTGTGTTAGAAACTCATGAGTCCACTAGTATAACCGTTTACCTTTTAGTTGTTACTTTTTCGCTCGTTGACAATTTTGTGCGCTCTGTAAGAAATTACAGGATTAGAGTACCAGGGCCAAAGAATCAGGTTACACCACGTAATGTATAGTTTAGAAAAATATATTTCATTGGACAAGCTATTAACAGAACCAAGTTTTAACTTTTTCATTCATATAAAAGGGTAAGGTGATTCCCGCACGTAGAAATTGCTGTTTCTATTGTATCTTTTTTTTATGTTTTAAGATTGTCAAATGTAGCTTTTGATTTGATTTGGTTTGGTTTGGTTTGGTTTGGAGAGCTACGGTCTACAGTTTAACACACGAGGGCTAATGAGACCGGGACCTACAGTTTAAAGCCGATTCCAAACGGCTACAAACATCCATGCCAGCAACGGGATTCGAACCCGCGAACTTTGGTTTCGAAGAGCAGCGCTCTACCATTCGGCCATCGTTCGGCAAAATTTAGCTTTTGACTCATAGCAGATTGCAGTACATAAATCTTTGATGGGACATATGTCTTATTCAGATCTCAATGTTTCAATATTCAAATTTACTACTGAATACAAATATTGCACAGAAACTTAATGTAGTAAGTTTAGACTCTAGATTGAAATAACTTGTATGTATTTTGTCTTGGTCTTAAGTGGAGTCAACCATTTTTCCTCCAAAACTGTATGTTTATTTGATTGGTTATTTTTTTTTTGTGTGTACGTGAATTTGTAGGATAATATATTTTCAGTTAGCAGAATAATCCAATATCCTTTAATTCATGCTTTAAATGACACTATAATATCTAAAACATTAACAATTAAACAATTTTGATCTATTGGCACTACATTTATAGGTCATTATTAAATTAATTGGTCATTGTATATGAATGAATAAACCTAAGTTGCACCTAATAAAAAACACTTTTTTATGCAAAAAAAAATTAATTTTTTTTGAAGCAGCGGAGAAATATGTCAATGTTGTATTCTTAAATGGTATAGATATGTCTCCAGTTGCAATTAACATACTATGCCTTACCCCGCTATGCCATATTTAAGACCTATTCATTCTATTAAAAAGTTGTGTAGCGTCAATTATTATTATTTAAATTCGTAGTCAAAAAGTTAAATGATTTGAAAAAAAAGATAGGTCGAAAAGTTAAATATACTATTAATCCATGCAGTTTGCTACTTTTCAAATTTAGCCATAAAACTAACGAATGCAAGACAAAGAATGCTACTATTTTCCTCTAAAAATTTAAATACCTATTGATTTATTGAGATAGGAAAATATATAAGCCTTTCACGAAATTCCTAATCCGAAAGTAAGGTTCTGGGAAATTTCCCTTCCGTTTCACAAGTTTTACGTCGGCAAATATAAAAATGCGATATCACCTATTGTCGGGCGTCACGAAATCTCTGGCATATCACGCATGCATATAACCTCTCTTTAATTAAATCACGGAAGTAACAGATCGTTGTAATTGAATTGCCCGGCCGTTCTCATTCTTAATTCTGAAAGAGTGTTCGGAGAGAATTAAAAGGGAATAAATACGGCCAGGGAGATGTTTCGAAAGCCATTCATCAAATCTGGAGATGTGTATCAGGTTATTTATTTATTTAGATACGCGAGTAGATATTCTGCCGTCATAGAGAATTAGAGTGAAAAAATGGGTATTGAAATATAAGTGGATATTCAAGTTGTCATATGAAGAATTGCAACAAATTATATATAGGGCATCTAAAACTTATTAAATATTTTGCAAAAGTACCTAGAAATTTTATATAGGCTGTGAAAAAAAATTATAAAGTACATTTAAAAGCACAAACTTTTTTGCAAACAATGTTTCTCAAATTAAAATAGTTGCTGGGTGCATAAGCCTGCATTTCTCTATCTCATTCATATATACTTTTTTTATACTAAAAGCAATTAACTAGCGTAATTATATCTATCTCAAAACAATTTTCTGGAATCCTTTTCTAGCAACTTGGTGAATATCATTGTTTTCCCCATTAATTTGGCGACTTCACACCACCCAATTTGTTGTTGTATAAGTACTTTAAAATATCTAAAATAATAAAAGATAAAGGAAGAGAAAAAGAGAGAAGGGTTAAAAGGAGAATTTTAGGTGTATTTTGATTAATAATATGTGTGAGTGTGAGAGATAGAGAGATAGAGAGATAGATAGAGAGAGAGAGAGGGAGAGATAGATAGAGAGATAGATATATAGAGATAGATAGAGATAGATAGATAGATAGATAGATACATAGAGAGATAGAGAACAATTAACTAACGTAACAATTAACGCAATTAACTAACGTAATTATATCTATTTCAAAGCAATATTCTGGAATCCTTTTCTAGGAAACTTGGTGGATAGAGATATAGAGATATAGAGATATGGAGATATAGATATAGATAGATAGATAGAGATATATATATATATAGATAGATAGATAGATAGATAGATAGAGAGAGAGAGAGATGATATTTTTATCACTTTCTCTTTAAGATTTTATTTTCCAGGTAATTATCGACCCTGGAAAATATTCTCAAATGTTCGTAAGTAGAAATCCTTCCGATTCCATACATAAAATACAGTTTTAACTCGTGGGTTACATAGTAATAGCTGATTGGTCGGCACAAAGACTATTTAAGCAAATGTCTAGAGTTCCATCACTGTTTCGATGGAGTTTTCGTATAAGATTTCGTATGATACTTTTATATGTCGATGAATAAACAAAGTTAGATTTAATTTTAGAGTGTCTTGATTGCGTTCCACGACTGCAGGGCAGTGAAAACTACCTGAAACCCCACTTCGTAATGAGGCAAAATACCTTATATATATATATATATATATATATATATATATATATATATATATATATATATATATATATATATATATATATATATATATATAGATCATTATATAATAATAACCTAAGTTATCTCTCCGTCTGTGCTCGAATTTATGAAGCGGTTGGAACTGGAATGGATAGAGGCATCCATATTGGAGACTTGAAGAGTTATGGTTAGCAAAATTCAAACGAAGTAAAGTTTAACTTCTCCTAAACTATCAATTTGTTTCTAAAATAAATTGGTATATATATGCTTCATATCACAGCAAAAAATACTGTCTTTTTAAAACGTTCGAAATCCATCCCTTCCCTCTTTTCGAACGTTTAATGACATTATATCAAGCCCCATTTTAAGAGCAGGTGATTAAATTTATCAATTTATCACACAATTAAGAGTTAAAAATAGCATTATTTCTAACGTAATGACGTCATTCCTTAAACCATCGCATTTAATCATTAGTTATTTTAAATTATTTAAATATCGTCTGCATTATTTTCATACGTTTTATCACTGAACTTAGATATTAAGTAAATAATTTTCTTTTACATTTAGCTTTAATAATAGATTAGGCACATATATGATAATTTAAAATTTAATCATTGATTATTTTTTTTTTTTAAAGATAGTTCTCAGCCATAAAACAAACCATTTTTTGCCTGCCCCACAGGGTACTTTACAACAGGGCGATTTCACGCAGCATGGTACATTTTTACTCATGACAATTCTAGATTTTGTTTCAAAGGCAAGTGAAATATATAAGGGAAATAATAAGTGATTGCCTGTTGGCTATCGTAAGCTCGAATATAAATGGATAAGGCATTAAAGTAGTTCGTGCTTGAAATCTTTCTATTCTATAAAATTAAAGATTTTACTGATCCCGTCATATGAGGGGCTATTTGCTAGTATATATGCAATATTGATATAAATACCATAACGTCAATGCAAAATGAATACAAGCACGTTAAATTCTACGTGGAGCTCCGTAAAATTCGTCCGTTAAGTTATTCCATTACTACAGATATGTCCCTTTTGAATTTTATTCGATATGCAAATAAATTTAAGAGACGGGGAGGGATGGAGATGTCAAAAGCAGCCACTCACTCAAAACATTCGAGACAAAGACGACAGAGAAATGCCCGAGCACTGAAATACCTAAAATGCTTTGACAGGTAACCGAGTCACAAAATTATAAAATTCTCCTCAAATTAACTTTCCACGGAAGCCACTTAGAGATTTCGCGGAATTAATCATCCCTCTACTACTCAGAGCGGTCACAGGTAATATTTATAGCTTAGTTGCCGAATTAAGTTGCCCAAAGTTTAGACGAGTTAGTTTTAGCTGTGGTGGTAGAACTTGAAGAAGACTCTTCTCTTTTCAAAGAGACCTGCCGGGCTTTGGAAGATACTTAATTTGATGCGGCGATAAAACGAATTTAAAACTTTTCCGTAAGAACTGGGAGAGAAATTTGTTAAAGATAACCTCAATCTCAGAGAGCATTGCTTGATTTTAGTTACCAAGTAGGATGTCTTAATTTTCTGTTAGAGAACATGAAAGTTCTTTGAAGTTTTAATAGTAGAGTTTTCTTTCACGTGAGTTTTGAATTACTTTTATTGGAGAAGCTTTCTTTTCCTATTTTACGGTATTTTAGGGTAATATAGACGCAGGAAGAAGGGAAGGTACCGTGGGGATTATGTAACCCAAGCGAAAGAAGTGATCTCCATGAGTATTTACAGAAAAACTACTTTACGGGTTTCAGCTCAGATTCTGTTTCTTCGTTCCTCTTTTAAGTTGCAATTTGATTTTGTTTTTAAATTATCAATTTTGCACATTTCAGGTATGAATTTTTAAAAATTCCTTGTAGATTATATCTTGTTGTTTAATAGCTTGACAATCTATTACTGGTCTTAGGTACCTCAACAGCACGCTTACTCCATCTCACACGGTCCAGAACAACTCTCTGCCAGTCTTTAATTCCTAAAATTCTGAGATCATTTTCAGCATCGTTGAGCATCTTGTTGGTGGTCTTCCTATGGTACGAGATCTCTCGAGGTTCTTAAAAGTAAATGCTCTGATTATAGATTATATACTTGAGATATACAATATATTGTAATACGTACACAATTTTAAGTTAATTGTGTTCATTTCTAGATTAAATTTTCAGTTAAACGGATCATTGTAAATGGTGTTGAACATTAGTCGAGAGACAGAGTGTGCATCATTCTTTAGAGCAGATGGCGATTTCTAGTTTACGCGTTGTGATGTCACTGCGCCAAGACTTACCTAACAACAATCAAAACAGCATCAAGTGTTGATCATACAGACGGTGACACTATAAGATTTCCTTGCCGAAGATCGTATGATCATTAGGTTTTCAATATTTGAGTGCGCCTACCCCAGTTTGGATGGGCATTTGAAAGCTTTTTTTAGTAAATAAATACCAAGTTTGTTACAATTTACGTATCATTCAATACGTACTAATAGCACTGAGCTCCCTGTAACTCTATCCCAGGTTGTGTGCTTGGTAAAAATAATGATGAATACCTATTTCTCCAGACTTAACCTTTTATTATGCTTAAAAGTTTACAGTTATGGGCATACCATTAGGATATTATAAAGGCAGCAGATTTGAACGAGTTATTTTATCTTATAAATTATAATATTCTTTAACTAAGAGAATATGACTATAGTCTTAAAGGCAGTGACTTATCAGGACGCAGGGGAATGGGCGTATCTCTAACACTGGCAACAAGCACCTGTAGTAGGTCGGCTCAGGGGGAGTTCCGGTATCGCTGAACAGGCAGCTCGAGCTTGACGCTGGGGCATTCTTAACAGAAACGGAGCTGTATCTTCACTCCATGGACTCAGGAGAAAGAGCAAAGAAAATTACAGAGACCCACAACTGCCCAGGCACGGCTAAGGGAATCCGCAGAAACCTCAGTCTCGGATTCCTCGTCTGTTCTCCCTCTCTCACACCAATCGTTATTACAATCCAATAAGATATGCCCATAGCAATAAATATAGGGTGTGACCTTTTTCTATTTGGTATGAGCATTTTGGACCCTCTTCCAGATGCATCCCAGGGTCCTACATCACTTTCCCATGGGAACCTCTTCAAGTTGCGGGTGGCCACAGGTCCTGACCTCTTGGCCTCAGGTGACCCTTGCCCACTACTGCATCTTAATGGGCCATTAACTTGTTAGTTCATTGACATAAGCCTTCCATGGAGTCTCTGGATCAAGTCATTCCTTCACAAATCACCTTAATAGTCACCACTTGTTATACATAGA
>CM063498.1:22698239-22730739 GCA_032207245.1 Pardosa pseudoannulata | reverse complement strand
TTATTTATGGCTATTAAGTTATGAATCTTTTCCTAAATTTTACATTTCTTTAGAAACAATACAGAAATATTTCTCGTTTAATATTGGTAAAAATTTTAAAATTTGTTTTAGGTATTTCTTTGCTGAATTAAGAAGTAAGAGACATCACTAAATTCCAATTATTTATTTATAGCTATTGCGTTAGGAAACTTTTCTTGGATTTTACATTTCTCTAGAAACAATTAATACAAAAATATTTCTCGTTTAATATTGGTTGTAGTTTTACAATTTTTTAGGTATTTCTTTGCCGAATTAAGAAGCAAGAGACACTAAATTCCAATTATTTATTTATAGCTATTACGTTAGGAAACTTTTCTTGGATTTTACATTTCTTTAAAAACAATTAATACAGAAAAATTTCTCATTTAATATTGGTTGGAATTTTACGATTTTTAAAAAGTGTTTCTTTGATGAATTAAGAAACAAGAGACACTAAATTCCAATTATTTATTTATAACTATTACGTTAGGAAACTTTTCTTGGATTTTACATTTCATTAGAAACAATTAATACAGAAATATTTTTCGTTTAATATTGGTTGTGATTTTACAATTTTTAAAAAGTGTTTCTTTGATGAATTAAGAAACAAGAGACACTAAATTCCAATTATTTATTTATAACTATTACGTTAGGAAACTTTTCCTGGATTTTACATTTCTATAGAAACAATTAATGCAAAAATATTTCTCGTTTAATATTGGTTGTTGTTTTAAAATATTTTAGGTATTTCTTTGCCGAATTAAGAAGCAAGAGACAGTAAATTCCAATAATTTATTTATAGCTATTACGTTAGGAAACATTTCTTTAGAAACAATTAATACAGAAATATTTCTTGTTTAATATTGGCTGTAATTTTACAATTAACTTTAAAAGGTCTTTGCCGAATTAACAAACACAACAAACTAAATCCCAATTATTTATTTATGGCTATTGCGTTATGAATCTCTTTTGGGATTTTACATTTCTTTAGAAATTGCTGTGCACAGGAATAAGTAAATCTTTGACAGTTTGACTACGAACGTTTTTCTCTGTTACAGCCATTTTGGCTTCGAGACACTTTTTATATGAAACTATAACAATCTAAGGGGTGATTATGACAATTTTTTTTCTTTCTTTATGAAGAATGCCTGTCTTTTGAAAAAATAGTAAGCTTTTTTGTTAGTCTTTTGGCAATTGCAAATTTTGATAGCTATTACACAATACAGAAAGGTTTTATTGAAGGAGTAACAAAAATGGTTCTCGTGACAGATTGGTAATAGACAGCTATCTCCAGGAAAAAGTCCAAACCTAACTACCTATGTATGACCCATAAAACTTTAGTATACAAAAAAAAGCACAAGTTCATTTGTAGTTATAAGGAAAGAGTACAAAGAAGTGTCTTTAGACCTACCTATGGACGAACACATAAAGCTCACAGAAAGTATTGGAAACTGAACTTCCTGTTCCAAGTTCTCTAGTTCAGAATTTTCCGGGAGATAGGCACAAATATATTGACTTAATATGGTATAATTTTAAAACTTTAAGTAATAAAATTTAAGGAAAAAAGTAATTAGGTTGTTTGAGTTTGTGTTGATAGAATATAAACAAGGTAAAATTGGATATTTAGTGTATATAATTCTAAGCAGTTTAGTAAGATTCCCAAAACATTAGATAGAATAAAACATGCAGTGAACTTAAAAATTGTTTTACAAGAGAAAAATGCATTTTTCTATTATTATTATTATTATTATTATTATTAATGCTAGCTATCAGAACAAAAAGCTCTGAGAGTTAAATTAGGGGATCGCAAAAGTCGGATCGATTTGTTTGTTTGGTTAGTTTTGGAGTGCTACGGTCTACTTTTTGCAATACGAGGGTTAATGAGACGGAGACCTACTGCTTAAAGCCGATTCCGAACGACTACGAACGTCCATGCCATAGTAGGATTCGTACTCACGAACTCCGGTTCCGAAGGCCAGCACCCTAACCATTCGGCCATTGTTCGGCAAAAGTCGGATCGAAGCAGAGAGTGAAAGTTAACCAATGGCAATCTTAGAATTTGATATTTCAAACTGGAAACGCAAAATAAGATGCTGCTATTAGAAAATGAGAGGACATAAATTAAGGGGGAAGGACCAACTAAGAGAATGGGGAACGATTGAAACCTAGTTTTTAGTAGCCAAACCTAACGTAAGAAACTTGTCATTAATCACAGAAACTGGACTTGTGAAATAAAGTGGAATAACAATATGAGCAAAACTTTCAGATATCTGAATCTGACTGAAATTTAAAA
The DNA here is from genome assembly GCA_032207245.1 of Pardosa pseudoannulata. NCBI lineage: Eukaryota > Metazoa > Arthropoda > Arachnida > Araneae > Lycosidae > Pardosa > Pardosa pseudoannulata. The sequence goes on along the minus strand of CM063498.1, from coordinate 22,728,428 downwards.
TCTGATATGTATGACCTATCAAACAATTCAAAGTACATCTGATAGCTATTCTTGATTCCATGAAATCTCATTTCATTTTTTAACCACTCCAATATATATAATAAAAATATTATCTGTCGTTCTCTAATACAAATTGAAGTTTTAGCTACTTGACAACAATATCTTAATTTGAGAATTTCAAAAAGAAAATAAATATCAACACTTATGTTTGGAGAAAATATTTTGACATTTTGAGCAGCAAATGAAGTCGAAAGCAATTATTCTTTTAGAAGCATTTGTTATCAACAGAACGTTGCAAACAGAACATTGTCAATTGAAACTTCTGAGTCCGATGTTTTAAGAAATAAATGTTGGTCAAAGTCTCAAACTTATGTAATTAATCCTTTAAAGACATTCCTATAACCTCGTTGCTCAATTTGAGAGTGATTACCTTCTATCTACTCTACTTTAAAGCGAAAAAGAAATCTAGTGAACCGTTTGGTGAAATTTTTCTTGTGTTAATGGAAGAAGGTTGGACCGAGATTTTGTTACATGATTTACAAGACAATTTCGACTAATCCTGCCTGTTTCTGAATCTGTCCGATTAACGTATGTTTGTACAAGAGAATGCATTTGAAGAAGTACATTGATCAAAGAAGTACCCTTATTTGTTTTTATTACGAAACTGTTCGAAATATTTCGGCAAGCGAAAATGGTATTCAGTCGACGATAAAAGGGAGGACTTTTTGAATGATAAATCTGCATGTGTGTATAGTTATTCTACTTGATTCACGAACCCCTTAGAAGCTTTGTTATAACCTCTTAGGGCTTAATACATTTTCAGGAACAAAAGTTTAAAAAATATTACAAAATTAAAAATTTAGACGGTGTTTCTGAAATGAAAACTTTGCCACTTATTGGGTACAAATCGCTGCGCTATTTTATTTTTTTAGAAATAAAAACTGACGTATTTTACAGTCTATTAATTGTTACTTATTAATAGAATTTAAATGAGAAAATAATTTACCTGTATATTCTTTTTGATTTTATTTAATGAATGGTACTATAATTATATATGTACTATGCATTTTTTTACATTGTTTTGAGTTATAAAAAAACTATACAGACCTTATGTACATGATGTTACATTTGTGGCAATATAATATTTGTCTTACATACTCTACACTGATATTGTCTTTTCTGAATCTACAAGAAAATGACTAATACGATCGAAACATTCATCTTTCGATAAAGTTCCAGAAATGCCAGGATGAAGATGACCACACTCTTCAGTTCTTCTTTTTTCACGAAAGAATTTCCTAATTATATGACCAAACTCGGAGACTGTCCAATTAATGTACAAACCAATGCTTACGAATAAATGCGTTGACTTAAAAGACCTGTATGTGTCTCTCTTACGAAACGATTCTGATTGCTTTGAAGAGCTTTTACGACTCAGGCAAAAGACCAAAAGGAATACGTTTTGAAAAATAAACATATGTGTTTCTAGTTATTCCTAGGGAAGCTCTTACTTTTCCTTATGCTTATCATTCTTATAAAATCCAACAGAACATTACGATTTCTGGCATATTCCACACGCATTTCGGCTTTTTTTTCTTTTTACTTATTTATTCACGACTGGGCAGGTCAAAGTAAAAAGGGAGAAAAAAAGTATATCTTTCCTCGCGTCTTTTCCCCCTACTCTGAAGAGGACAGTATCAGCATAATGATGCTTACCACGTAAAGAAAAGAGAAGGGTAGGCCAAAAAATGACACAGAGTTCGCGGGTGGGGGTGGAGTAGAATGTATACACAGTCGCACTCACTCTCGGAACGTGTTTGCCAGGTAAATAACCTCCATATCGGTGGCTTCGAAAGAGATCCGTTTTCCCATTGTTGTGGATAGTAAGAAATAGAAATGCTGCCTATAGGATGATCCCCACTCCAAATACTTCTGGAGGGAAGAAGTAAGGGATTTTTTTATTCCCTTTTCTTCCTTGGATAGGGGAGGATTTTGCTACGAGAGGCTTTGTTTAAGTGGGCTGATACTCCGTTATTCCTGTTGATACAACGGGAGGAAAGGTGAATAAACAATCGCGTGAATGTTTATCGTCTTGCTGTGAAACACGTGTCATCTCCCTATCTCTCCCCCTCTCTCTACAAAGATTGTTGATTCTTCTGAAACTGGCTTATGTTAATACACGTTCTGTTGTGTCGGAAACGGTGGAAGAACAAGTGAATATAAAATGTTTAGTCTGTATGAATTTGCACGAACGTAAATGTTTTCTGTTAAAATATCCGTGATGTTTCTCCGCACAGAAAAGTGTCGACTTCATGCCTAAAACTAACGTGGTTTACAATGTCTAAACCGAAATTCATGATTTGTTCTGATCGTGATCAAAGTTTATTCATAAACAGACAGCGCGTAAACAAGTTTCAGAGGCAGTAGTTCTGGCCTGCATTCTCAACTATGTTCAGGAGTAGTTCTTCTACATAACCATTCTTTTGTTACATCATCTACTTTATAGTTTATATAAGACCTCAACAGGGTAATCTCTCTTTTTCACTCTTCCTGTATTTATACTGCAATGCTAACTTCTTAACGCTGGAGTGAAATAGCAAGACATCACATTTAAGTAATCGAATGTTAATGAAAGCATACTGTTTATAAGGTAATCGAAGATTTGTTTCAGCATGTATGTATAATTTTTGCGTTTGGATAAAATTGGCTCTGCCATTGGAAGAGGGGGCAGAGCGTTCATGCGTGTCCCTTATTATGTGAGGGATGTTTTAACATATAAAATTCAAGCTTGGGAATAATTTTTGAATAATTCGTTGTATGGGATGTATTATATCCCATGATCCCCCGTCTAAAGAAAAATAGTTATTCGTCTTTGGGATCAGACCAGACTAAACACACTTCACTCAGGTAACAGAGACGGCATTCGTCTACACTCCGTTCGGAACTTTGACAACGGCACCTTTGTCCCTTACCACCATAAAACTAGGGTCGTTCTGGCGATGACTGACTACTAGACAAAAAAACGCATTTTACAACAAATTATACACGACTGCAGTGTCTTAAGATGGAGTGAAAAAAATTAATTTATCTAAATAGTGTTATCATTGATTTGTGTCATCTAGGTCTTTACTATATCTTCCTCTAACCACCAGCCCCAACATTATTAGTCTAGTCTTTCCCCCAACTTGCCATGTAGAACATCAGAGACAACGGCACTGCTATAAAATAAAATTATTTCAAAATTTTCCTTTATTATAATTGAAGGAAACTCATACCAGTTAAAAGATTTTTATAATGAAGCCTCAGTATACCACACTATATAAGGTACTACTATGCAATAAGACATTAGCCAGAACAAAGAATTCTGAAGGTCGGTAAATGCGGCTCGAACCAAAATCATACAGCCTTTCGTGTGTATATTGGCCCAAGCTCGCGCAAGGTTATTTCCCTTTATTATTCATATGAGGCTCTCAGGACGATATGTAGTTTATTGATTTTTAGTATTAATATAACTTTAAAGTTTAAACTAACTTTAAAACAACACAAAAAATTTATATAATTATATATATATATATATATATATATATATATATATATATATATATATATATATTATATATATATATATATATATATATATATATATATATATATATATATATATATATATATAAACACTGAGGATTCCACCTAAGGCAGACCATCTAATTGGAACTTATGCTTCGCACCTCAGGGCCTTTGGTCTCGGAACGGATATTGACACCGTAGCTCATGGGCCCCTACAAGCTGTTGTGCAGAGGAGTTTATATAAATATATATATATATATATATATTTATTTATTTATATATATATATAATAATATACATACATATACATACATATATACATATATATACATATACACACACATACATACATACATATGCATACATACATATACATACATGCATATGGACACACACACACATTATTCATACATACATATATCAGGGTTCCTCTCTGAGATATAACAGATCAATCTAATTCATTTTTTTTATTCAACTTTTACCAACATAGCACATTTTTGGCGCTAAAATATACTTGTTAAAGGACAGTATTCTAACGTTGAGTCAACCATCTCCCTCGTGGCATGATCTCTGTAAAAAAATTGGCAAGCAAAATGCTTATATCAACCAATTCACCCAAAATCAATCCCCTTCACAATATAGTGCACCATATTCTTTGGTAAATTTACCCCAAATAACAATTCTCTGTTTCTTAACCTCTGACTCACAGATTGGGCGACTCTCTCTGTGTGTGAGACAGACACACACACAAACATACAAACACTCCATATATATATTTATGGAATAAATTTTGTCTAATTTTATGAACCTATTAATGTTTGAGTCATTTAATCCAAATATATAGATGGATAAAGTAAATATATGTTATCATGAACTGCGCAGTTTAAAATAAATATAAAACTGAAACAAATTTGAATATTACAGTCTGTGTTCACTTTTGATCAGCATTCATTTTAAACTTCATAGAATAGCATTTATGGTAAAACAAACCTTCGTAATATAATGTTTATTTGGTGTCACATATAAATATAGGATTGTAACGTATCAGGACCATCAGGACGAGGGTGGTAATGACGTCGTCTAGGGGACTTCGTCGCGAAGGCGTCCGTGATTTCTGGTTGGTTGACTAGTCAGTGGGTTCGGCTAACTGTTTATAGGCAGAAAGTTGGAAAGCAGAAATCCAAGAACTTCAACAAAACTAGATCATAATCAAAGAATTCCAACAAGAGATAATTTCTAAGATTTATGCTGTAAAGTAATGCTTTGGAATGTAGAAATCTATTGGTAATAATTTTGATCTGTGTATCAAATCAAAAAGTAGACTTATCCACTAGTCTCAAAAAATCGTAAAATGTCGATGCAAATAACAAAATTTGGTAGACTGTTTATAGAATTACCGTTTACCTTTGTCTAAAAGGAAAACTCGTTCTTATAAAACAATTTTTTTTCAGCTGTCCCTACTAAGGAACCCTATTATTCAGTAAAGTTAACGTAATTATTACTCTCTAGCATAAAATACAACATTTTATGAGCTCAGTAATGTAATATAATGCAATGGAAATGTGGATAATTACATAATTACCTTATAAAATGAAGATTTTTCAAGTTTCGAGGTATTTAAATAGTCCTTACCTAGAAAATAAGAATAAAAATTTTAAATATACACTAGTTAAATTTTTCAATGAGTGATCTAAAAATAGTTTAAAATAAACACAATGTTTATAAATATATATTATGTAATATATACATGAAATTTATGCTGTTTTAATAATTAATAAAATTCAGAACTCTTTATAAAATCACCTGAAATTAAAACAAAATCGTTTTAATTAAAAAAATGTATATTTAAAATATTAAAATAACCATTCTGTAGATAACAAAACTTTATTTAAATACTGAAATTTAAAAATATTTATTTACTAAAATTTTATTTTTTTTAGATATAGTAATGAAAACTATAAAACCGTGTAGTTAGTAACACATATTACTAAAAAAAGTAAAATTTGGTTCTTTGAATGTGGTAATCTCTTCAAATACTAAATCTATTCTAAAATATATGATAAACTATCCCCGAATAATATTAGCTATAATTTTTAGTTAAAAATAAGCAACTGCATCAGTCTTCTAGAAAATTCGATCTTTATTAGTAAAACTATTTTTAGGGCAAAAAATAAAAATTCAAGGGGTGGGCTTAAAAAATGCAAGCCAAAAATTTAAAGGAAAAACTACCTAGCTGTCAGTATTTGTAAGTTTGATGGCACTTTACCTAGTACTACTGTAGCAATGCGTATTCTACTGCATACTACAAAAATGGACATAATAAATAGTTTCGTAAAAATATATATTCTGATATTTTTTGCAATAATGGGAATTTTGTATTTTAATATGTATTATAATAATGTGTATTGTACTATATAATTCATGGGGCTCTTTTGAAATTACAATAATTAATATTTGTAAAATTTCCTAGATAATTAATAAAAATTTGGTCTTGTTTACTGCTAAAGATAATTCCAAACAGATAAGAAGATCCATGCCAGCAGCGTAATTTGTATTCGCTGACTGCATTCCTAAAAATCAGTTTCCTACCAAGTTATCGTCCGGCCAAAGATTATTTTTATCATATCAAATTTGAAACAATATAGGTGAATTATTTCTCCTTGTTCTATGAAAGCTATTAAACATTTACCTTATATCATGCAAAATTAATATACTTTAAAATTAATGTTTTTGAAACGAAAAGTACAAATTAAAAGAAGGACTTACAGAAATTTTGAAGTGGTAGTCTGAATATTTTCCCACAGTAGTTGTCGTTTTGTTCTTTTTTATATTTTTAAATGAATAAAGCTACTAAATTTTATAAAGGTTTTATATGTACTCTAAAAATAAAAATTACCATTCTAAGTATATCAGCATTAGACTAAGTATTATAATGCTGTAGTGCTTATTACGGTATGGTATACTTTACTGTGTATTACAAGAGTTTTGAATACTTTACAATCATAAATATTGAACAATTTGTTTCAATAAAGATTATTGTACTGTTTGCGACAATGATTATTGTACTGCGTGCTACAGTAATGATTATTGTAATCCGAGTTACATTGATGAGCATTTTACTTCGTGTTACAATATTGATCATTATACATCGTGTTACAATATTGAGCATAGTACTTCGCTCTTACAAAATTGAAAATCGTACTGCATATGAGTATTGTATTGTGTTTAAAATACTTGTATTGTAATAAGTCTTTCGTATTATGTATTACAAAAAATTTAAATTCTCGGGATACAAAGGACTGTCAGTATTACGTTACATTCTTATAACCTAAAAATAATATGTAGTGTACAATATCTTGTTAAAAACATTTCAATATTAATCCCTTCAGGTCAGTATTGATAACATTGTCGTATGAGGCATATGTATGAAAATAAAAACTTACCAATTCATTTAGTATTTTCCTAAAATGCAATAGTGAGTATTGTATTATGTGTTACAATCACGAATATTGTAACATGTCTTAAGAAAAGCGGTATAAATCAATAATTCAGAATATTTTAATATACAAAATCCTACATGAAAACCCACTATTGATACAAAGTACTGAAATAATTTTAAAAAAACTTCATCAATTGGACACAAAATTCGCATGATTTGAATTTTTTTAAAAAATCCCAATTTTTATTCAATAAACAAAAATATGAGTGATCTACAAATAATAAAATCCATGCCCCACGTTTGTGATAGAATGGAATTTGACACTGCGATAGAAGAATATCACGTCTTGAACTACTGAAAGAGAAGAAAAAAGAAAGTCATTCTACGGCATGGATGTCATTTTCTCGGTCAACGAATTTTTTAGCGAAAAATTCGTGAAATCCGACAACTCGCATTCTAAAACGGTGAGCGGAGAAATATTAAAAAAAATGGAAGAAAAATTCAAGGGATGGGCCAAAAATACAAGCCCAAAAAATTAAAAAAACAAACAAACTACATAGCTGTCAGTATTTGTAAGTTTAATGGTACTTTATCTAGTACTACTGTAGCAATGCGTATTCTACTGCATACTACAAAAATGTGGAAAATAAATAGTTTCATAAAAATATATATTCTTATATTTTTTGCAATAATATGAATTTTGTATTTTAATGAGTATTACAATAATGTGTATTGTACTATATTTTGCATTCTGTTTGTTCAACAAACATTTCAATATTTATTCCTTCAGATCAATTTTAATAACATTGTCGTAAGAGGCATATGTATGAAAATTAAAACTTATAATTAACACCTTCGGTAATTTCCCAGGATACAACAATGAGTATTGTACTTTGTGTTACAATCACGAATATTGTGTTGTACTGGGTGCTTCAATCAGGAATATTGTACTGTGTGTCACAATCACGAATATTGTACTGTGTGTTACAATCACGAATATTGTGTTGTACTGGGTGCTTCAATCAGGAATATTTACTGTGCATCATAATCAGGAATATTGTACTGTGTGTCACAATCACGAATATTGTACTGTGTGTCACAATCACGAATATTGTACTGTGTGTCACAATAACGAATATTGTACTGTGTGTTATAATCATGAATATTGAAGAGTGTATTACAATCATGAATATTGTGCAGTGTGTTACAATCACGAATATTGTGCAGTGTGTTACAATCACGAATATTGTACAGTGTGTTACAATCACGAATATTGAAGAGTGGATTACAACCACGAATATTGTACAGTGTGTTATAATCATGAATATTGAAGAGTGTGTTACAATAACGAATATTGTACAGTGTGTTACAATCACGAATATTGTACAGTGTGTTACAATCACGAATATTGAAGAGTGGATTACAACCACGAATATTGTACAGTGTGTTACAATCACAAGTACTGTAATGTGTGTTACAATCACAAGTACTGTACTGTGTGATACAATATCTATGGGCTAGAACAATGAGTATTGTAACATGAATTCCGTATCGTATATTCAACAAATTGACATTTATTTTTCAATTCAGCTTTGTAACGTCTGAAAGAAGCAGTACATTATACAATATTTTAATACACGAAAATTTACATGAAAACCCGTCATCAATATAAAATCTTTAAATATTTTTTCAAGGTAAAATATCTTTATGAATTAAACAAGATATTCGTACTATTTTAAAAATTCTTTAAAAAAAATTACAACTTTTACTCAATAAACGAAGGTACTCCAAAATTATGAACAATCAACAAATAATAAATTTTACGTGCCGCTTTTACTACAGAATGGAAATTTGACACCACGATAGAAAAATGTCACGTCTTGGGCTTTTGTAAAAGAAGAAGAAAAAAGGAAGAGTCACTCTAAGGCATGGATGTCATTTTCTCGGTCAGCGAATTTTCTAGCGAAAAATTCGCGAAATCCGACAACTCGCATTCTAAAACGGTGGGCGTGGAAACATTAAAAAAAAAAATCTAGGAAAAATAAAAATTTTAAGGGTAGGGCAAAAAACGCAAGCCAAAAATTGAAAGGAAAAAAAAATACATAGCTGTCAGTATGTGTAAGTTTAATGGTACTTAATCCAAGCAGTAATGCAAGACTAAAGAGTGGATAGAGAAAAAAAAACAAGAGAATTAAAAAAATAGTGAAAGAAATAGAAAAAAAATTGAAAGGAAAATGATAAAAATTGTTATCTATCAGCGTTGAGATCTCTTTCCAGCTTCTGACAGCATAAACGGGCCAGAGATAGCTGTGCACAGGTAAAAATAATAAAAAAAGACTTTTTACCAGGAAAAAAATCTGGCAATGGGCAGATGTTTGGGAACTCCCACGACATTTTTTTCTGTTTTCGTTTTAATTCTTATCGCGTGGAATATTTTTTTTCTGCTTGGTGTGAAAAAATAGAATTTCGATAAACGTTTTTTTGGCAGTGCTTGAAAGGCGCCTTATACTAATGCAAATATAAACATTAGTTGATTTTTTTTTCTTTACTCTTTCTCTCTCTCCGAGTACTTTCTGCTGAAAATTTAGTTTTGTATGTATAAACAAAACTCCGCCTTCATTCCCAAGTAAACAAGTAACTTTTTTATATTGTTTAGATAATTGTTAAAAGGTAGCATTTAGCTTTTTTTTAAATAAAAAGATACATAAAGTTTTGTTATAAAAAGTACATTTACAATTCTTATTTTTTTTACTTACTGAAAACTGCATTGTACTGAACTTTATTTTAGTAATGGTATTTCACGTGGAAATGCTGAAAGTTAATCCATGTTTATGAAAAAGTATAGAACATTTTTTATTCTATTTCCCCATTTCGGTATTAACTTTTTTACTCTTCAGTGGATTTAAAAATATGTGCACATAAGTTTTGAATTTTACATATTTGGGGTACTTTTTCAAAGAATTTGCTTTTGAAACACAAATAAACATATGCTTGTTCATATATATATATATATATATATATATATATATATATATATATATATATATATATAGATAGCACCATTTTCTGGTCATCAAAAGAAAAGGATTCTAGGATTCTATTCCAAGAAAATGCGTTTTATTTATCGAATATTTCTATATAGTGGCCGTTAATATTTCAAATTATGCACTGTTATTAAAAAGAAAAAAAAAAAAATTCACACTCTGAAATTTAATATTGAGGTGATTTACATATGCTTACAAATCCTTTTAAACATGTAAATTATTAATTTTGTTTGCATATGAAATGAAAGCAGAACAAAATCAAATTTAAACGATTTTAAAAATCATAATTTTATAAAAATTTTTAATTTTTTTTGTAAATTATTAATTTTGTGCATTTTTTACTATGCAAATTATTAATTATGTACTTATATAAAATGCAATTAAAACTAAATCACATTTTAACAATTTTAAGAAAAACGAAATCTTTAATTAAATATTTTAAAATTTTATAATCTTAAACAATTTTTCTTTTTATTATTTTTTAAAATTTTCTCCGATTTTTACTTAAAAAAAATTAAAATTGTAACTTACGTTACGCTTGATTGGATTGTTAAATATATAGAAAACACTTCTGTCTATAAAATTTTCATAAAAACTTGAGATTTTATTAAATTTAAAGTGAGTTTTAATAGTGTGATTGAATCTAAATATAAAATATAATTCATAGATTTATTTTAAGGGCTACTCAGTGCCTTTCGGATCTCTAAAAGTTTTAACTTTAGATGCTTTGATGAATTTATGTTCTAATGTATATGAATATAGAAATTCTGTACTGCTATATTGAGTTTAGACTGTAAACAAAGAAAAAAATTAGATATGAAATCAGATTTTAGTTCCTATAAAACGCCTTTAATCCCAATTTTACTGCCATTTAAGTCGCCATGCCGTGAAAAACGAAGTACAGGCTGATTTTAATATAGTGAACAAAGTCAAATCCGTTAAATAGTGAAATATCGCCAAGTTGGTGATTGTTTCGTACACTAAATTCTTGCCGGTAAGATAATATTTCTCCAAAGGCTGCTAATATTATCGTCAACTTGGTAGGCTTCTGTACTTATGTTTCTACATTATTCTAGTGCATCTATTAGTTCTCATTAGGTGTCGTGACTTCAGTTGGAGAAAGCCCGAACATTCGTTCAGTTTTTAGAGTTAGCTGTTGACTAATACGTGTGAGATTGCTTTGTGCTATTAATTCTTAGTAGGTTTTGCTTTGTAAACTATTGATGGAGTACTTAGTATGTACCGATTATAGATATGCTGGAAAATAAACTGTGAATGTTTGTTCTAAATAAAAAAATCTCTTCAAGTTCCTGTTTACTCTTTGTTATCAACCATTTTGAACTTAAAAGAGCAACATTAAATTATTTCTATTATTATAGTAACTTTAAAAACATTTAGTTTTTGCAGGAACTAAATTCTGATTTCATATCTATTTTTTTCTTTATTTACAGCCTAAACTCAAAACAGCAGAACAGAATTTCTATATTAATATACATTAGAACAAAAATTCATCACATCATCTAAAGTTAACACTTTCAGGGATTCGAAAAGTACTGAGTATCCCTTAAAATAAATGTATGAATTATATTTTACGTGTAGATTCAATTACACTATTAAAACTCATTTTAAATTTAATAAAATCTCAAGTTTTGATGAAAATTTTACAGTATAAACAAAAGTATTCCCTATATATTTAACTATCCAATCAAATGTAACATATATTCAAATTTTGATCTTTAATACTAGATTGCCCAAGGCAGTCATTTTGACTGTTTTTTTAATTTCAATTAGAAAAACAATTATGAAATATAATGACACAATTTCTTAGAATTTGGTGACTTTTTCTATAACATATAAATGGGTTTATGAATAATTGTAGTTATTTCCGCCCTCCTTTATTATATAATATTAAAAATTAATTTTAAACAAATTTCTTTACATATTTGTTATTTTTTCACAATGCAGTCATTTTGACTGTTTTTGGGCAATATAGGTATACAAGAAATCTCGGGCAATCTAGTGTTAAAGTAAAAAATCAGAGAAAATTTTAAAAAATAAGCAAAAGAAAAATTGCTTAAGATAAATAAAATATCAAAATATTTAATTGCAAATTTCATTATTCTTAAAATCGTTCAAATGTCATTCAGTCATTTTCGAAAAAAAATATCTTAAGACATACTCTAAAATAAAATATCCTTACCTCCTATTATTTATAACATATTTTTCGAAAATTTGTAATACAAACTTTTTTATATAAAGTAAAGTTGAAAATTTTCTTTGATATCGAAGCTAAAATTTTACAGTTATGTTCTTTGTAAGTTATTAAATAAATATTTTTTTATTTTATATTTTTTCCTATCTTAAAATATTTTAGTCCATTGACATAATTTTAGTACCTAAACCTCAATTTTATATATGTTAAGCATCAATGCGAAATTTCACGCTTTTAAAATTATTACATTTTAAAAATAATTTTGTAAATATGTCGACATGTTTGAAGCAAAAACAAACTAAGTTTCAGCGTTGAATTTTAATACTGTTGACTTTTACCTCTTTAAAAATGATTTTAAATATGATATTTGAAGGTGAAAAAGGTACTGTCTCCTTAATATTAACACACTGTGTGCGGTTACATTTCGCAGCGGAATTGTACTGGGAACTGGCGTTTTGCGCGTAAATTTAGTTATTCAGTTAAATCTCAATAGATCGATAATTATTTAATTTTGTTAACCAACTTTTCGTATTCTATATTGAAATATATAAACAAATATAGAAATAGAAATATATAAATAAAAACCATAAGATTTTTGTAAATAAAAAGTAAGTTTTTTAGTGGATAAATTTAACATAGTATTGTAAATGTGACGAATCAAATAGAAATAATATTATACAGATTAATTTTTTTGAATTATGTTATATATAAACATTTTTACATTATAAAAAAATGAAAGACAAGAACATTTTTCTTCGCTTTCTTGTATATACCGTTTTTTTTTTACCCACAAACAAACCATGGTGCTACACTAACCCTCACTAGTACGTGACACGCGCTCAAGTATCAATCGTCATACAACGTACTAGTACGTGCCGAGCATACAATATGTTAACAGTGTTTGATGAAATTATGTAGTAAATTATAAAACAAATTACATCGCAAAGCGTAATGTAAATGAAATAAATCTATTTAAAATGAAACCATACTGCAATATGAATGACTGACTGACTGTGACACTTTTTTCTCTCACTCAATCACATATTAAACGTTTAGCCCTAATTGTTTTTGCTAGCTTGGATTTGTGGGGTAAGGAGAATTCCAGATAAAACTAAGTCGTGGCACCAAGAAAAGAAGCAAAAAGGTTCGAAGTGGAACTTAAACTTTTATTTAAGACCTAAAAGACCAACATGTTTCTTAGTCCTGAGCAGAGAAGACAATGATATACTGGCGTTAAAATTGTGGAATAAGGGTTGGCCCCACGACTGGCTATGACACGAATTCTTTCCAGGAGCAAGTAGCTTAGTTAGCAAATCAGAGAGGAGCTTAGATTATTGAAAATAGTAAACCATTATCCAAAAAAATTGCAGTTATTTCAGACCTAGCTCAGAGAAATGGATTGGAAGGATTCAAGTCTCGGACTTTCTTTTTATAATAAGATATTTTGTAGGTAGGAAAATAGATTTGAAGGAGTTAAGAAGGCGAAAATAAAAATTTTTAGAGATTCTAATTGCAATAATTTTAATATATTACACGCACGTATATATATATGTATTTATATATATATATATATATATATATATAATAGATATCTATATATATATATATATATATATATATATATATATATATATATATATATCTATATCTATATATATATATATCTATATATCTATATATATATCTATATCTATATCTATATCTAATATATATATATATATATATATCTAATATATATATATATATATATATATATATATATGTATGTATATGTCCACTAATCAATTACTCCCTTAGACAAAATAAAACTCTTCCTTAGAAATAAGTATTAAAAATCATAACTAAAACTGGTACTAGTGTTTTAAGTTTTAATACATTTAAATTAAACTTTTTGCGCAAACCGAATTAGAATTTCAAGAAGTGAAGTAAAAATCTCTTAAACGCTGAATTCATCCTTCCCAACAGAGACGTTTAATCAACTTAGCAAAGAGTCATTTTTCAGCGGCGTAAATTAGAAATTTTAGAAACCTAAATTAAGTCATGACGTTCATCCCTGCGTAAGCCTATTTAGAGAGATTTGAATTTCTTAGGCGAAATACTGCTTGCTTATACCATTAAGATTTCTCCGGAGCTTTTAGAAAATCCTTCTGGACTACTGTGAATTCAACGTATCGCTATTGAATTTTTTGAAACATTTTTTTTTCTGAAAAAAAAGTGTTTAAAAGAAAATATAAACATTTCAAAGCCATTAGAAGATCATTATTATTCTGTGGAAATTCAAGGAATTAGTAGGAAAAGAAATAGCATATTTCTGCTGAAATTTTTGAATAGATAATTCTAATAAAATTTTTTAAGGAGTTATTTAGATTTAGATATTAGGTACTTCCTATTAGTCCTTCTAAATAACATGAATTTTTATGAAATAACACTGCTTGTACTGCAATGGAATTTTTTAAAACACAAAATAAGATTTAGTTTGGTGTGGCACAAAATCATACCGTGATAGTTAGTGCAAGTACATAAAAAATAGATATTATAAAAACGTCATAAAATGTGTAAAAGTTGTTAAAAAAATAGTAGTTTAGTTTCCTAATGAATCGAAAATAGTTTGTTATACTAATTTTTTTGAAATTTTTTAAGACACAAAATATGATTTATTCTGGTGTGGTACGAAAACATGAATGGTTGGTGCAAGTACATAAAAAAATTGATATAAAAATGTTAAAAATGTGTAAAAGTTGTAAAAAAAATAGAAGTTTAGTTTCATAATGAATCAAAAATAGGCTGCTATACTAATTTTTTTGAAATTTTTTAAGACACAAAATAAAATTTATTCTGATGTGGTACGAAATCATCATACGTGAGTGCAAGTTCATAAAAAATAATTATTATAGAGATTAAAAAAAGTGTAAAAGTTATTTAAAAATAGAACTTTAGTTTCATATTGAATCGAAAATAGGTTGTTATGCTAAATTTTTTGGACCTGGAAAGGTGATGACTTCCATATGTCCTAAACATTTTTTCCAGTTTAATTAATAATTCACCCTCTAATAAACATTTCATATATCGTGTTAGAAATTTACGTTTCCTTCAACTATTATTTAAATCTTAGTCAAATAACAGTTAAAGGATTTGTAATAAATAGTAAGGATTGCAGATTCTTCAATACCCCATAATTGAAGCCATGTATACTGTGAGGTGTAAAATATTGTTTTGCTGATTGATGCTATATTGTAACACAAATATGATGTTTCAATAGAAGAATCAGAAATAAATGGCAATACCAAATTGCATTCCATTTCAATGTTTCATTAATCATTTGATAACAAGCATACAATTATTGCAGAATTGGATTTTGAATTTTAAAATTTAAAACATTCAATGTGGACGTTGCATAACTCTCATACATACTTATGAAACTATTCAGATTTTGTTAAATTTCATTTCATTTTATTTTTATTTAATTTTTAAATACGATCCTTCACTTCTTTAATCTATTAACAGCTTCATTTTTTTTCATGAATTAGATCAAAAAATATCACATATTTTTATTTCATATTTTTGTTCTTTTTACATTTGTAAGCTGGGAAATGGTATTAAAAGTAATATTTCTAATTATTTTAAGCATATATAACAACATTTTTTACTGGAAATAAAATAATGTTTTCTCTAGAAGTTGTCTTTTCTCTCTCTCATGTATGCCAGACATGGAAGTCACATTTACAGTTGGGCACATAAACGCAAATATTTTCCATTACAATTATTACACAATTATTTTCGAATTCAAATACTGAAAGTGCATTTACTTAACCTGTTTTTTCAAAGATCATTTTTAGTGCGATAAATATTGAAAGAGGGCAAGAGGCATAGTCCAATGTCACTGTCCGGACAAAAATACCTAGTCCCTTTTCTAATCCTTATGCCGCTGTCATTTTTCTTGAGTGAACACACATAGCACTAGCTTGGAACTCATAGTTTTTTGTCTGTAGGTGGAATTACCTCTAAAATGTTTTGGTCAGTTTCCCAAAAACTCAAAGATAAAAACTTGCACAGTAATGCAAAAACTATTAGAAATCTAGCGCTTTTATACCAAACAGAATACACTTCGAAAACTAACACCATGTGCACACCTATACGATCAATTTGACATTAAAAATACAAAAGATACGGCCAAAACAATGAGAACGAAAAAGAATCAAATTGCCCGTATGCCATGCGGGCAAATCATTTAAGGCAAGGTAAACGCGCTCTTAAGGTGTAGTTGCAAATCAGGCAAGGGGGAATAAAGTGCACAGTTACACAACTGATAAAATATTAGTTTTTAATACCGTCAAATGTATGGGCAATAATAATTCAACAATAATTAGAACCGTTTGAATAGAGAGCTGTTGAATGGAATTGCCTGTTTTGAATAGTTCTTAATAGTATCCAAAATGCATACAATATTAATTTCAAGATGAGTAGGGTTGTATTCAACAATAAATATTATATATTAATTGAACTAGTCTATCTCAAGTTCTGTCATCTGGCAATCACTAATAGCGTTATAATATTTGTTGTATTCAGAATTTTCATTATATAGACATAAATATTGCAGTATAAACTGGGAGATGCAAGAGTAAATGCTACAACAATCGTAAATGCAAAAAAATTCTCAATTTCATTTTCATTTTGAGTTAGGTAGATGCATAAATACGTTTTTAATAAATAAATTCAAAATTTTTCAAAATGGTTAATTTAAAGTTTCTAAGCTTTGTACGAACGTAAACGGTTAACTTGTCAAAATGGATTTTCTTTTAATGTACCGAAAATTTTTACTATAAAATATTTTTATACATACATAGTATAAAATTTTGTTTTTTTCTTATTTCATCACTACAGTCAAACAACTAAATTCATCCATATATATAATATATTTTTCTAAATTATAATAGTAATTTTATTAAATAATTATTTCTATCCTAGATTTATTTTAAAACAATAAACCTGTAAAACGATGTTTTAAATTATTTCTTCCTATATTTCACCTTTTAAATACTGAGAACTGAAGGCACGGAGGGTATTTATCCCTTATGCTAATATTAGTTTCTGTATGAGTTAGTGACGAACATAGTGTTCGAAATACAACGAACGAGAATTGAAAAACAATCGCATTGACAATTAGAACATCAATCATTTTTTTTATTATCACTTAAAAGTTTATGATAATTTTTATTTTTAGACTTCACTTTATAATTTTTTATTTTTTAAGGACATAATTTTCTTAAATTTCTTTTTCAAAACCAGATTTCTGCAAATAATTTTTTTTATAAAAATATTTCGTGGCAATTTTTATTCTTTAAAAATATTTACCAATTAGATATTTTAAATAAATTGTAATGATACCATTAATGTAGCGAACAATCCATGATTAAAGTATATTGGATTAAAATTAATGTTTTCCGATATAACGATCTATCCCTGTATAACGATAAATTTAATAGGTACAATAATTAACTGCTGTATTGATGTTTTATTGTATACATGTTTTTCAAGAAATAAATAATATTTGTAAGAAATGATTTATTTTATGTTTATGGATAGTACGCTTTAGCCACTACCATTTTACGTTTTAAATTCTTTTAATTACTGTTTTGCTGGCTGTAAACTAAGTATAGAGCAATTTGCCGCAACGTCACGAACTACTATAATGCCCTTCCCATTCATTTTCAAGTTTAAAACAGCTAATAGACAAACAAACTGCCTTTCCGTTTTAAACTAAAGAAAGATATGTCATAAATTGAGATTTGCCGTACTGCGTGAAATCGCCTTATTATAACATATAAGGAAATTTTTTTTTCAATTCTCGCTTCAATTCATTTTTCTCAGATAAAATAGATTGAAGCAAAACGTTTAATTGGTAGCAGTGACACAACCATCAAATTATCGAATATTCTTTTCGATGCCAGATTAAAATATCTCCGATGATTCAGAATGATATCGAATAAGTGAACTCAAATAGAAGGAACCCCGGTATGATGTTTGTATGTACCGATATGATTGGCTATACAGACGTTACCGTCATTTCCCCTCTGCCCCATAGCAACGCTTTCTTTCTTCCCTCTCTCTGAGCGGTACAACAAACTCGGCACCAAATTACCAGTTGATGGCACCAGGAGAGGAAGAGATTAAGAACGAGTCCTTTATTTTTTGTTTAGAGAACAAGCATCTGCGTAATCAGTCACTATAGCAACGTCAATGTATGTTCAGCAGGGAAAAATGACGTGCTGACGAAATTCCCCAACGGGATAACGAGGACCGTTAAAATACATATATAGACAGGAAGTATTGTCTGGCACCAAAGAGACGCAGGTTTATATCCAATATATATATGTATGTATGTATGTATATGTATATATATAATATATATATATATATATATATATATATATATATATATATATATATTATACGTGTACACACATGTATACATATACATACATACACACATATGCACACACACGCACATATATATATATAGTCATACACCTATATATACATATATATATATATACACATATATATATATATACATACACATACATGCTCATATATATATATATATATATATATATATATATATATATATATATATATATATATATATATATATATACATACATGTATGTATGTATATATATATATATATATATATATATATATATATACATACATACATACATACATATGTATGTATGTATGTATGTATACATATATATATATATATATATATATATATATATATATATATATATATATATATATACTTACAGAATGGGGGTGAAAATGTACTATTTAAGAGAAGATCGTATCTTATTCCATTAGAGAATGTTAAATATTATGGGCTGATGACCTGTTGCCGACTGAGTCTAGTTGACATCAAATTAGCTAATATGACAAATATTATTCTAAAGAAACTTAAAGCTTCGAATGGGTGTCTTTCTTATATTTACTATAAGTCTCTGACTCTGACATAAATACATTCGAACAATTTACATCGCATTATTTATCAATCATTTATAAGCATTCTCAGTTGTTTGTCAAGAGTTCTGTTTTTACTTCAGCTGATTATAACTTTCTGAATACCTCAAAAGGAACACAGACTTCTACTACACAGAACAGTCGAACTATTATACTTGTTCACCTACGCAGATACAAAGAATTTTTCCCAAAATAAAATTTTTCTAACTCTGCCACATATATAAAATTAATCTCTTGCGTCTTTTAAACATCTGAAAATATGTTTAGAGTAGTTTAACTTATATGCTGTTTGTCGTCGTCAGATTAAAGCATTGTTGTTAAATAAAAAATGTAACAAAATACTTCCTTACCATGTATTAACATTTACTGTTATAAATGATTATTATTTTGAAAATAGGTAACACGACAGTATACTCATAGATTTAAACATTTTAAATAACATTTGATTTTACAATGTAAGGAATAATAAAATTCAAAGTAGGGCGTGTCAAAAAAATTGCTTGACAGACAAGATGCCAGATTCACGATTCTTTACGGATTGCTTACGTCTAACATAAATAATACATATAATTTTTAAACTCTAGCTATGAATATAACGTGATGAATATATACATTTTTGGCTGCATATTTCAGCGAAATGCATAGTTAGAAAATTACAAGTGTCACGCCCAGTGTGGGCGTTAACATAAGAAAAAAAGTGTATTGTCGATGCCCCGACTTTGTCTTGAATATAGGTCTATTGTTAAGCTTTCTTATCAAACCGTTTATATTTTCCGGAGGTAGGCTCGAACACTGTATTGTCAGTCAATACTAATTTGAGGAAGCTTAAACGGGCGGGTGTTATACCTGAGATGAAATTAACGGACATGCATTGCTTTAAAATCATGGAAGGAAGTGCAATCATGAATCATGCGTCCGAAGTGAAAGCACTTTCAGAGTTTTCCTGCTTTTCTAGGTGTGTTTCTTCCATGCGGACAAACAACCATTCGAGAGATTATACTTAAGACTGCATTCTCAAACACCAATAAATTTCAAGAGTAAATGCAGTATGCATAATAATACTAATTTGCTTCTGTGGTACACTGTTGTCAATAGACGCTTAGGCAAAATGACTGAATGACTTACTAGGTGGAATATTAGGATAAACAACTAAATGTGAAGTTGCCATATTCACTTTCAAACACACTGGTAATTTAACACATTGTGTGCGGGTACATTTCGCAGCGGAATTGTACTGGGAGCTGGCGTTCTAGCGTAAATTTAGTTATTCAGTTAAATCTCAATAGATCGAAAAATATTTGATTTTTTAACCAACTTTTCGTATTTTATATTGAAATATATAAACAAAATATATAAATAGAAATATATAAATAACAACCATAAGATTTTTGTAAACAAAAAATATATTTTTAGTGGATAAATTTATAATAGTATCGTAAATATGAAAAATCGCATAGAAATAGTAGTATATAGGTTTAACTTTTTCCAGTTCTGTGGTTCCTCATCGACTGATGTAAAAACTGATTTTTATTTGTCTAAATTTTTCAAGAATATGTGTAGTAGACAAGAACATTCGGCTTCGTTTTCCTGTATATACCGTTATTTTTGTACCCACAAACAAACCGTGTGGTTACACTATCCCGTACTAGTATAATAATAATAATATTGTAAATAATAATATTGTAAATATGATGAATCAAATAGAAATAGTAGTATATAGATTTATTTTTTTCCAATTATGTTATATATAAACATTTTACATTATAAAAAATGAAAGACAAGATCATTCGGCTTCGTTTTCCTGTATATACCTTTTTTTTGTACCCACAAACAAACCGTATTGTTACACTAATCCGTACTAGTACGTGCCCCGCTTACAATGTGTTAAAGCAGATTCCGAACAGATACGAACATTCATGCTACAACGGGATTCTAACCGCAAAATCCGGTACTGAAGAGCAGTGCTCTACGAGTACCATTCGGCCATAGTTTGGCCATTCCAGGAGATTCATTGCATCACTGTACTTGAAAAATAAGTGCATCAACAAATACTTCTATGCCTTGATAACAATCAGTAAATCCCTCCAGATTTCTTGAGCTTAGGAGTCTTATTTTGAGATTTTTACTGCGAATTTACACCTAAAAATTACGGAACAGGCAACCCAATAAATAAAACTGGACTACCCTATTCAAACCAGGATGTTTGATTGTATGAGGTATGCCAGACTGCCCCCACCTTCTCGTTTTATGCAGTACCACAACCCCATCGTAAAAAGCAAGGATCAAGCACCCCTGCAGACATACATCAAAACAACAAAAGGCACGGAACTATAAAAATTGTCACCCCCAATTTTTATATCGCATTTTATATTTGTCCCTTCCCCCTCACCCTTCTTTCTTACACGTAAAGGTTTCAGGGACGGAAAAAAGTCCTACTTAAGCCAGTCCCCTTTGTCGTTCAGGTACCTCCTCATAATCTTTATGCCGCAATCATTATAAGCTGCCGTTTTATGGTCCGGTCCCTTTCTGCTTGTCCGAAGTTCTTTGTTACGTCCCGTAAAGGTAACGATGAAAGACGAGGAGTTTTATAGCTGTTTGGGTGTATGTAGATCATCCGTAGTGACTAAGTTTCTGGAGAAGCGTTTATATATATACAGCAGCGAGGGTTATTCGGCGTGTCAAATAAATTCTAATGGGATGAATAGAAATGGTATATAATATACTTCGAGGCATCGTGGATATTTAAATATCATTGTTTCCAGCGATTTCGAAAAATAATACAAATACGAAACACAAAAAAATTAACAAAAAAAATAAAAAAAAAAAAAAATAAATAAAAAAGATCTCAAAATAACATCAAAAAAAAAACAAATAAAAAAAAACAAAATAAAATCAAAAAACAAAATTTAAATAAAATAAAATTAAAAACAAAAAAAGTACTTAAAATCAATAAAAATCCTTTAAGCCAAGGAATCATATAATCTGCCGCAATAATAAAGTGAGGAATTATATCCGAAGGTAACGATGAAAGACGAAGTTTAAAGATAATAATAAGACGAATTAAGAGAAAAAATAAAATTAAAAAATAAATAAATAATGAATAGAAATGGTATATAATATACTTCGAGGCATCGTGGATATTTAAATAGGCGCCATCTGTTGTGGCCGAAGCGATTTCGAATAGTGGGGGGAGAGGAGAGTAATATTTCAGGATAATAACGAAATGTAAACATTGTTCTGGAGGGGGGATTCTAAAACAGAAGTCTTATTTATTCTACACTACAGTGTTCTCAAAGTGTGCGCCATTGTAGTAGTGGATTTTTTTCTCCTTGAATGAATATTTTAGATTTAAATTTTTTCAACATATTTGCTTGTGTATACATACACGATAACTTGAGTTATCCGAGATCTATTATATTTTTCCTAATATATAAGAATTGAAGTTACCCAGAATAGATTTTAAACGTACATATTTATTATATGTAAAATTCTTCTGTAGGAATTTTAATTTAATCTAATTAAGTTTGTGATGACTGTACGCGTGGTGGGGCCAAGTATTTTGAAAATAATTCTTTCCTTACTTTTCCATCAAAACAGTCCAATGTATAATTTATTTAAAAACTTTTAATAATTTTTTGGATTTACAGCGTCAAAACACGACAACGTCTGCCAGGTCATCTAGTATACATATATATATACATATATATACATATATATACATACACATATATATACACACATATATATATATATACACACATATATATACACACCTATATATATACACATATATATATACACACATATATATACACATATATATACACATATATATATACACATATATACACACATATATATACACACATATACACACCTATATATACACACATACATACACACCTATATATACACACATATACACACATATATATACACACACATATAAATACATACATATACACACATATATAAATACACACATACACACATATAAATACATACACATATATACACACATATATAAAACACACACACACATATATAAAACACTCACACACATACACACACATATATACACACATATATAAAACACACACACATATATAAAACATACACACACATATATAAAATACACACACATATATAAAACACACACACACATATACACACATATATAAATACACACATACATACACACATATATAAATACACACACACATATACACACATATATAAAACACACACACACATATACACACATATATATACACACATATACACACATATGTATACACACATATATACACACATACACATATATACACACATATATAAAACACACACACACATATATACACACATATATAAAACACACACACATATATACACACACATTATATATATATATATATATATTATATATATATATATATATATGCTTTATTCCTCCCAAATCGCGAAATAATTTTTTCGAAAACAAAAAAAAGTGATCTATAAAGGGTTAAACCACTCGGAATTGAGAAGCAGGTCCGGATTTCATTAGCCTTCGTGTTGCAAAACAGTAGTTAGTAGAGATCCAAACAAATCGTTGCAGAGCGTTTTTTTTAAATATATAGTCCTATCTAATGCATTTTACATGCACTGGTTGTCATTGAAATTAAATTTATTAAAAAATCATGTTACAGGCTTCCAATCTGTAAAGAGTTTTGTAAAATATTTTATACAAGCCTCTTTCTAACAGAAAATAATTATTTTACGAAAAGGAGAGAAATTAGCTGTTGGATATTCAGTTGCCTAACACAGTGTCCCTCCGGTTGTTACTAGAGGATGTTGCGTTCCATGCTCGCGCACTGAGCATGCGCGAGGTTTCTGTTCGAGAGAGTTTTCCTCAGTACGAGTTCGAGTGAGCTCCGTGTAACATGGCAGGCCTTCTGTCAACAAATTCAGTCCATATTTTTGTTCAATAAATGTTCGTGTTGTTTGTGAATGACGTCTTTGATCATTTTTATACAGTCCATTTAAAAGCACATCCAGAGGACAAATCAAAACGATTATCCGTTAACTGTTAATTGATGGTCTCCAGGTAGACCTTTAGGTAGACTGTAAAGATTTGCAGGTAGATTTACATGTTATTAGATTTATTTTATACTACCCGTGCCTGTATTAAAGGAATTATTTAATGTTTGTCTAACATTATATTCCGAGGCCTTATTTAAATTATCTTAAGTTTATTATTAGTTCCTTCATATGGATGATGGTATTAATAAACGAAAATAATTTAATATTGTATTGAGTATCACAAGTTTAAGGTTTGTAACTTAATAAAAAGCATTCATTTTTCATTTTTCATTCATTTTTCATTGTTCATTTTTCATATACATTACTGTTTCCCTAAGCCTAAATCTGGAATTTAAAAATTTTTCTTTTACTATTTAGTAAAGCTAGAACAAAAAGTAAATAAAAATTTTACTACATTTTATTAAATATGAATTTATAATAGAAATACATCACTGTTCATTATTTTACAAGAAATACTTGCCGAATGGTAGAGTGTTGCTCATTGATTCGCGGGTTCAAATCCCGCCGCTGGCGTCAATATTCGTATCAGTTTAGAATCTTCTTTAACCCGAGTGGAACTCACCGAGGAAAAAAGTCTCCAAATAATACGTTAAAGGTTTATTGTGTCAGTGGCCAAAGCGTTCTATGATATTTTACTTCACCCTTTGTCGACTAGAATGGAATACGGGAAGCCCACCCTCGATATTGTCCCTTTACTTCCCGTTATAAATAGATATATAAATAGATATTATAGATTGTTAACTTTTAATGCACATAAAGCTCGTCAAGTCTCGAAGATCATCCCGTAAGAAATAATGGATTCTAAAACTACAAATAAAAATATTCTTTAAGAGACTTTTTTATATTTTTTTTACGAAAGTCATCCAAGATATTTAAGTGGTGCAATTAGAGATACATCTGTTACCGCAAACGAAATACTTCGAAATAGAGATTTGCAAATCCATGAAAAGCTATCAGCGTCTTTGTGCCTCAGGGAGTAGGGGTGCATCCCTCAATAAATGTCAGTGAAAGAGTGGTACAATTCCTGAACAATCGACCTCACCCTCTTACCGCAAAACTCCGTGGGGAAAACACTCGTAGAAATGTACATTACATCCCTTTTCAGAACATTTTTGGAGCTTGAAAATTGTACGTGACAACCGCTTTGAAGTCATCATTTGTTTGGCGGAATTGTACGTGCGAACCGCTTAGAGGGTTAAGCAGTAGGTCCCGGTCTCATTAGACCTGGATAGCAAAATAATAGACTATAGCACTCCAAACCAAGAACTACTTAGATTTTTATGGTATAAATATTGAAATTCAAAATGCATTTACCTCATCTATCTTTTATTAAAATGCTTACAAATACCACATTAAAAAAATTCATTGAAATAAACATTAAAAACGTAAGTATGAGTCGTTAGTAAATGAAAAGGATTATTTTAGTACATTATACGCTTTTATATTTAAAGGATATACCCATCATTATAAGTATTTATTATTCAGTAAAACACACATTCATATTTCATATCAGTTAATATGTCCCAAACATATATATTTAATTTAACATATTGTAGAATTAGAATAACAAAAAAATACACATCAAAATACCTTTAAATATTTTTTTCGACCTGTAAAACTTTCACGTAAAAACATTTGTTGATATTTTCCGTAACTCAACAGTAATTTTACACTGTCAAAATATCGAGTAACAGATCATAATTCAAAATATCCCCCCCCCTCTCGATAAAATAAGGTGAAAAAAATTCTAAAATCATAAATAAAAAATGCAATAGAAAAGGTACTTGAATAGTTAAATATGTCACCGATATTACGCCACATATATCTGTCTCCAAAGACAGATCGAACAGCTGCTTGTCTACGGTGACAGTTAATTCTCCACTCTGCGCTTTAAAAAATGGTTCATGGCTACGTAAGTGACGTCATATTTTCCCTCGGCGTTAAAGGACAACAAAGGGAAGGGAACAGAGACAAGATAAAAAAGATACATTTCAAAAAAGGGTGCTGGGGGAAGGGGGGATTTTTATTACTCTGTACCCATTTTTTTATATATTATTTTCCTTTGAGTTATATTTCAGTCTTTCACCTTAAAAACCATTTTTTTTTTTTACTGATTTATTTTTTCCCCTCGTCTGTTCGGGGTAAAGGAGATTCCTTTTGTTCCATGGTTCGAATCGAGAGCGATTTATGGGGATATTTTAGATGGAAGTATTAGTTGCAATGATGTGTAGCAGGGGTTATTTAGAGAATACATAGGGTTCGAAAGCAATAGTCGTTCATCTTTTCCAGTTCCAGAATTGCTGCTCTCCCCCCTCCCCTCCTCATCCCAAGGTTGCTGGCGGTATCCTTTGTGTAGAATCTTTTTTAAATAAAACGCTAACACAGCTGGAAGATTGAAAGGTTAGAAATAGAATATACGGCTCAGAATTACGTGTTTATTTTTGAAGACTTAATATATTTAGACATATTCGACAAATAAATTATATTCAGTGTTTGTCGCGCATTCATAACTTTTTAAAAAATATATTCACTTTGAACAGAAATTTTTTTTTAGTTTTTTAACCCTTTAACACTTTGACTGCCAAGCCAAAATTGCAAATGTTCACAACGGGGCCAAACTTTTTTTTTTGTGTAATTTGTATTTTTTCAACATAAAACTATATATAAAAACAATATTTCAAAACAAACAATATTTTAAAACAAACTCTCTCTATTTATATATATTTCCTTTTTTGTTGCATGTTCCAAATATTTAATTTTTCATAAAACTTAGCTCATAAAATCGTCACATATACCAATTTTCTCAAACCACGTATACCTAACACATCGTAGGGAGCCCAACAATCAAACTCCAATATGATTTTCATGTAACTGATAACATCTTTGATAGCCATGGCCTGAAGTGTTAAAACACCATGGCTATCATATCGGATAGCCAGTGTCTCAACGGAAATATCACTGGATATCACATATGATAGCCATGGCAGTCAAAGTGTTAAAGGTCACCAAAATAAATTCATGGGAATTTAATGTAATTTGTTTATAAATGTTATCTATAAGCCTTGTATATGTAAAATATATAAAAATTTTTTATATTCCTTAGAAGGGTTTGCCTTAGAGGATACCAAATTAGGGTTTGAGAAGTGGTTTAACTGACTAACCCCTACCCTTGTACAGCTTGAACATTATGCCTTTTTAAAAGTTTAACTATACTGGAAGAACAATAAATGATAATCCTTAAACTGGTATAATAAATAAATAGCTTAACAACTAAAAAGTGTTGTTTGTATAGATACTTTTATTTAAGGTCATAAGTAAGATAAATTGAATCTCACATCTCAAGTACAGAAAGTTTAAATACATATATTTCAATAGAAAAAAAAATCAATAAGTCAAACGTAGAACTATCATCTGTTATATATTTAAAATATCAAAAATATAATATGTATAAAATGTATAATATGTATATATAAAATGTATAAAATATATAAAATATATAATGTATTTTTAATATATAAAATGTATAATATGTATATATATACATATATACATACATTATATATATATATAATCGAAAACTCATCCATGTCTCCAAAAAGTTTTTTTAATTGCAAAAGCTCTTGATTCTACATCATTGGTTTCCATATATCACATATGAGATTGGAGCCGTAAAAAATTACAAAAAGATAAATTAAAGTACTCCAAAAAGTAAAGAAAAAAAAAAAAAAAAAGATGTTTAATAGGTGGATTTGCTACGAAACCACTGTCCGTTAAAGGGTTAAAAGCATTATTTCCCTAAAGATAAATTATGTATAAAATTATGTACAAACAACAGTTAGCCGAACGATGGCCGACTGGTTAGGATGCTGGCAGTCG
Organism: Pardosa pseudoannulata; assembly: GCA_032207245.1. Classification (NCBI taxonomy): domain Eukaryota; kingdom Metazoa; phylum Arthropoda; class Arachnida; order Araneae; family Lycosidae; genus Pardosa; species Pardosa pseudoannulata. Next base: position 22,700,188 of record CM063498.1, on the reverse strand, counting down.
GAACCGGAGTTCGTGGGTTCGAATCCCTTTGTGGCATGGATGTTCATAGCCGTTCGGAATCGGCTTTAATCTGTAGGCCCCGGTTTCATTAGCCCTAGTGTTGCAAAAAATAGACCGTAGCACTCCAAACCAAACAAACAACAGCTACAATGCTACTGCGTCGATTTTTTGAATGAGTGTAATATGTTGATTCTAATGGCTACGGTTAATAAAGAATACGGCATTCTTTAGAAAATAGCCCAAAATATGAGCTTAGGTTATTTTTTTCTTCATACTGCATTAGGCCTCTGATCAGGCTGCTTCTTAATTCAACACAGATCAAACAAAAGCAAAATTCTTTAAAAAATATTTTAATAAAAGAGTATTTACTCTTTCTTCAGCAAGAAATACGGCAATCGTATAATAATCTTATAGTAATACCACGTAAATATGGCACCACGTAAATACGAGCTTTCGTTAATTTTGCCTTCCTTTTGTATTAGGTCTCTGAGAAAGGTTGATTCTTAATTCAACATAGATCAGATGAATGAAAATTCTATAGAAAATGGTATAATAAAAGAGTCTTCACACTTTCTTCAGTAAGAAATAAGGCAATCTTATAAATACCACGTAAATATGAGTTTTCATTAATTTTGCCTTGCTCTTGTATTAGGTCACTGAGAAAGGCTGCTTCTTAATTCAACACAGATCAGACAGCAAAATTCTAAGAAAAAAAATGTTTTAATAAAAGAGTGTTTACTCTTTCTTCAGCAAGAAATACGGCAATCTTATAAATATCACGTAAATACGGCACCACGTAAATACGAGCTTTCGTTAATTTTGTCTTACTTTTGTATTAGGTCTCTGACAAAGGTTGATTCTTAATTCAACACTGATCAGATGAATGAAAATTCTATAGAAAAGGGTATAATAAAAGAGTCCTCACTCTTTCTCACACATGTACACAATTATCACACATGTACTATTATTTAAGCCAAATATAAAATAAATTATTTATGTAATATCTAAGTTCAGTGATAAAACGCATGAAAATAATGCAGACGATTTTTAAATAATTTAAAATAAAAAATGATTAAATGAGATGGTTAAAAGAATGACATCATAATGATAAAAAAATGTTATTTTTACCTATATATTATGTGATAATTTGGTAAATTTAATCGCCTGCGCTTAGCCGGGGAAAATTGGGGTTGAATTAATGGCAATAAACGTTCGAAAAAGTGGGGAGTGGTGGATTTTGAACGTTTTAAAAACGACAGTATTTTTTGCTGTGATAGGAAGCATATTTATACCAATTTATTTTAGAATAGGATCGATAGTTTAGGAGAAGAAAACTTTACTCGTTTTGAATATTACTAACCCTAAATCCAATATCTCTATCCATTCTAGGTCCAACCGCTTCATTGATTCGAGGACAGACGGACAAATAACTTATACTGTTATTAAGTAGGGGATTGAAAAGATTCTTTTAAAATTTAGAATTTTAAAATAATGGTAAACCGTCCATTAAAGTAACAAAAATAATGCTGTTTATAGGTGCATTTTGATGTATGTTTTTGCTAGAATATTCATTTTAATGAACTTTAAATAAATGTAATGTGTGTACATTTTATTTCTGATCTCTAGTTAATTTTATGGAGTAGTCATGTAAATATAATAGTAATTAAGTTAGTATACACCGTTCTGTTATGAATATACTGAAAACCCGTGCTGGTGTGAGGTGGTAAAATACTTATCTTGCACGCAAGCTGTTAATAGCCCAGAACCTGCCATACATATACACAATTGAGGTGAAAATTTAAAATAAAGTTTTTACTATGGTAAGTGTTACTCAAGTTAACGTCCAAGAACAGTTAAAAAGTTATAAATGGTAATAAATAATTATATTAAACAGCAAATAAATCGAAGAATAATATATTTATTTAAATGCGACATTTCTTTCAATTCCG
>CM063498.1:22593239-22693239 GCA_032207245.1 Pardosa pseudoannulata | reverse complement strand
TATAGCAAATTTTTAAATATGTAGCTACTGTGAAAAAACTTATAAATATACTTTAAACCTAAAGAAACGTCAAAGTTTAGATTTGACTGGAAAAAAAAATGAAAAAATGCATACTCAACAAAGATGCATGCACCTTTTACATCTAAAAATATTTCTTATTAAATATAAATATTTCTAGTTCCCTCAAAGTGTTATCGCAAATTCTTTAAATAGCTATGTAGGAACTATGAAAAATCTTATAAAATCTACTTTAAAGATTATAAAAAGAATAACATTAATATAATTCTCACCTTCTGATTTCTAAGCATGTTTTTCTGCGTAAGTCTATGTGCAGATTTTGTACGAAAACAGTTGAAAAAATGAAAATTTATTAGTACAATTGATAAGGCTTTTAATAACGTGATTGCAACAGAAAAGACCAGTGTATTACCCAGAATGGAGAAAAAAAATGAAGTATTAGATCAGAGAATACAAGAAAAGTTTTACTAAAATGTTTAACGGTTATTGTTGGTTTTTCCTCTAACAGAAATCATAAAATAGCAAAAATAGAAAAAATGTCAAAATTATACATCACTTATTATCAGAAATATATATATATATATATTTCTGATATAATATATATATAATATATATATATTATATATATATATATATATATATATATATATTCAAAGAGGAAATTCCCTCCCTTTATTCAAACAATCGTAACTGTCTTAGTTACACTAGGAGAAAGCTACAAGCCATACCTTTAAATCTGTTACATTAGTTTTTCAACATATGATAAAAAAAACTGGAATTGAAGTTGTTTTAAATGCATTCTAACCAATTTACTTGATGAACCTGCTATGGATTACTGTGTATTTGGTCTTTTAAAACTAGCTCTATCTAAAACAGATCCCACAACCTTGAACGAACTGTGGAAAGATTGTAAAAGCGGAGTGGAGTAAAATCAAACTTGATGTTTTAAGAAGTAGTTTGTCATCTTTGAAATCAAGCTGGAATATGAAAGTTAAACAAATGGACTATCAGACATTATTATATATATGAGAAATTGTATATATTAGAAAATAAAATTCTTATATTTGTTCATCTCTCTCTCTCTCTCTCTCTCTCTCTCTCTCTCTCTCTCTCTCTCTCTCTCTCTCTCTCACAACACACACACACACACACACACACACACACACACACACACACACACACAACACACACACACACACACACACACACACACACACACACACACACACACACACACACACACACACACACACACACACACACACACACACACACACACACACACACACACACACACACACACACACACACACACACACACACACAACACACACACACACACACACACACACACACACACACACAACATTTATGTATATATATGTGTGTGTGTGTGTGTGTAAGGAAAATTCTCAGGGGTTTTCAAACTTTAAATCAAAGGCTAAAAATTCCCACATCATTTTGCATTCCCTTTTTAACCCCTAACCTATATTGACCACTGGGGCTACAGTTTACGCTCTCAGAGAAGGGGCCTGACCAATTATAATTCTAAGTGGCCCTAGAGAACAGTTTAGGAAATTTCCAAATAAAAAGGCGATACACGCTGTCGGAGGTAGATTCTTCTAGAGATATTTCCCCACAGGTGTTACGGGTCTTGTACATAGAACTTCATGCTAGCTGACCCTTTAGTTTGTCCTGTCCCTATGATGAAGTGGGAACCCGTCCTCCAACGTTATCTTAAATTCTTTAGATAAAACGGTATCAATTTTATGGCCATGACTGCAACCACCCATCGAGAAGTCCGTCTCATTATATATATATATATATATATATATATATATATATATATGTATGTATATATATATATATATTGCTTTCTAAAATCGTTACAAAAATTGTGAACACATACTCTATGCATAAAAGATGTTAAAACATATTGAAGATTGTGTATGCGTAAAAACATAACTAAGAATAATACTTAATCAAGTGCATTCTATCTTTTTAATGGCACCATCAATAGTATTTAGATAATAAATTATACATATATGCTTATTCACTGAATAAAATAAAACAATTATTAAATTGCTTCTGTGTATGCAAATGCATGCGTACGTGTATGATAATTATGATAATATAACTTAAATTAATATATGTAATAAGTTACAGTTGGAGTGACATGGACTACAGAAAATGTACCGATGTTTATCCTAAACATTGTCTTCACTCTTCAAACAGAATCAGTATGTTTACATCAGCTCTTTATCTCGACTTATTTTTTTGCCAAAGGAAACAAAATTACAACAGCTACCCTACTGTAAGCTTAAATCAATGTGTAATACATTATAATTAATAGATTGTTAACTTTACAAAGGTAAGAATTCTGAGCTGTAGGACATTTTGTACACCTCAGTATTCTTACGGTCGAAATAAAAAAAGATTCAGTGGGAAAATAAAATTCCTTAAAACTAAGTTTAAAAATCGAATATCTTACAAATTTTTTACACTAATAGAGTTAATAAAACAGTAAGGTCCACTAAAAATGTTCGATTATCTCGAAAATAGTTTTAAACTATCTTGTGGTTATATTTGTCTCTATTTATGGTTATATTTGTAATACATACATAGTCCCAGAGAACTTTTTCACTTGTCATGGGGTAAAAAAATTCCATCGGTAGAAATATTTTTCGTTAGTATAAGTTAACAGTGAGTAAATTAATTTAACACATTGTGTGCGGGTACGTTTCGCAGCGGAATTGTACCGGAAGCGGTCGTTTTGGGAGTAAATTTAGTTATTCAGTTAAATCTCAAAATGAAAATTATTTAATTTTTTAACTATCTTTTCGTATTTAATACTGAAATATATAAACAAATATATAAATAGAAATATATAAAAACAACCATAAGGTTTTTGTAAACAAAAAATATTTTTTTAGTGGATAAATTTATAATAGTATCGTAAATATGAAAAATCAAATAGAAATAGTAGTATATAGTTTTAATTTTTTTTTGAATTATGTTATATATAAACATTTTTACATTATAAAAAATGAAAAAAGGAATAATGAAATTAATGATGTAAAAACTAATTTTTATTTATCTAAATTTTTCCAGAATCTAGACAAGAACATTCGGCTTTGTTTTCCTGTATAAACAGTTATTTTTGTACCCCAAAACCATGTTGTTACACTAACCCGTACTAGACCCGCGCTCAGGTATCAATTGTCAGAAAACGTACTAGTACGTGTCCCGCATACAATGTGTTAATATAGCCTATGGCCATTAACTTTAAAATTTTTTTATTAAATCTATTAACCAAAAACTTTCCAATACATTTCTCTATACTAAGTATTTAAATGAAATGCCTTGGAATTGCTTTTTAATAGCACTCCTTTATGATTAAGCAACAATGTTATTAAATATAATAAATCTGTCTGAATTGCTGGCTATGACACCAACTTAATGATTATCCAGGAGAATTTTCGAGATAATCGCTCCAGGAATTTGAAAAAAGATTTTAACAAAGGAAATATTCTCCTTTGATTGCGATAGTTTTATGAATAGCAAGATTTAAATAAGTTTACTGAACTATCTCTTTTCCATGAATAAATCAAAATATTTTTCTGTTGAACGATCAAGTAACACCAAAGCATTACGTGACTGATAGTGATCACTTCAAAAGTTCTCAGTTTATCTAAAAATAAAATGCCTAAAAATTACCGTCTTTTCAGGAGTTTTTTTTTTCGTGATCAAACAACTGGAAAATAAAATATTCACGATGGAAGTAGATTTAAAAAAAATCAGCAGGTTTGCTAAGTATGATAAATCTGTTTTGCTTGCAATGACCCTACACTGTTCGGGATCATACATAATGTTACCAATTTATGAATCGTAGCGTTCGTGGATTGAGTAGACTTTGAATTAAGACAGCAAAAATAACAGCACTTTATTCGTAATGCAGGGAAAACACGAATACAGCAGCCAACACCGCGAGAACTGGCTAGCACAGGCGATAGTTCACTAAAACTCTTAGCGCCAAACAACGTAGGTCTTTACCTCTACAAATTTCTCAGCTAACTGAACCTCGATCAGGATCGGCCCCCGGTATTTATATCCTCGGGAGAAACTGGAATATTCTAGAAAGTACTAGGTACAAACGGTCGCCAAGAAAGTCACCAAGTCGCCAAATTTGGCGATAAATTGCCAAACTTGGCTCCAAAAATTAGTCGCCAAAAACATCGCCAACGAGCCAAAATCTTGCCAAATACATGATTTACCCATTATAATACACAGTATACGCAAAAATACATGCCAACTTGCGAAATTCGTAACAATAATTTTCCAGATAATCAGTCAGTCGAAATAAAAAACAAGTTTGTAACAAGTATCATTCTTGATTGAGATATTTTGCTTGCTCTTCGTAAAACTATCAGAGTTTGAGAGGTTTCAAAGTTGAATGGGAAGAACGATAAAAGATATTTTTATCACTGTTATTGTTATATTTATTCTACAGCTAATTTATTAATCAAAAATTAAATGGTCGAGTAACAAATTAAATTTGTTTACATGACTGAACTAACCCTATTCAGGGAACAAATCTAAATGTTTCATATTTCTGCTGAAATATTAAACACCACACTACCGCACTCACGTTAAGTACGAGGCGCATCCAGAAAGTTACCCTAAAAGAAAAAAATAACTCACACTTTCATGGACATTTTTATTGGTAAGCAAGTACAAAAATATTTCACGTATTTTTCAACATAGCCACCACCAGAATTGATACACTTGTCTTATTGTGGGATCAACTTTTGTATACCTCTGTCGTAGTACTCTGCCGCCTGTGAATTAAACCAGCCTTCCTGTCCCAGAACACCGTGCACATCCCTTTACTTACCGACAGCGTCTATTTGAATTTGGTCTTGACCGAAGATCCACTATGATGCCAATGCATTGACTGCTGCTTGGTTTCCGGGGTAAAGTGCGAAATTCAAGTCTCATTGCCAGTGACGATCCTGTCGAGGAACTCATCGCCGTCTTCGTGATACCGTAGCAAAAATGTCAGTGCTGCTCCTAAGCGTTGTATTTTGTTTTCGGGTGTCAGTTTCGGCTCATAGAGCTGACGATGAACTTCAATGGGCTCAATGCTTTGTGGATTCAAGATCACCGACCGAACCTTGCAGAAGGTGGGAGAAGGAATTAGAGTTTCCATTTCGGACCACTTCTACCCCGCTACTGGCAAGAATCGGACTTGTCCAGCTAGTATATGATTAATACGTCATAGATCTGTTACTCACGTGCAATTAACAGGGCAAATTAAGTTTACTTTAAAGTCGAAAACATCGGGAAACTTACTTTCTGGATGAGCCTCGTATCTGTTCAAAAGTTCTCAGTCTATCCTACACTATAATACGAAGAATGGTTGTCAAGTCGAAAATCGCCCCAGAATTAATAATCTCCGGTAAACTTGGAAATCTGGGGTTTTTGGCCACGAGGAATCGATTGGCGCCGGTTTTGAAGCGCTACGGTTGAGCAGTTCGGAGTTACAGATAGGGCCATTTTTGACTTACTGCCCTTATATACGGCCAAATGAACATGATGTCAGAATATACGAATTTCGTGTGAAAATTGGTATCCGGGGGTTTTCGGCCATGAGGAATGTATTGGCGCCGGTTTTGACGCGCTAAGGTCACGTAGTTCGGCGCTACAGATAGGGCCGGGTTCGAACCCCGGTGCGGGCAAATTTTTTTCTCATGCGTCCAAACCAAGTGAAAATTGGTACCCGGGGGTTTTCGACCACTAGGATTTGGCTGTAGCACGCAGGCCGACAAGTACACCTTCCAAGGATCATGCTCAACTCCAGCAAATCACAGCTTGGCGCAACTATGCAACGACACCAATTCCCAGTTACTCCAGCATTCGCCATTACGATACACAAGTCACAAGGCCAAACATTCGAATTCGTCGCCGTGCTTCTCCTCATGACGGTCTTCATGCACGGAATGCTGTACGTCGCGTTTTCAAGAGTCAAGCGTCAAAGTGCGTTGAAGGTCCTGCTGCCTCCTGAGAATCTGACCCACACCCGAAACGTCGTATGGAAAGAAGTCCTGAACAAGAGAAACTCACCAGCCGCACCTGCCTCTCCGACAAGAAACTACCCGGACAACATGGAAGACTTCGCAATCGATGATTAATACGTTTATTATGTTTATGCTGTTATAGGTTTATAATATGTTTCTTATGTATGTATATATGTTTGGTTTTTCTAAATAAATTTGTCAAAAATATTCAACTTCAACACACTTCAATCTTTACACTGCTCACTTTGTACCATTTCTTTAATTGTATAATTTTTCGTTATCAATTACATTTTATTTCCTATGACTTTTCAAACTTTACCTTTGTATAGAATAGTTCCCTTTCCAAACAACTTTGTTTATAATAGTTAACAATAGTGCACTTTAACCGGTTATCTTTTCACTAATGGTTTCACAAATTTTCTTATGGCATGTATTGTTTTGATAAATCACAATTGAAAATTTAAATCTTCGAGTTAGCTTCGATACCTGTTTTCTCCGAGTGGAGCTCGGTCACCCGGTACTATGTATAAACCAAATGACTTGAAATTTCCATCTTTTTTTCATCGATTTCTCTCCTATTGTCAATCAACAGGGAAAATAGAATAATAATAAAATTTTTCAAAAAGTGAATAGACAGCGCTGTTAAATACGAGTATAAGTCAATTTTTGTTGTAATGACACCATTGTAATGAGGATCCTAAACAATATGCTAGATAATCAGTTGCTTGAGAACAGTGTGAATATTTCTTACTTGATTTAAATATTTAACTCTTGCTCTTCACAAAAGTAACAAAGTTGAAGGGGTTTCAAAAGAAAACTTTTGGTTTAGTTTGGAAATTTATGGTATACTATTTTGTTACACGAGAACTAGTAAAACAGAGACCTGCTACTTAACACTTTGACTGCCACGACAATTTTCAGAAATCTGGCCTAAAAGGAAAATTTGATTTAATCACAGTATATTATTAAAAACTAATTCTAGTGCATCATATCAAAATCATAAAAAGGGTCTTACGAAAAGGGTCTTACGAATTATCTCGTAGTTATCTTCTGTAACAGAAATCTCGTCACGGAAGCCAACTACGAGTTAATTCGCACGCAGACACACATAGACACGCTTCGATCTGTCGCTTCTCTAAAGCTGAATCATAGATAAGCGTCCATATTCATAAGTAGAATCTCAGAAATTTTAATCGAGTGCATCATATTTACGTCTTTCTTGAGTGTTTTGTTTCATAATTATTGTTACAATTAAATTATCAAGAACCCAATATGGATAAGAAAAGACCACTGACTCAAAATGAAATTGAGTACTAGGCAAATCTAAGGGATTCAGAATTTGGCGGGATTTTTAACGAGGATTGTAATGACAGTAGAGATTATGAACCTAAGATAATTATATTTTAGGTTCGTTTTTAATAAATTTTTTTTCATGCAAGCCAGCATTGATTTTTTGTTCTTTTCCCCAGAAGCCATCTATCGATATTAGCACTCATACCAGGAGTTTATTCGTAACTGCACAAAAATGGCAAGTAAAGAAAGAACGAGATAACTAGTAGATGGCTTCCTAGAAAAAAAAACGCAATCTAAGAGCTAGCTTGTAGTTGACAATCAACATGTAAAGGCCGATTTTTAACGGCTACGAATATCTGTACCATAGTGGGATAAGAATCCATAAGATAAGTCCAGTACCTTACCCATTCGGTCATCATTTGATTTCAGAGAACTGAAGAATAATAAAAGAATTTTTTTTATCATTTTTCGTTTTATTCTATAAGCTGATTTGTTCATCAAGAAAAAATATTTAACAATCGAGTAACACAATTTATTTACATCGCTGTTCCCTTTTTAGAGAACAAACTGAAGTATCCCTCATTCCACTTAAACGAATAAATAACACCACACCATTACTTCACTGGTCACTTCAAAAGTTTTCAGTTTACACGAAAAGTTAAAATACCTGGAAATTCCTTTTTATTAAGCAGTTTATAATGATTTAACAATCTGAAAAATTGTAGAATATTGATAAAATATTTATTACAAAAGTAATATTTTTGAAAAAAAAACATCAACAGTGTTGTTAAATTTAATAAATCCGTTTTCCTTCAATGACACCACCTTAATGATGATCGTAAAGAATATTTTCAGTAATCAGTCGCTTCAGGAATAGGAAGAAAAAAACATTTTTAACAATGAGGAAAATTTCATGAATGAGATATTTAACTCTTGCTCTTCATAAAACTAACAATGTAGAAGGGATTTCAAAAGCAGTAGGAGAAAGAACAGCAAAAGATAACTTCTTTGTATCATTATTATTGTTATTTTCATTCCACAGCTGATTTGTTCATCGAGAAGAAAATAATCAGTCGTAACAAATTATATTTGTTTACACGATTGGACTAACCCTTTTCACGGAATAAATTTAAATATTTTCTATTTCAACTGAATGATTAAATAACGCCACTACCCTGTTAGTGGTATTTTCAAAAGTTCTATATCTGTATAAATTAAATGTCTTGAAAGCCCCGTTTTATACAGAAGTTTTTCCCTCATTGTCAAACAGGAAAAATAAAATTGATAAAATTTTCAGGAAGTAATTTTTTTAGAGGAGAAAGATTTTTTTTTTTTTTAAGGAGAAAGTTTGGTTTTGTTTTGAGCGCTGGGGTACATGAGCTGCTATGCTACGAGAAGACTAATAATACCGTGACCTACTGCTTAAAGCCGTGTACAACTTGTAACTAGCCACCCACCCAAAGTCGGGTGTAGGGCATTGGATTGCTGATTCGGTCTGACCATCTGGCAGCAATGCGCAGGCCAAGCATTTCGACCATATAATTAAAATAACAAAAAAGAAATGGAGACAAACTAGACCAGGGATGAGCAAACTACGGCCTGCGGGAAAATTCCGGCCCTTCCGGAAGGTTTTATCCGGTTCCCGGATAGAATTATAAGTTGCCGGTCCGAGGCAAATTAAAAGAAATATATATTCATACATTACATATCCATCTCCTTTTCTACTTTGCTTAACTATTATTTCCCAAATTTATTATCTCAAGCCCAGAAGATCAGCGGTACATTCGCTTCTTATATGTGAACAAGTGTTTTCAACTTGTAACCTTAGAAAGAATAAGCATTTAACATCGTTCCTTAAAACCAGTACATCTCACTTCGAATCTCAGTATAAGGAACTTTTAAAAGTGAAATCGCAATTTTATTCATCTCATTAATGTATTTAAACCGTTAGGTACTTGTATATTGTTTTTAAAATTTTAGAAAAAATTATCTTGGTCGCCAAATTTATTTTCTTTCGATTTTTGGCCCTCGGCCGAAAAAGTTTGTCCATCCCTGAACTGGACTAGTAAGTACAACCAATGAAGTTTCCGGAAATGCGGGGGATACTCGACAGGAATCCTGCTCAGGCTAAAAGTCCGGTTGACTCGGTGTACCACAAGAACATAAATTTCAACAAGGGAGTAGATATTGGTGTGGGAAGCAATTACAGCACAGGGCAGTATTGATGGGCATTAATGAAGGGGTACTTTGCTCCGTGCGGTGCGGTTTTAGGCTAAGATCTTCATGACCACAGGATGATGCCTTGATTTGCGATGAGCCAGTCAACCAGGCTCTTGGTCTTCCTTATCAGTACACTGCTTAAAGCCAATTCCGAAAGGTTACGAAAATCCATCATATAGTAGTGGGATATGAATCCATGAATACCGATACCGAAGACTAACCCTCTACCCATTCGGCCATCATTTGGTCAAAAGAAAATGAGGCTAAATCAAAGCTCAAGGGCCCCTCCGAACCAAATTCAGTGCGCACACCAAGTATGGGGAATATCGTCAAATTCTATTCTAGATCCCAGTTTTCTGGTTTTCTATTTTCAATTTTTTTTAAAATTTTTATTCATCTTTACAAAATTTCAATTTTTTTTGTTCAAAATATGCTTTGAAATCGGGTATAAACGAAGCACAAATTGTAAACATCATTTGGTGACAATTTGGCGATCACTTTTACAAAAATAGAGCCAAAAACATTGCGGCTGGCCCCCGGAACTGGGATTCGAACCGAGGATGGAAGAACGGTAAAAAAAAAGTTGTTTGAAAAGTTTTCAATTTTTTAAGTGTAAAAAGATTGTTGAAATAGATTTTTTTCGAGCAGTTAATAAATAAAAATCCTGAAAAATTCTAGAATATTGATAAAATATTTACTGCGAAAGTAATATTTTTCAAAAAACATTAACATCGTTGTTAAGTTTAATAAATCTGATTTCCTTGCAAAGGCACCACCCTAATGATGATTTTAATACTAGCAATAATCAGCCGCAGTCAGTTAATTAAAATAAAGTCAGTCAGTTAATTTTTTAAGTGTAAAAAGATTGTTGAAAATAGATTTTTTTCAAGCAGTTAATAAATAAAAAAAAACCCTGACAAATTCTAGAATATTGATAAAATATTTACTGCTAGAGTAATATTTTTCAAAAAACTTTAACAGCGTTGTTAAGTTTAATAAATCCGATTTCCTTGCAAAGGCACTACCCTAATGATGATCTTAATACTAGCAATAATCAGCCGCAGTCAGTTAATTAAAATAAAGTCAGTCTGTATCAGTCAGTTAATTTTTTAAGTGTAAAATAATTGTTGAAAATAGATTTTTTTCAAGCAGTTAATAAATAAAAAAAAACCCTGACAAATTCTAGAATATTGATAAAATATTTACTGCTAGAGTAATATTTTTCAAAAAACTTTAACAGCGTTGTTAAGTTTAATAAATCCGATTTCCTTGCAAATGCACCACCCTAATGATGATCTTAATACTAGCAATAATCAGTCGCTTCAGGAATGCAAAAAAATGGAAGGGTTCTTAACAATGGGAAAGTTTCTTGATTGAGATATTTAACTCTTGCTATTCATAAAACTAACAAAGTAGAAGGGGTTTCAAAAGCAGTAGGGGAAAGAACGGCAAAAGATATTTTTTTACATTGTTATTGTTATTTTTATTCTACGGCTGATTTGTTCATCGAGAAGAAAATAAACAGTCGAGTAACAAATTAAATTTATTTACATGAGTGAACTTACCCTTTTCGTGGAAGGGAAAACCCTGCGAAAAATAAACAGAGTGAAATTTCACAAAGAATAAATTAAAATTGCCTTCCCTCTCCAAAAATCTCCTTGCAAAAGTAATTGAACTCATCTTCTACTTAAGGGGGAAAAAACAACAACAGAGGAAATTTCTTCAAAGGGGAAACAGAAAAGGAAGATTTTACAGAAGGGGGAGGGAAGGGGTAGTCAAAGGGTGGTTGAAGAATTTGAAAGAAAATTCTTTTGAAACAGATCACAGATTAAATAACCAGCCAATTCATTTATTTCTATAATCCTGCGCTTCTACTTTTAAAACTTTGTTTGCATTATCAGTGAGTTTTAATACGGGGAAGAATGGGGGGGGATTTCTCACCCTCCCACGCACTTCCTCCCCTTTAATTCTAATATTCGAGAATATTCGTGGAGGACGGTGAAATCGCTGTTAGAATGATACATTATAAAAGAGAGAGATTGAAAAAAAATTATTCTCGTTAATTGAAAATTGCAATGCTGAGACTCTTTTTCCTCTTTCTTTGTTATTGAATAGGGGGGGAGGGAATAGAAGATCTAGAACAAACCTAACAGCTTTCGACATTTCCGATGTATGCAAATGAGGAGAAGGAAGAAAGGGGGGATGCAAGAAAAATAATCCGTTCCTAATCACATGGTTTTGAAGTTTGTAGGATGTTCATAGTCGGGTGTGTTGTTGTTTTTTCATCATCGTGTTTTTGAAGTTCCTGGATTTAATACTCTAAAAAATTATATACTGGCAGAGTTCTTCGAATTTCATTAAATATTCAAAAAAGCTTCCCTCGTGTAGTACTTAATACGACTGTTCTTAATATAATTTAGCGGGTTGATAGTAACATAAAGTAATGTTAGAAGTACTGGAATTATCACTATTATCCTGAATATTGCTAAAAGAGATTATGGTGCCAGCAGTTTACATTTCCAATAATCTGCAGTGTTAAATCTAGTTTTTAGTTCATTACTTGTTAGTTTTCTTTATCAGTTTAGCTTTATTTGTTATGTCGCTAAAATATGTTGAATACCGTATTTATACGAATCTAATGCGCATCCCCATTTTAAAACTTTAAATAATAAAAAAATTGTTTGTCGGCGAATGTAATAAGCATCAATGATATGAGGAATTTATTGAATTTTGTTTTATACAACAATGGATTTGTATATAAACTATCAATCAATGGTATGATAATTTTATTTAAATTTAGATACCACATTTTACACAGCAATGGATTCATACATAAATAACGTTCAGAAAAAGCATTGATGATGGATTGGAGAGCCCACCGGAACGGCGTTCCCATACATTTCGGAACCAGCAGTTTGTATCCTCTATGCAATAATGTGTCAACGATAAATGTAATGGTAAATGTAGTTGAGAAATACAGTAATCCATTGTTTCAATTTAAATTTGGTTGAAGTCATCGGCGAACAGCTGACGCACTCGAATCTAATGAGCATCCCAAGTTTGAATACTACATTTGGAGAAAAACGATGCTCATTAGATTCGCTTAAATACGGTATATTTTCTTTATATTCCTGTACTGATGTACTTTCCCATGATGGTCAGCACGTGCACACACAGCTGTGGATTAAATTTCTAAGAAGAATATAGACCTGGGATGGACAAACATTTTCGGCCGAAAATCGAAAGAAAATAAATTTGGCGGGCCAAGATAAATTTTTCTAAAATTTTAAAAACAATATACAAGTACCTAACGGTTTAACGTTGATGAGAATTTTTAAAAGTTCCTTATAGTGAGGTTCGAAGTGAGATGTACTGATTTTAATGTACGATGCTAAATGTTCATCTGTCAGTCTACTTTTGAAATTAATCTTTCTAAGATTCAAAGTTGAAAACACATGTTCACATATCAGAAGCAAATATATCGCTGATCTTCTGGGCATGAGATCATAAATTTGGGATATAATATTTAAGCAAAGTAGAAAAGGAGACTGATATATAATGTATAAATATATATTTCTTTTAATTTCCCTTGGACATGCGACTTAAAATTCTATCCGCGGGCCGGATAAAACCTTCCGGCGGGTCTCGAGTTGGCCCACGGGCCGTAGTTTGCCCATCCCTGGTATAGACGCAGTTGTTGACTTCGACTTTTAATGGGGAACCTCTGATGAGGAGTTATTGCTGATAGAGTGTCACAAGTGTAACGGTCAAGCCCAGGCAGGGATGCAACCGTAATATATGGAGGACAAGGGCTAGGCAATAATGCCCATTTTTTCCAAAGGGGCTTTTTTAATGAGCCAACCTACACACCTTAAAGGAGTGCAGATGTGGGAAAATATCACGAACAAGTAATTGGAAAAGAGAAAAAAGGGGCGTTGAACCTAAGTGTAAATTTGTGAAAAAGAATGTTGGAAAATGAGTCAAGGTCGTAAGCCATAGGGAACATGTGTATCCAGATCCCGTGAGCAAGCCAGAGATCCCGGGAAAGCAATAGTTTCCCAATCCCGCAGTCGACAAAGTGACGACTGTAACGTCAGCACCTACGTTCAGCAAATTGACGACCTTTACTCCAACACCAATGTCTATCCTTCCCACCAATGTCTATCCATCCTGCTTCCCTGTGAATACCTGGAGGTAAACCGACTTAATGATTGTTTCCTGTATCATAACATTTTGATTAAGGAATACCATTTTAAAAATATTGATGAATATACAAAAAAATAATGAATGTCATATGTTAAATAAGTTATATATTAATCTGTAAATCTATCTATATATAAATGAATTTCTGTCTGTCTGTCTGTACTCAATAGACTCAAAAACCATGCATCCAATCGCCATGAAAATTTTGGGAAATTCTTAGGTATATCTCTTTGAAGGTTTTTGTAAATTTTTAACGTTCGAAATGTATTCCTTCCACCTTTTTCCAGCATTTCATGTCATTATTCCAAGCATTATTTCCCCCGGTTAAACGCAAACGATTAATTTTTTTAATTTATTGCATCATAACTAAGTGAAAGAAGCAATATTTCTAGCAATGTGACGTCATCCCAAGTAATTGTTTTAAACTCAGTTTTTTCCTCAGTTAAAAGCAGGAGATAAAGGTTGCTACCATATTATAGTCGATATATGTCACTGGTGACTACTGCGTCATAATAACTTCAGAAATCGCCATAGACTGGAATTTGGTACCATAAATTTCCCTCTCTGACCTTATGACGCAGAAGTACCAGTGACATATGTCGAAGGTAATATGGTAGCACCCTAAAATTTTCAATTTATCACATAATAAATAGGTGAAAATTATATTTTTCTATCATTATGACGTCATTCCTTTAAACTCTCATTTATTCATTTCTTATTTTATATTATTTAAACATCGTCTGCTTAGTATCAATTCGATTTGACCTGGAAATTTAGATATAAAGTGATTCACTTTCATTTCTAAGTGACGCAAATTAAAGCATTTTTATGTAGGAACTAGTAATGTATATAATAAATGTTTTAGTTTAAATAAAAGGCATTTTACTTTTAATTTTATAGCGTATATTTTGTGTTTCCCCTTTGAGAACGAACACTGGTGTTCGGGCTGTAAGTACCTTGCAACGATATTCCTAATCAGTGCTTTATTTTGGCTGATTTCCAGCAAGCGCGAGATAATGACGAGTGTAAAGAACTAGTACTTCCATTACGCTGAAAAACCCTACTATTTCGACTGCTCTCGTAGAATGTTATTAGTGTTATATTCAAAAGTTGCTAGATTCGATGATGGGCCGGTGGGATTTTATATAGTTGTGCTACATTAACATGCAAGGACGCCCGACGGGCCCGTAGTTAAAAAAAAAACATTCCACACACAATTACCCAATAGAAATAAACTTCCCAAATTTTCAGTAACTGTCTTATAGGTTTCCTAGACTCCAATAACATGCATTCCTTCAATTTTCTGTGACTATTTTTCTCGGAAAGAGATACTTTTAATTTATTCCGACTGTAAATACCCAGTGCATGTCCATACACTTTTGCATTTTTATTTGGTGTTTGGGATCAGGAGAGATGCCGTCAAAAATTTTACTATTAAATTGATTGTATAGTTACTTCATTACTCATTCTGAACTTTAAATTAGCTCCTTATATCAGTTTTTAATCATTTAGATATTTTAAAACCATACTGTATTATGAATGTATACCGTTAATGTGTATCATAATAAAACCTGTAGTTTTACTAAAATATCATTCATACACACACAAACACACACACACACAAAAAAAAAAACATTGCCTCTTGGTCCCCCTACGAATATAATATCTGGCTACAATACTGTTGTCTGCCCATCTAACATGTAATGTACAGCTAATTCACAACAGGAGCTACTGTAATTTACTGCAGTTAATTTTATTGCAAACCATGTTACAATAAAACATGTATTAAGAATATCTATAAACATTTTGTATGTTTATAGATGGAAGTAAGCAAAATTGAGTTTCTTGAGTTTAAGTCGTAAAAGAAATAGAATAAAGTAAAAATAAAATAATACATGTATCAGTTCACTGTGTAATAAAGGGCGCATGCGTAATGTCGTACAGTTTTAAAATTATTTTTACTAGAAATAAAAACTTTATGATCAGCAGTAAAATATAATTAGATCTTAATATAACGATGATTGAAGTCTTAAGAAACAAGAGCTCTCATAACTATAAAATTGTAAAACTTAAGAAATATAAATTAAATCCCCAATAACGCAGTACGATACTATGCAATATAAATCTTCTATAGTCCATAGAATTGAAAAAGTTAATAGATTTCCTCCATCACTTTATTTCACCTTGTTAAGTTCCCACATTGACCATATGGTTTAGTTTGGAGCTCTAAGGTTTACTGCTTTACTAATGACACTTACTCTTTAAAGCAGATTCCGAACTTCTACGAACATCTATTCCAGCAGTGGGATTCGAACTCGTGAACTGCGGTACGAAAGTAGCGTTGTACCATTCGGTCATCGTTTCATCGTCCATATGAATGTCAGCAGAACCAGCCCTGGTACAGCCTTTAACGTCATAGAGTTAGGATGGTTGAATGTTTGGTAGTGAGACGAGTGAAGCTATGAACAGCTATCATGATGAATTGGATCCAACCAAAAATAGCTCGTTAATTAAAGTTAATTGTATAACTGTATACAGTTAACATAACTGTATAAATATGTTAAGTTTAACTGTATACATATTTACAGATATTTATAAACCAGTGAGCACATCCTTTCCAACTAATGGACTTCAATTGTTTACCTATCCAGAAGTCCAAATTGTACCCATTCATTCCAGACTTTTCTGAAAGGACGATAAACATAAGTATTTAGAGAATGAGAAAGCTCACATTTCCATCCACTCAGAAGGTTAGTGTCCAGAAATTCCGAGAAGAAAATCACTTAACAGACAGTCGTTCACATGAAAGATAACAGCACAACTTGTAAAGAAATCTAAACTTCGCTGGTGTGGGAACATCCAGGAGCAACGTTTTAGAGTGAACAACTTTTTAATATTTTCCACCCTTCTGCGTGACTTAAATTATAATCTTCTATGTGAAAACGATAGTTTCTCTTCTCCCACGCAATTTCCTAACTGTTACAGAAAAGAAACTTTGTGGGGAACAGGAAATTTTCAAACGAAATTTCTTATGATGAAATATCTTTGTTGAATGATAAACAAGAGGTACAGATGGTAATATGCAGTACATTTGTGAATTTACCTTCTATTAATTTTAATTTCTGGTACTCAAAACGCTTTTTCCCAATAATTGATTTATTTTTTGGTTTATGGTTCGCTGTCGAATGATTAGGCCAAACCCGATACCTCATAGCTGCTGACGACAAAGAGGGTCATCAATGATATCTTTATGAAGAAGTAAGCATATGTACCTTATTTCATCTCCAAAGAAATTATTTTTGGCCATAGAGCATGTCTCATATTTTTAGCCATAGAACATAGAAATTTATAATTTCTAGATGATCTTAAACTTGACAGGGGAATATGAACATTCCTATCAACAAAACTTTGTTCAGTTCAGTCAAGAAAGTGACTGTACTTTCAGTGTGAGAGAAGTCACCACGACATGTCAAATTCTCCAAATCTCATTACACTTTGTTCCCTCAAGAAAAGTCATTGAGGATACTTGAAGAATTCCCTCTATTATTCATATTTACGTGAAACCTATACGGAGTTATGAAGTGTATTTAGCCGTTAATTAAAGCCCTTGTGCTGTAAACGGCCAGGTCTTTAATATTTTTGTGTGAGAAAATTTTTAATGCGAGAAATAAAGTGTAAGCCCCCAATATTCTCTAATTAAACCATTTTTAGATACGATAATCCACTATGCGAGCCAAAGATCTCCCAATTACTCTCCACGATGTTCCATGCCGCATTGTACATGGCTATAAAATTTTTAATGCTTACATTCATTTTCTTTTCTTAAACCGTTAAAACCGCATCACTTCACTGTCACCACCAGGTAATAAAATAAAGAATGAAAACACCCGTATAAAACTTATCTGGAAGTGCAAACAGCAATTCCCTCACACGCTGGGTCAGAAGGCACTCAAAAACTGACCTTTCTTACAAGGAAGACATTTAAGAGACAGGTAAGGAAAGTTTTATTACCGTTGAGGACATTGCAAATACAGTAGAATCTCGATTATTCGAAATAATTGGTACTGAACCTACTTCAGATAATCTAGAATTCATCAATAATCATCTAGTTTAATATGTAGTATCGTCATTGGTTCAATAACATTCGATTGTTCTGGGACTCGGCAGTATGACCTTCCAAATTTCGAAATAGGATGTTTTTTTGTTTAGAACAGGGATGTTTGAAAGTGGGGAAGAGTACACTCATTCGGAGAATTGTGTTTTGCTTGAAGAGATTCTAAAAAAGGGAATTCCAAAATATTTATCTGCACTCGCATTTTGGAAAGAACGGCTTGCATACAAAAGAAATGTGGAAAAAAAGAAAACTTTTAAAATGCATGTTTGTAAAGAGAAAAGTTTGGATAACAGTAGAAAGTGGAAATAAATTGAAGAAGAAACTGACTTAATAGAGAGTTTCGGTTAATTGAGATTAGGATAATTGAGGTTATATTGTATATAAAAACTATCATTAAATAACCCGCGAATGAGAAGAGAGAAAGGTAAGAGAGAAGAACTGCAAAAGAAAAATTGTAATCTGTTCTGGAATGAAATAACACAATTTAGCATGAAAAGGAAAGGGACATACATAAATGCATGAATAAACACACATCTCGGAGACCAGGTATTATAATATTGGGTGTAATATTCAATCCCATTAAAAAAACTAACTTCAGCGAATGGGGGAACAGCTTCAACTGTCATCTTTACTGGTTCTACATAAAACTTTATGGTCAATTTTTTGCAATAAGATACCTTATTATAATGGTTTGGTTTAGTTTGGAGCGCTACACTCTATATTTTTGCAACAAGAGGGCTAATGAGATCGGGGTATACTGCTTCAAGCCGATTCCGAACGTTCAAGTATATCGTTGTCATAGTGGGATTTGAACCCACAACGTCCGGTACCAAAGATCAAAGCCTTAACCATTCTGCCATCGCTCGGCCTTATATAGGGATAAACTGTTAAAGACAATTTCAAACAACCATACTTACATCAGGATTATAATTGCCAATCAATGAAGTTTGGTACTGGAAGACAATAACTCATATCAATTGGTATACATTTAAAAAAATGTACTTTAGCTCTAAGAACCAACTAATCAACCGATCATAAATTACCACAGATATAAAGAAGAAAAAGAAACGAACGAAATATCTTCGGCTATTTAATTCTTTCCACGGATATTAGAAAGGAATCTTTTACTCGAGCCAAAGATCCAACAATTACTCTGCACAATGTTCCACGCCGCATTGTACACGGCAATAAAAATTTTAACGTTCGCAGCCAAGCTCTCTTCTTAACCGTTAAAAACCGCATCACTTCACCCGTGTCACCGCCCGGCAATAAAGAAAACACCCGTATAAAACATTCCTGGAAGTGCAAACAAACACCAGTTTCCTCACGCAGGGTCGGAAGGCACTCAAAAACTGACCTTTCCTTCCCCTCCGTCTCGGTAAATTCTCCCGTGTACGAAAGCTTTACTACCGGTAAGAACATTGCAAATATATAAAAACCATCATTAAATCTCTCGCGAAAGAGGAGGGGGAAAGATATAGAGAGAAGATCCGCGTAGGAAAAATAATAATCTCTGTTCGAGAATGAAATAACCGAGACTTTAGTGCGGAAAGGGAGGGGACATGTATGTATAAGCGTACATCTTTGAGAACAGGTAATGAAAAATTCATGCCCATTAACAAACTGTATTACTCCGGTGAACGGGAAAAATTTGGAAAGGGGAATAAAACAGTCTTCTCATTGCGAAAACTCGGCTAAAATTAATCTGTTTTGTTTTAAAATCAATTTACTTGAAAATTTAATATTTTATTAGAAGTAAGCGAGTCGCTCTGAAAACAATGCGGTTAATTCAATTTTATGTTTTCTGATTTTTTAAAATTTAAAGGAAATAAATATTTGCTTAAGCTATTAAAATTTATTCATTACTCCAACAATGGTTTATTTTTTAATTTTTTAATAAATCAAAAATTATAAAAACTCAGTGTATTTACTATATTTTTTTTCTGTTTGATTTGACCACATTGGTATGAGTGGCTCTAAAACACTTTATATTGGAAAGCGAATTTATTACCACCATAAATAATAAATTGTAAATGTTATCTTAAAATTGTTGCTTGGGCATTTTTCCCTCATATGATAGAATCATTCTAATCTATAAGATACCTTTGAAATCTTAGAATAAAGATCAGCTGTTATATAAATTCACAGATAAACGTACGAGCAGAAGAAGTAATCACGCATCCATTACCAAATGTTCATAACAATTCGTTTAATTACAGTAAAGGGAAATTATATTTTTCAAACTATGTTAATTTTATATGCATTAAGGTAAATTTTTGGGTCATACTGATGGACTGGTTTTCCGTCTTTCCGGTAAATATCAAATATATCACCGATATTTACCGATAAATAATATTTTTGTTGGTAATTCCCAAATTTCAACTCAGAAGATCCTATATAGTGCAATAATTGTACCGTAATTTGAGGGCGAATAATTGAAGGCGAATTTATTAGCATTATTAGAATTATTATATTAATAATTATTAGAATTTATTATCTTAAAATTGTTGCTTGGGCATTTTTTTCTCATATGATAGAATCACTCTAATCTGTAAGATACGTTTGAAATCTTAGAATGAAGCTCAGCTGTTATCTTATAAATTCACAGATAAATGTACAAAGAGAAGAAATAATCACGTATCCATTATCAAATTTCCATAACAGTTTATTTACGTACAGTAAAGGCAAGTTATATTTTTCAAACCAGGCTAATTTTACATGCATTAAGGTAATTTTTGGGTCATACTGATGGACTGGATTTTCGTATTTCCGGTAAATAAATATATCACCGATATTTGCCGGTAAATAATATTTTTTACTGGTAATTCCCAAATTTCAACTCAGAAGATCCTATATAGTGCAATAATTGTACCGTAATTTGAGGGCGAATAATTGAAGGCGAATTTATTAGCATTATTAGAATTATTATATTAATAATTATTAGAATTTATGATCTTAAAATTGTTGCTTGGGCATTTTTCCTCATATGATAGAAGATAGAATCATTCTAATCTATAAGATACCTTTGAAATCTTAGAATGAAGCTCAGCTGTTATCTTATAAATTCACAGATAAATGTACAAAGAGAAGAAATAATCACGTATCCATTATCAAATTTCCATAACAGTTTATTTACGTACAGTAAAGGCAAGTTATATTTTTCAAACCAGGCTAATTTTACATGCATTAAGGTAATTTTTGGGTCATACTGATGGACTGGTTTTCCGTCTTACTGGTGTAAATATCAAATATATCCCCGATATTTGGCGGTAAATAATATTTTTACTGTTAATTCACAAATTTCAACTCAAAATATCCTATGTAGTGGATAAATTGTACCATAATTTGAGGGAGAATAATTGAAGGCGAATTTATTAGCATTATTAGAATTATTATATTAATAATTATTAGAATTTATTATCTTAAAATTGTTGCTTGGGCATTTTTCCTCATGTGATAGATTCATTCTATTCCAATCTATAAGATACCTTTGAAATCTTAGAATGAAGCTCAGCTGTTATCTTATAAATTCACAGATAAATATACAAGCAGAAGAAATAATCAGGTATCCATTACCAAATGTCCATAACAGTACGCTTACGTACAGTAAATGCAAATTATATTTTTCAAACTATGTTAATTTTATATGCATTAAGGTAAATTTTTGGGTCATACTGATGGACTGGTTTTCTGTCTTTCCGGTAAATATCAAATATATCACCGATATTTACCGATAAATAATATTTTTGTTGGTAATTCCCAAATTTCAACTCAGAAGATCCTATATAGTGCAATAATTGTACTGTAATTTGAGGGAGAATAATTGAAGGCGAATTTATTAGCATTATTAGAATTATTATATTAATAATTATTAGAATTTATTATCTTAAAATTGTTGCTTGGGCATTTTTCCTCAAATGATAGAATCATTCTAATCTATAAGATACCTTTGAAATCTTAGAATAAAGTTCAGCTGTTATATAAATTCACAGATAAACGTACACACAGAAGAAATTATCACGTATCCATTACCAAATGTCCATAAAAGTTTGTTTACTTACAGTAAATGCAAATTATATTTTTCAAACTAGGTTTTTTTTTACATGCATTAAGATAAATTTTTGGGTCATACTGATAGACTGGATTTCCGTCTTTCCGCTAAATATCAAATATATCACCGATATTTACCGATAAATAATATTTTTACTGATAATTCCCACATTTCAATTCAAAATATCCTATATAGTGCAATAATTGTACCTGAATTTGAAGGCGAATATATTAGCACCATAAATAATAAATTGTTTGCTAAATGTTATCTTTAAAATGTTGCTTGGACATTTCCCCCCTTATAATAAAACCATTCTTATCTATAAGATATCTTTGAAATTTTAGAATGAAGCTCAGCTGTGTCGTAAGAATAAACGTAAAAAGAAGAGAAATAATCGTGTATTTACTACTAAACGCCCATAACAGTTCATTTACTTACAGTAAAGTCAGATTACATGCTTCAAACTAGGTTAATTTTATATGCATGAAGGTAAGTTTTACGGTCGTACTGATGGGCTGGTTTTCCTTCTTACCGGTAAGTATCAAATATATCACCGATATTGATTAATAAATAAGATTTTTACTTTCAATTCCCAAATTTCTACTTAAAAGATCCTATACAGAACAATACTTGTACCGTAATTTGAGATAGGAATATACAACAGTTCATGAAACTTACAGCATGTCGACTTTATGGTTGGTTCAACCATCCATCCATCTTCAATACACTAATAATGAAATAATATTGCTTAACAGCATTTATTTCTTGGCTATCTACATTATTTACAAGCTGCATTCGAAGAGAATGCTTCTCCCATCTGGACAGATTGCGTAGCCATTATATTTTTCTACATAGATCCTGGAATAAATAATTTGTGGGTGTACTGGTATATTGATTTCTGTGACGGGACTTATCATATATATTATATATATATTAGTACCTATAACCGACTTTGTTATTCTCCAGAACAAAACTGCCGATAATTTAACGGTTAGCCGTATTAAAAGTGTCAGTCTTGCCGAGCGGTTGCGATATTTCTACTTCCGATAATCAGTCACATCCTAGTCATTCTGGATATGATTTCGAATGGGTCTCGTACAATGAAGCAGGTATGGAGACGAAATAACCAGCCGTAGATGATTAAAGCTTAACAATGTTGATTTATTACAACAACAACAATAACAAAAAAAAAAGTTTAAAGAAACATTAAAGTGTATGCAGATGCAACCTATCATCCAGAGAGGAGATCACTCTAGATCAACCTGCTCACTTAGAAGTTCAGCCTTGAGTCCCTTCTTCTTTCTTTTCCATACAGGAAAACTCGGTTTTAGGGGAGGTTGACTCCCCCCCCTTTGCCCCTTGTCCTTGTGATAGCCGAAACTCCCTTTGGGACCTGGTCGACTCGGTCAAAACAAAATTCCTTTTATCTGTCAGTGCATTGAGAAACGACACGCTTGACACCTCCGTAAGTCAAGAAAACCATTACGGAAACAATACTGTCATTTTCAATTGTTAAAATGAACACACTTTCACTTGACCACCGACAGAGATGGACGCGACTCTTACAGAAAGTTTCTCTTACCAAATTATAGATACACGAAAAAGTCGCTAAATTTCGTAATCTAGTAAATAACTAATAAATAAAAAAAGTTATGGAGAAGTTAGAAATTAGTATAGAATGTTTTACGCCTATTTGATTCGGAATCTCATTTGAGGTTATTAGTAATAATTAAGTTGTAGTTTGTTGTAAAAATTATATTCATTATAGTTTTATATTAATAATTTAATCTACTATTCCTAATTATGTCCTAATTTAATAAAATAGAAATATCAAAATTTTAGTACCGTTTCAAGAGCCTGAAAGTCCACTGTGTAAGAATTTAATATATTCAATACATGTATACTATATTAGTTCACTGTGTTAGAATACCATATATAAAAATTCATTTACCTGTAAGTGAAACTTTGTTTATTCTTATACGTAAATTCTAAAGCTGTACCGAATTTTGAATCAAATATGCAAACTGGAATAAGCACTTTGGTTTCTGTACCATTTTTTTGTTTTCAATTTCAGTAAACGTTCCAACTTAAAAAGATCAATTTATTTGGCCTTAAGTAGCTTTTATTAATATCACATAGACATAGTCATCATAAACAAATTATAAGCGATAATTTTATATGGAAGTATACAAGAAAATCGATGGAAAAATTATAAATTCAGTGGTTGCTATGACAACATTAAATTATAAACTAAATATCGTTCTGTAACTGTTGGCAACTAAAATGTTAAATGCATTCCGAGACAATTTATTTCTGCAAATTTGAATGGAAATTAATGTCTAAGATGTGGAAGTTACTAAAAAAATTATGAAGCACACAAAAAATATTTCTAAATTTAAGAAAAACTTGTTGAATATAGGAGATTTTAATCGCTCAAAGTTATTTAGGTTTCTATCAAGCCTAACTATTAATACTAATAGGTTGTGATTGACATAACAAATATAAATTAACAAGGACAGAGATATATGACAAAACCTACATGTTCAGTGGGCAATAAAAAATTAGAGATAATTTTAACTTACTTTGCATAACAACGATAGTGAATTCCAGCAATATATAAACATCAGTTTTTTCATAGGAACAAATGTATATAATTTTTCAGTGGTTGTTATGACAACATTAAATTGTAAACTAAATATCGTTCTGTAACTGTTGGCAACTGAAATGTTAAATGCGTTGCAAGACAACTTATTTCCGCAAATTTGAATGGAAATTAATGTATAAGATGTGGAAGTTACTAAAAAAATTATGAAGTACACAAAAAATTAACAAGGACAGAGGTATATGACAAAACTACATGTTCAGTGGGCAATAAAAAATTAGAGATAATTTTAACTTACTTTGCATAACAACGATAGTGAATTCCAGCAATATATAAACATCAGTTTTTCCATAGGAACAAATGTATATAATTTTTCAGGTAATTTATAGAGGTGTCAAAACAAATACACACACAGATTTAGAAAAACTTCTAATGAGACATACATTAAAAAAAACTAACTGCCTCTTTTCATTCGTCTCCTGTGAAAAATAACTGAGTTCTCGCCCTTGCGGCTGTAAACATTTGTGTAAATCCCACAAAATTACAGCCTCGACGCATGGGTTTTCCTTTATGCTTGAAGGTAATTTGCATCGGGACTTCAACTCTTTTGATATAAATCTCCGGCAATACGCCACCATTGCGAATTGCCGGAACGTTAAGTGGGTAAAAAAAATATCCGCACGAAGAGAAAGAGAGACACTGTTCATAAATCAACCGCGAACCTGCAGAAACCGTCTTTAATTAACGACCATATTATATAAAAATCATGAAAGCAATAAAAATAAATCTTTTTAGATAAATAATCGCCAAGAACACACCTCTGTCACGTTATGAAAATCTATATACGCTTTGCTTGCTGGCCGTGGAAAAATCAAAATGAAAAAATAAGTAAAAAGAAAATCATACACCCAATATTTAGGTAAAAAGACAGGTTGATAAAATGCGACTTGTTAATTTATTTGCCGTAGCGTCTTATCCAGGCTTCCAGGGAAAAGACCACCAAAGCGATTTCTTTTTAATTTTACCTATCCTCTTTATTTTTTTCCTGTTTTCCGTGTATGTGTATATATGCACTTTTTTATTCTTTTATCTTCCGATACGTGAAAACAAGCGATAAAGGGCTAAGATGGTCACGAAAATCCTGCCCACACTTTTTCCTCCCCGATGAAAAGAGGAGCTATGCAGAAAGCAACCACACTGGCTTGACGCAATCAAGATTCACGAATTCCTTCTTTTTTTTCCCGGGCACCTGAAGGTTTCGTTGGCCTTATGCCATCGTTTATTCTAAAACCCTCAATTACCCCACTTTCGAGTTAAAGCTCACTTTTGATTAAACGGGCCCCAATGATAAGAGATCAACCACCTTGAGTGAGTTTTGGAGGCACCAGGAATGCAGGTATGGGGGGGGAGATGGGGTATAGATACGTGTCGAAGACCTTTCGAAGAAAAAAAAAGTGCTTGTGAAATTAAAGCGTAATTGCAAATTAATGTTCTATTGTGGCTCAGGTAAAGTCGCGTGGGGTATATATTGTTCCTGTTTTTGTTTATTTTTTTCTTCTCGAGTTTGCTGTCTTAAGGTAGTGAAAAATTGTAGGAATATAATCTTCCCGTGGAATGCATTAAGGAAGATAAATTACTATTCCTTGCATTGTAAGTAACGCATCACATCGTGAAAATTAACATACTAAGTGTGGAAAACAAAGAAGAATAAAGCTTACAGTCTGTGGAGATCAATGCAATTAAACTTTATTGCGTTGCTTATTAAAGCTCGTTTCACACGCGGAACATGCTGTTCTCTAGATTAAACACTTTCAATCATCAATGCCTTATAAGTACATACTATGAAAGCAAAGTTCAACGTAATGGTTTGTTGAAATGGACGTGATGTTTAAGGTAACTATGTTAACATCCAGGTCTAGATTTTGTATAATCGTTACAGAACTGCAGCACCTCCTACTCTTTCCTTTATATTGTATTCATATTATTTTTATGTTGTATTATTGTGTTTCTTTTTAAAACTTGTTAATGCTGAAATTGTTGCGTTATAGATTAAGCATATTGAATCATCAACACCTTAAAAGTACTTAGTGCAACAGGAAGGTCCAACGCAACCTTTTGTTGAAATCGACATGATGTTTAAGGTAAATGACTATCTTCATATTAGGGGCCATCTCTTGTATAGGTAATACGGAACTGAAACACCCTTATTTTCGTCTATATAAAAATATACAATTATTTATTTGTTGTGTTTCTTATTAAAGCTTGTTTCTGACATTGAATTTGTTGTTCTCTAGATTAAAAACTTTGAATTTTCAATGCCTTATAAGTACTAACTGCGACTGTAAATTTCAACGTAATCTTCTGTCGAAATTGATATAGTGCTTAATGTAATGGCATTCACATCCAGGGGCGTCTTGTGTATATGCACTGAGTATTGCAATACAGCCTATTTAATACCGCCTATTTATGGTGATATAAAATGTATATTTATCTATATTTGATTGAAATAATTGATTTCATCATCAACAATGAAAAATATATGAGCAGAAGACACTAGCTCCTTATTGGTTAATTTAGACTAGTGTCACTGGGTCTGTCACAATACCATATCTTAATACATTGACTGCTAATTACCCAAAAGCGCGTGACGTGGTATTATCACCAAAGAACCAATTACACGCTTGCAAGGTTAAACCATTCTACTTGATATACTTATTTGGTTTAGTTTGGAGCACTACGCACTGATGTTTTTTAATACCAGGGTTAATGATATCATGCCCTATTGCTTTAAGAAGATTCTACAGGATTAAACCTCTATGCATGTATGGGATTCAAACAAACGAACTCTGGTACTGAAGAGCAACCCCCCTGCCCAATCGGCCATCGTTCAGCTATATCCTTATTTGACAGAAAGTAAGAGAAATCACTTAACCTATGTATAGCAAACATTTGACCGTAGCTCTACAATCTAAGTCTAAACTGACTTTACTTTATTTTCAAAATACGTAAGTTTTGCTTAACCAGTTTGCTTTCCAATCTTAAAAATGAAACCCTACCTTTACAGTTTCCTGAACTTTTGACTTAAAAAAAATCAGTAACTGAATCCTTACTTTTGAAAATATTTAGTTTCAAAAGTCACCTCTCTTATCGTCATAAATTGACATAAAATATAATCGCATTTCTCCGAACTAAAAATCCCTTCTTGTTTTTCAGGCAACTACACTTAATAAATTTATTTAAGCTTATATTAAGTGTTCAAATAATGCATTCTATATTTTAGACCTTAGTAAATATTAAAAGATTAAACGTCAATAAACAGTTACGATTATGCAAATAAATCAACCGTAATGCGCTATATCATATCAATTATAAGTTAAGATTTAATATAGCGTTGACTATCTCATATTAGATCATATTTTTTCCCGTATTTCAACTTGAATAGCTAAAAGCCTTCCATAACATTCCCCGTTTCAATAAATGGGTTTCTGAATGTACATATATGGTGTGTTTATATTATAAATTATTTATGCATAGCCGAGAAGAGATACAGTGGAAAGCTCTCTTTAATCAACTGTTTAATGAATACTTAATAAAGTAATATTTTATCCATATTGATTTTACTGTTAGAGAAATGCATGCTAAAATGCACTTTCAGTAATAATTAAAGCAACAAGCACGCCGTCGAAGACTGAAAGTTAAACTATATATTTCAAGCTTTTATTAAAATAATTTTCTGAAACCCCGGGAATCAATGGAGGTGATTTATATGCAGATTTTTAAGATTGGGCTAAACAAATATTAAAAGATTGATCTCTGAGATTTCTGCACTTTAGCAGAAAATTGAAGGAATTAATTTCTCTTGCGATGTTCCTTAATGGAAGGAATTAAGCCCCGAGCCTAAACACTTTTCAGAGAAAAGGAATTTGAAGATCTGACAACTCATAATTAAGATAAGAAGATAGTGTGAGGCTTTAGACACTGGAGTCTTGCACAAAGTTAATCGAGAGTTTATGGAGCTTTTAGATCAATTATCTTTAGACGAAAATGGCTTCTCAACTAATCGAGAAATTTATGGAAGCGAGCTGTGATTTTGAAACGCGGGAGATTTACCTCAGAATTTGTTAAATGTCAAATGCAGCTTCGTAATTTTATCTGCGAAATCGACAGTTAGTTGACTAAGCGCTGCTACTTCATTCTGAGGCTTGTAAAGATAGTGTACGTGACAGGAAAGGTGAGGTTAGAGTGACTAAGTACATATGGAGATAAAATCTTTAAATTTTATGAAATTTACGAAACTGACAAAAATTAGGTTAAACACTGGAAACTAACACACACATACATATATATAGAGAGAGCTGTTTTATATTTAAATATACCATACTAGATTATTTTCTCCAATTTCAATTCCCCATCGTGACGAAAATGACCCATTGACCCTCAATCCAGAAAAGGTCAGTTATTTCTTTTCCTCAGGAATAAAATCATGAACTTGATATTATTTATATATTTCAAAATGGTTCTCAGAATATCTTGGTTACTCATTTGGACTTCAACACTTTTGGGGCCATATTTTCCAGACATTTATCACTTTCTTCTAACTTTAAAATGCCAAAGAAATTTCTCATGGGAATCGACAGGAGTCTCTCTCTCTTGGATGATATAATTTACATTACTTTGATATCGGATCTGAAGTTGTAAAGACGTACGGCTAAAACGGTTTGGGAATCAAAGTTACGGAATAAAATAAAAAGTTTACAGGCTGTCGCTACAACAGCCTGAGTTTTCTTGTGATTAACTCACATCTTAGGCATTCATCACAGTCTTAGACTTTCATTTAACATGAAAGTTTAAGACTTGATTAATTGTCGATCCTGGCTCCGGCAAACCAAATTAAGTTATTCCTCGATAAAAGACAAAATTACAACTTCATGCACACACACAAATACATATATACATGTGAAGGTTCCGCATGATCCTCCATAGATTATCTACTAGACTTTGAAAAGCGACGAATGGCAACGTAAAGAAGCACGCACGACAGCCATGAGACAGAGAATGATGTTCCACAACGCGTTTGTTTTAAACTGAAATCAAAAACAACTATTTTAAGTGTTTGCGAAGTTAAATTTCACGTTGATTGTACCTAATCGTTTGATTGTTTTGAGTTTGTAATTAAATGTTGGTGATCCCTAGTAACGTCTGCTTAATGTTGTTTTTCCAACATGCATATATATATATATATATATATATATATATATACATATATATATATACATATATATATATATATATATATATATATATATATATATATATATATATATATATATATATATATATATATATATATATATATATATATATATATAATGAGACGGACTTCTCGATGGGTAGTAAAGAATAAACACGCTGTCGGAGGCAGATTTTTCTGAAGATATTTTTCCACAAATGTTGACCCAGGTGTTACGGGTCTTGTACATAGAACTTTAAGCTAGCTGACCCTTCAGTTTGTCCTGTCCCTTTGATGAAGTGAGAACCCGTCCTCCAACGTTATCTTAATAAAGGTCTTTAACTAAAACGGTATTATTTTTATGGCCATGACTGCAATCACCCATCGAGATGTCCGTCTCATTACATATATATATACACACATTATATATATATATATATATATATATATATATATATATATATATATATATATATATATATATATACATTTATCCATACATATGCGGACCTAACCACACACTTTAGTATACAATTAGATACATTCTTATGCACATTCATTTTGGATAATTTGCTTATACATCTTATTAATATTAATGTACGTGTAAGTGTACACCAATAAATATAAGATTGTTCAAGTATATATATGGTTGTGAATATAGTTTCAAGTATTTACGAATATTTAACAGATTCAAATGTATAAACAACAGTTAGTATACACCAGTAATCTCACATTTTTAATGTGGAATTAGCATTCCACATTGAAAAATATAAATTAACATGTTCTTAGTGAATTTCACCTAACAAAGCAGAATAGAGAGGACACAAAACAGTGCATCTAAACAGAAATCCCTTTTAAGAATTTCTCTTACAAATCATAATAAGCCCAAAAATAGCATACTAAGAAACAACCCATTTTCTCTCAACTCAACTGGCACTTTCCATAACCCCTTCCCCCCTACCACTTCCACAGAAGCCCATATATACAAAATCCTTCCACCCAAACACTTTTACACTCTAAGTGACAGACAATAGATAGCTTTTAGCGTCAAAATCGAGTACCGTCAAACTCTATGAGATCGGGATGAAAATTTCATCGCCAACTTCAAATGTTCTAATGCATGCCAACATTCTTTCGGGGGTTTTATGCAATTCCGATGCAGCGTCACGCATCAAAACTAATCAGGAGTCCCAAAAAGGACGCCATTTCTGTGTAAACGCTATTGAACCTGGCACAAAATATGATTTCGCGGGAGACATTTGCTTTCATCTTCGTGTATTTCCCTCTCAAAGCATTTCTTCGTCTACTCTTATGTTAGCAGAAAATGGGAAGATCAGTTAGTTCGGCAAATGGCAAATAAAGCTTTTCAGTTTTCTTTGTGCAAATTTAAATTATTTAATTATCATTCTGTACTAAACTTTTCTTTTAGGTAAAAGTTATTTTATTAACACTAATAATTAAAAGTTACCACATACACGTTTCTTTTCACATTTTCGCATAGGAAGAAATAGTTTAAAGTCTCCAAATTTTGCACAGATATGCCTTTATTAGATGTAATTTCGTACCAACCTCTTTTATTGATTTTTCATTCTAGTTTTAATTAACAAATGATAAATTATAAATGTAAGAAACATACATTGCGGAGCCATCTTAGATTTATAGGTGATGTTAGGAGAAATATACACCTATCCATATCAAAAAATGATTCGCGACTTCTACATTATTAATCGCACTTTACTTAACATCACTTAGCACAGTTGATAATTTGAAATCAACTTTTAACCTTTGCCAACATGATTTTTAGAGAATTAACTAAAAGTGTCAAGCTTCATAAATTGAACTAATCAATTGGTTTGGAGTCTGAAGGTGGTGCATGTTTTGGTCCTGACTTTTATAAAAAAAAAACTATGAGAAGGCCATGTTGCACTGTCTTTATTAACCTCCATTTCCGAATAACTGGAAATGTTGGTGTCACCAATTTCACTATCACACGATTTATTATTTAAAAAATGACACTATTTATACGTGGTCTTTGTCGCCGTGTATTTATAACGTCGCTGTTGTCACTTTAAGCTTCTAAAACGTCCATACTTTGGTTTTCATGTTCCTATTCAATGTAGCCATCGTCATCTGCAATGCTTTCTACGTAATCAAGTAATTCATTATTGTCATATTCTTTGCTGGTCAAAGCCCTAACGATATTTTTATAATGCCTAGAAAGTTTTTTTATACAATTATGAAAATATAAATGAAAATAACTTGCAATATTTCCGAGCAAATAAACAAATTACACAATTTGCAAGAATCGTCTAAAAATATTATATGTGGTCTTTGTCGCCGTGTATTTATAACGTCGCTGTTGTCACTTCTAGTTCCTAAAACTTCCATACTTTATTTTTCATGTTCCGATACAATGTAGCCATCGTCATCCGCAATGCTTTCTACGTAATCAAGTAATTCATCATTGTCCAATTCTTTGCTAGTGCAAGCCATAACGATATTTTTATAATGTTTAATAAAAGTTTGTTTTACAAGAATGAAAATATAAATAAAAATAACTTACAATATTTCTGAGCAAATAAACAAATTACACAATTTGCAAGAATCACTTAGAAATATTATTGTACTTGTGATCCAATTCGGAAAATGGACTATTCTCAAAGATGTAATGTATACAATAATACTATAATATTTCTTACAAATGCAAGCGCGGAATAAAAAAATAAACAAGAATCGACAAGTATGAAATAGAGATCGTGGTAGTTCAAGTGTGAGCCAGGAGCGCAATAGCGTTCTTGGCACTTTCGGCTAGTCTATTGAGGAGAGCGATTTCACTTCTTGGAACTTAAAGTGTTAATTACCTTCTTGAGTAGTGATTAAAAAAATTTTAAGCTTCTTTAAATATTACCGGCTTTCAAAAAATTTCTGAAGGTAGGGCTCAGCTTAAGTTTGTTATTTGCTATTAAGGGACCACTTTGAAAGAACGAAATATAACCAGACCCCATCTTTGCGCCAATTGCAGCGGTTCTAGCGAGGAGGCTGCTTTAAGAATCACATCTCTAATCGAGTTAAAAAAACAGAGGTAAAAAAGTCATGGCTATTTTTTTGGCGAGACTATAGATAAAAATATTATTTAGTTGATGGTGGTGATAAGCGAACAGCATCCGGCTGTTCCGGACTTTTATTCGGGCAATTATTTTTTAGTGTTTCTGTTCGACTTTATTGCTTCGAGGGCATTGAAAAATTAAGACCAGTTTTCGCAGCACTGGTGTGTTGATTAAACGTAAGCTGATTAACATTTTGAATTTGTACATAGCTTGTACATTTGTATAAATTTGTAAATAGCATTGTACATTAAATAATGTTTTGTAACAAACTTGATTTTTTTTGTTTCTTAGCTATAAATTGACATTCAGAGCAAGTATAATAAGGATTGATAGAGGTTCTAAAGCTGGTAAAATTGAAAGATTTACTTTGGCCTGGTCTGAAGAGTTACGGCCCAATCTTTGCTACACGATGCTTAATGAGGCCATTATCTATGATTTATATCTCATTTAGAACAGTCCCAAACAGTCATTGCTGAAACGGGATTCTAAACCACGGACTTTAGTATACAAAAATTCTACAAATTGTTCAGATTAAAATTATTGTTCAGCTTAAATTGATAGGATAAGTTTATGATATAACAGTTTGAATTCTTCAATAGACTGATAAACTAACTCTCCACTTATGCATGCTTGCGTGCATGTGAAAAATATTTGGCAAAATTTTCTTTCTTTTTCGAGACTATCTGGTATTCGAAGTTGACGAGTATTACTTAAATTTTATATTTAAAAATATTTATAAATCTCAGTTACGCAAGATAGATTAAATGTATTTTTTCTTATTTATGTAAATTGGAAAGATTTGCTGATGGGTTACCAAATGTTTAAATCCTATGTATCCGAATTACTTTATTCCTCACTGAGAAATAAGATATTTCTATCAGATTTCAGAATTCTACATTTCGAAATAAACTCTAATTTCTCAAATGTTAATATTTGATAACGCGAAATGAATTCCTATTCAGACTTCAACTTCGTGAAGCTTTCCCTCTCCATTTCCCGAATCGTTTGGCACTTGAGTAAGAGAAACACCCGTGTAACATATTACAAATTCTACAGTACACAACTAGGAAGTAACAGTAGACATGCTTCATTTAGGTACAGAATAGATCTTTCTCTCCCCCAAGCGGTGCTTTATCACTCATTCTATGAGAACTTTTCATCGATGCAACCAGTTACCCGATTTCTCAGAGGGCTGCATGTAAAGGTCTGATTACTTAACCAACAAACTGAATAAAGACTTCAGCCCGAGGATACTACTCTCCTCTGTTTCTGGATGTCCTCGTGGAATAATCTTATTTCACAAACTGGGATTTAATCTCAGGTCTCTTTGACAAAGAATTGTTCTCCTTTTTGGTTTCAGTGATTTATTAGAAGATACTCAGAGTCAACTGTCAAATAGTTTGATTCCTTGTGAAATTTGGAAACGTCCTATGTGGAAAGAATTAGATAAATTAATTTCACATTAAGAATTAATTTAAGGATGGAGTAGATGAATTCTGTTTTGAATGCTCCATTGTTTTGGAGAGGAAAATAAGAGATTTATAATTTCATAGGTGCTACCGAGAGAGAAAATTTATGTGTATTTGTTAATGCTATATATATGTATTACGTACCAATGACTTATACCAGGCCATGTTGAGATAACACAAAGAGTTAAGACACCAGATACAAATGAGCGAAGACACTGTTTTTCAGACTTGTTTTATTTACAATTTTATTTTTTCACAATCTGGTGACGCACATAAAATATTCAATCTCAATATGGAGCAGTTTGAATATGGAAGCAAATGTATCCAATCTCAATATGAAACCGTTGGAATATGGAAGAAACTCTCGTTGATGACGCTTTCCTCAGATGAATAACAAAAGAACTCAGATTTTTCTGCGTCTGCTGAAGTTCTCCGTTCGCTTCATGTTTCCTCCAAAGGGCCTTCAAATCGGCAGAGCAAAAATCCAAAACCTGTTGTTGCTAAGGCCAACGACGACTGACCTGCGTTAGCAACCCCTCTTGTCCAATGGGGTAGAAGGGGAGGGGTGTCACTGACATCGCCCTCGTCTCTCGGTCAATCTCCTGCGCTGGCGTTGTCAAGCAGTGTAACTCATGTCACAATATGTGAGATAATTATATGTGGTTTTGAAAATGAACTTGTTTATATTTTAACCTAAAATGTAGTATTCAAAAGTTCCAGAAATGAGTCTTTAAAATTATTTTGTATTAAAGTCCTGAAACACACCCGCCTTCAAAATAAGACTTTTAAGCAGCAAACACTTTTGCCACCGCTTGTACAGTTGATAAAAACACTTCTGGAATCTATGTACAGCTATGTCCTTTAATGTGGCATGCGATGAAGTTTAACTTCATCTGCAATCTGAAAATGATGGAAGTAAGTTGTAAGCATTCCCTAAAGAGTCGTAGACAAAGGCATTGGTGAGTTTTTGGTTTGGTTTTGGTTTTGGAGCGCTACGTTCTACTGTTTTGCACACGAGGGCTAATGAGACCGGGACCTACTGGTTAAAACCGATTCCGAACGGCTACGAACATCCCTGCCATAGTGGGATTCGAACCCACGAACTCCGGTACCGGCGATCAGCGCCTTAACCAATCGGCCAGCTTTCGGCGGGATTGGTGATCAGGAGCATTGTTATGCAAAATTACCCAAGACTGCTTATATCACAATTGTAGTGTTTTCGGATGAATTACTGCAAACGAGGTTGGATTTGTACATAGTGTTCCTTATTCAGGATTGCTTCCAGATATGCATTGCCCCATATACATCGAAAACCACCTCTAAAATGTTCTCTTTAGAGCGATCTCAGGTGAATTTGTGCTTGTTTGGAGATTTTGACAATTTTCACTTTGCCGAATTATCTTGGATTGTAGATTATATTGAAAAACACCATTTCTTTTCTGCAGTAATAATTTTGTAGTGTAGTGAAATTTCTTTGTCAAAAGTCAAATTAAGTCTCAAAATCATCTTTGGTGTTTCTTTTCACGCAAGGGAATGATGTATAGGCATACTTATGCATTTATTCCAATCGCTGACAACTAAGTACACCAGTTTCAAAATATAACACTGACTAGTCACCAAGCACGTAATTTTGATAGAGAAACTATTATTACAGAGGAAGAAATTAACACAAGATACTATCGTAGTAGTTCTAATGTTAGTATTACTTAAACTACAGCTTAATTCTATGGAACTTTGAAATCTTACTACATGCACAACTACCGAGTACCAAAATTTACGTAATATTTTAATACCAAAATTGGAAGAAAAAATACCTATGCAAATGGAAAAGATTTGATTCAGCTCTCAATTCGTTTTACTAATATATCTGGTGTTTAAAATCGATTCTCCAGTTTTACAAAGCATATTACTTGACATTTTTAAGGTATTTATATCATAATTGACACAACATCTGATTAACAAAAAACTTGTTTTATTTAGGCACAGAATAGATCTGCCTCTCCCCAAGCAGTGCTTTATCACTCATTCTACGAAGAACTATTCACTGACATCCGGAGGCTGCATGTAAATGTCCGATTATTTAACCAACAAACTAAATAAAGTCTTCAGCCCGAGGCCACTTCTCTCCCCTCTTTCTCTCGATGTCCACGTAGAATTATCTTATTTCACAAACTGGGATTTAATCTGAGGTCTCCGGGACAAAGAATAATTCTCCCTTTTGCTTTCAGTGATTTATTAGAAGATTCTCGCAGTCAACTGTCGAGGTTTCTCGAAGATTTTGATTCCTCGGGAGCTTTAGAAATGTCCGATGCAAAAGGAATTAAAGGAGTTAATTTCACATTACGAATTCATTCGAGGAATGAGTAGGTGGATTTTGTCTTGGAAAAT
The DNA here is from genome assembly GCA_032207245.1 of Pardosa pseudoannulata. Classification (NCBI taxonomy): domain Eukaryota; kingdom Metazoa; phylum Arthropoda; class Arachnida; order Araneae; family Lycosidae; genus Pardosa; species Pardosa pseudoannulata. Next base: position 22,656,467 of record CM063498.1, on the reverse strand, counting down.
CTCGGAAGCTTACTTATTTTGGAGAGGACAATTGTCAATTTATAATTTCGTAAATGCATTCGAGGGAATGAAAGTTTGAGTGTGTTTACATATTTGTGATTTATATAGATGTGTTGGGTCATTATTTTTGATGGAAACAACTGTATGTTTAATGTTTATGAACATGTTTAGAAATGCATGTATAGTATGACTTTGTGAGTGAGTAAATAAATTTAACCTTTAAGGGAGGGGTGGTTAATATTACTACCAGATGTACCAAGTATATGAAGCATGGACCTGGTTGAGATATGCAACAAGAACTTTCTTCCTTCATGGTTCATCTGTCATAAGAGGTAAGTTGGAACCTTTCTTATAAACATTTGCTATTATTATTAGTCATGTTCTTGTATAGTTACATTATATTTCACCTTTAAAAATGCCCTTTATTGTTTCGTGTCTTCTTATTCTTACACAAAGGGGGACGATAGCAAATAAACTGATCAAAAAAGGGAAACTTAGCATTTAATCCCATCTGTAACTACACAAATATTAACAAAACCTCGCTTTGAAAAGATTAAATTAAACAAAAAAATTACAGTATCTAAATTAGATACTATATGCATGAAAAAGATTTGGCAAAGCTTTAAATTCTTTTAACAAACATATCTAAATTTCATAAATTTTTCAAAAGTTTTACAGATAATTTTATTGAATTTTCATTTTAAAAGAAGATTAGTTATACGAGATAGCCCATGTGTTAATTTCTCATACAATAACACTTTCTCCCCTACACATTAACACTCATGTGATGAAGAAGAAAACCTGAACTTATTCGGTTTTGCTTGAGTTAGATATCGTATTTTAATTTAGAAAAATGCTTTCAACAAATTCAAACGTCAAAAAGTATTCTTGACTTCAAGTGTGTAAAATTTAATTTTACCCCCTAATGTTCAATGAATTGAGAAGACACTTTTCTTGATCGGTTCTCCATTGGTCCGTTCTCGAAATTTCGAGAACTCGTTAGGATCTCTGGAGTTCGTCCGGGGATATGATCGTGTTTATGTTCGAAGAACTCGACCCAGGAGGTGCGATTTCGTGATCGAACGCTGTGATAGCGTTAGCGCCCTCCTCTTTGAGGCATACAACTCAAAGCACAGTGATCCTACGGTAGGATAGTCGTTATTCTGCAGAATTTCTATGGTGTCTTTCCCTGTTTTCGTGTGCATTTTCTGTCGACATCCTAATTGCCAGAGTGTCCTTACCGTACACTGTGCAGCGACTACTGTGAACGATGATCTTGGTTGAATCATTTGCCTTGAATTCGCTTTTACTCGAATGGCGGTGGTAGCCTGACTTTTCTCTGGGTGATTGGTGGGAAAGTGGAGATTGCTGTCCATTGACCTTATTTGATATGGTTCTATCTGGGAACTCCTCGGAGACGTATATGGAGACTAATTCTACTTACCTCGTAAACTTCAAATCACTGACCATATCATCCGTATGATTTTCCACCACTTTCTTCAAGGCTAAACGGGTCCAATTTGGTGCATTAATAAATATATATTTATACCACACGATCTACCATTCAATTTCAATGATATCCCAGAGCGAGAGCTGAGACACTTCTCATGGAAAAATAGGCAAATATTTTCTAGGTTCTTGAAGATATCAGATAGTCAAAGAAAAGTTCCATTCGTGTAAAACCTTTATGAGCCACAACTAAAGTCTGCATTGAAGCTATTTTTCATCCCTATATAGAATTAAATTTGGAGAAAATCATTCATTTATTAAGATAATTTTTATTTCATACGAAGAATACATTTCACATGCATTACCAATTTAATTTAAATCCTGTACATTTGAATAGCTTTATCATATCTAACAGATAATATTATTCTTTATTAAATTAGGATATTTTCTAAACAGATTTCAGAGTTCCACATTTCGGAATAAACTCAAATGGTAAAATTTTAGTGAAGGGAATTAAATTCATATTCATTTTTTTTTAAATTTGTTGTAACTTTTCTACTTGTTATTACTCGTTTACTTCATTTAGCACTCCAGGGAAATTCTCGTGTGACATATCCAAAATTATATAGCACCCTACTACGAAATAACAGAAAACTTTATTTAGGCACAGAATATCTTTCTCTCGAGAAGCAGTGCTTTATCATTCATTCTATGAGAACTCTCTGCAAATGTACGCAACCAGTTGCTTGATATCGTAACTTTACACCCCGAGGATGCATGTAAGGTCTGATAACTTAACCAACAAACTGAATGAAGTTTTCAGCTTGAGGCAAACTCTCTCGATGTCCACGTATAATAATCTTATTTTACAAACTGGGATTTAATCTCAGGTATCCGGAACAAAGGATTGTCCCCCCCTTTCACCTCCAGTAATTTATTAGAAGATTCTTGCAGTTGACTGTCGAGGTCTCTCGAAGATTTTGATTCCTTGGGAACTTTAGAAATGACCGATGAGGGAGGAATTAGAGAAATTAATATCACATTAGGAATTCATTCGAGGAAGAAGTAGGAGAAATTTGTATAGGATAAAACCAAGCGCTTGGTTATTTTTGTAGAGAAACAGGATATATTTATAATTTTATAGGTGCTTTTGAGACTTGTAAGTGTATTTTTGTTCCTTATTCCTTCAGAAAGATTTTTTTGTAAGTGATATTCAAATAATTGTCAAAATCTTTCATCTTATGTCTATGATAATGGTGTTCACCAATGTATCTGAATAAAATGTGGGTAAGAAAGAGAAGGAAAGCATAGTACTTGTCTGTACTATTAAGGTTTGCCAAAGTATTTCATACGTTTAACAAGTACATTTAATTCTTGAAATTGATTATCGAGTTTTATAGAGAATTTTATTGAATATACTTTCTTTTTCTTATAAACTATTTGTTCAAGGTACAGGTATAGGGCAAAAAAAATAAAATACCTGTGAAAAAATAAAAATTTTTTTACAATAAATGGATGAACCACCTTTGGTCTGAATAACAGCTTGCATTTGACGTAGAATTGACAAATAAAGGCCTTGAACAGAGTTCTTTGAAATTCGTACCGAATCCTCGTGCAGGGTCGTTTCGAGTTCAGATATTGTGCCTGGAGGAGGAAACCGAGCACGAACTTTGTTCTCTAAATAATCCCACAAAGGCTCAATGATATTGAGATCAGGGGACTGACATAAGGTCAGATTTTCCGCTTCATCATGCTCATGTGACCATGTTTGAACACAGCGAGACGTGTGAACAGAGGCGTTTTCATCTTGGAACACAGAACGTTCTCTCGAAACAGTCTGAAACATAGGGTGAAGATGATCTGCGAGAATGCTTCGATAACGGTCGCCTGTGATCATCCGGTCAAGACAATGAGATAACCCAATCCACGTGAACATATTGCAGACCACACCATCATAGAACCCCTTCCATGTTTCACGGTTGGAAGCAGACAGTCAACATGAAATATTGCTGCCGGTGCTCGCGAGACGAACACACACCCGGTTCTATGGAATAATGTAAATGAGGTCTAATGATTTTGGAATAGCTACTCTGCCATGAATGTTTGCAGCATGCGACTTTCGTTGAATAGTTTTCATGGATACGGAGTTCAGAAGATGGGTATTCATCTCGGCCGTTATCAGCGGCAGTATAGTCTTGATATTTCGGCCGACTATCCTCTTCAACACTTGTCTATCCTGGTCCTTCAACTTCGACTTTTGTCCCCTGTTGTGCTTCGCGGAAGACACCTCATCCAGGTTCATGTTGGCTGGCATAACCTTTGACACAGTGGTCCTTGAAACGCCCAAAAGGTTGTCTGTTCTGGACACGAACGTTCCAACGAGACTAGCTCCAGTTACCATGCTTGTTTTCAAGACGGAAAGAATGAACATAATCACGCTTTGCTGGAAAACAATTTTCTCATGCAACCCTCACACTTCGAAGTAGTTGATACTTTCCCTTTCGCCCCCACTGTGGGGAACACTGTTTCGACATGAGGCAGCCATTTATTGGACGGTCGAAGGATGACTCCTTTTCAAATGGGTGTTCCTATTATTTTGTTCTATACCTTCAGCTTAAGTGTAAATTACTCTTAAATATTATACAGAGTCATTTGCACATGTGTTAAGTAATTTATTAAATTCCTACATACTCAAATAACTCTATTCAAGGCCAAATTAATTAGCTTCGTGGTGTATCAGCTAATGAGAAATCTGCACTAGCTAAATCTCGGAACCTATGATGAACGAGGCAAAAAGTTTAGAGTACATAGGATTCAAGCACTGGTCCAGACTGGACAGTAGAAGTTGCAAGTGGAAAATACCATTTCTCACATTAAAGTCGTGGTGAAACAACGTGATTCTAATTAAAGCCTGGTACCTTAATAATGACAAAAAAATTCCGAAATATGTAAATATTTTAAAAATGTGAACATTAGAGTTCATAGCCACACAGGCTGTGGGAAAATTAATGACGCAAATACAAAATGAAATTACTCTTTGTTTGATAGCATACTCTCTATCCGGTATTTCAAAATATACTCTGAAATTTCCCGTGATAATGTTTGGTGACGTGAATTTAATTCCTATTCAATATTTAATTTCTCAAAAGTTCCACTCTATCCCCCCTCTTCATTTGAGTGAGAGAAATACTCGTAATCACAAATCCTATCCTGCCGTACACAACTCTGGAGTAACAGAAAATTTGCTTCATTTAGGAACAGAAAACACATTTCTCTCTCCAGCCGTGCTTTATCACTCATTTTATGACAATCTCCACTGATGTAAACAGTTACCCGATCTCGGAACTAACCGCTTGGGGCTTCATGTAAGGCATGATTGCTTAACCAACAAAGTCCTCAGCCTGAGGCATCACGTCCTCCTGTGTCTCCCGATGTCCATGTGGAATAATCTTATTTTTCAAACTGGGATTCAATCTAAGGACTCCCGGACAAAGAATTATTCTGCCTTTTGCCCTTAGTGATTTATTATAAGATTCTTGAAGTCAACTGTCGGGGTCTCGCTACAAGATTTTGATTTGTCGGGAGGTTTAGAAATGTCCGATGTGAACGGAATTAGAGAAATTAATTTCACATTAGGAATTCATTTGAGAGAGGCTAAGGTTGATTTTGCCTTGGAAAATCTCTGACGGTTAGTTGTTTTAGGTTGAGGAAAAGGATAGAATTAAATATTCCAATTTCAAAATGCAGATACATAGGAATAAGAACACGGGTGCTAAAGTTTTGGCTTTAAAGTATTTGATACATTATATATAAAGTAAATTATCTGTATAATACTAGCGTTTATAATGCTGAAATTGCAGTAGTGTATTGGGATTCAAGAAATTATTTACTCAATTTATTTTGAACCTCCATTGAGTGATAACCTTTATAAGTACTTGTCTGTGTCAGTAATTCAGCTTTATATTAATCTGTTAGTACATTTATAGTATTTCTTTCCTTGGGAAAACGACACTTCTTGATTCACAAATCATTAGATGTGTTGAGATGAATTAGTATACACGTTGAGATTAATATCAACAAATAAAATAACATTGACAATTTTCATAAATAATTCTTAAATTTCTTTTTATAAGCCCAATCCTTATTTTTAGTAAAATGCCCATTTAAAATATCTCTTTGTTTAAAAGATAAGGAAAATGCCATATTGATAGGAAGCAATACGATGACAATGGTTTTATATACTGTTGTGCTTCACCTAAACACCATTCTTCAACTAAATTATTCCTTTATCAAATTGACTGAAATTTTGCCTAGTTTGATATCTATAATTCGTTTTTATTTTGATTACGTAAAAACATATCAAGACGTTAAAGTGCACATTGTTTAGTTATCTTAAATTACGTTATACATGTTTGCATATTATTTAAATGTTAAATTAGATATCAGAACAACCCATAACATTTATACCACACATATAAACAATGGAGGTATACATATCCAAACTGTTTAACAATAACCTCTTTAAAACAATATTTTATTCTGGGATCTTATAGCATCCTTATATATAAATTTCACTTTGTGTGTGTATGTGTATATATATGTTTATATGGAGAAAGAGAGCGGGTGGGGGTGTCAGTCAGAGTTTATGTTTTCAGTCCTTTGAAAATGTTACACCCCTTTTTCATTCCACAAGTTCTCTCATTATTTAAAACATTTTCCTGAATAACACTGAATCTGCAACAACATGAAAAGCTTTTCTCTCCCTGCTTGCTTTATATGTCTTTCATCATTTTCTGATCAATCACTTCGATTTTACAAACCTCTGAGTTTGCTGAAATTGATAAGGCCGCTCGTTTGTAACTGTGAAACATGCTATCAATCTGTTTCTATTTGCAGCTTACTTATGTTGAATTTGCATTTATTTATCGCGATTTAAATATTTTACCAGCATTTATAAAAAGAAGCATATTGGTAACAGATTTATTTGATATCTTTTGTAAATATATACATTAGTCTACAGCAATGGTATTCAAACTTTAACTCTTTAATATAGTGGACAGTTCTACAATTGTTAAAATAATAGTTTTAAATAAAATCAAAACTAATATAAATTCAACAATAATTAGAGCTGAAGTGCTGGCATTTAGTGAAAACCAGTGTTATTAACAGTTTGAGTGCGGACAACGTATTTTTAGGTTTTTTGCAGTCTGTCACTGGAGCACAGATCACGTAAAAATACTTATTTAGTAAATTTGTGGTGGATACCCGCTAACTACCACAAATCTACTAAATACGTATATTTATATGTATGTGTGACATTGTATGCGTGTTGTTTCTGTTGCTATGCAACGCTTTGCATTTTTCTTTCCTCAAGTTATGATTGTCGAGTTACTCGGTCTTTTGCTGCGTTATTTCGTCCTCTATCGGATTCCTAGCTCCAGAACGTACAAGTCGTGTTTTGTGAATTTAAAGCTTGGTTTTTTATTGTTGAATACAAAATTGATAAAATGAGCCGTTGTGACAAAGATAGTGATGAAGAAATATGCGCTGAGAGATTATCGGACTTTAATCTTAAAAATCGTTTATTTTTGTGATTTTGTATAAACTGTTTTGTTAAATAGTCATACAGTATATATTTAAGTGTAAAATAAAAAAGTTTCGTTCATAAAAACAAAGTAGTTTTCGATTTACTGAGATTTTTCTGAATAATTAAACTTTCGCTCAATTCATGAAAAAACGTTCGCTGCACGCTTAAGTTGGCCGTGAAGTATACTCGCTTGCCAAGTGTTAATACCCGTTTATATACATATATATTATATATAGAGAGAGTCACATAGAAGTGTGGACTGCAGTAAAAAACGGAAGTACAGAAAAAAGTGTTATGAAATGAACAATATTTCAACATTCTATTGCTAAATTCTTTTTGAGTTATACTCGGGAGTATTAATATACATTATATTGCATTTATCGTTAGGTATAGTTCAGAAAAATTCTGTACCAATTCTGAATACTGAACTCCAACATTCTACGTTTAATTGTTTATTTACGTGATATACGTACGTACTGACATCAAGTTGAATCTAGTTAAACTTCAGCAATAATCAAAAGAGATATAGCTTCAAAGTTCAACATTTCTTGTATGAACGTACAAACGCAAAGAAACATGTTTTGTTAAAATCCGATCATCGAAATTTTTAGCCTATACAATATTTTTTTTTACTTTTTACAAGAATGTTAAATGTAAATATAATATCAGAAACACATCAATTTTAGGAATATATAAAACAGAATTTTGTACTCTGTGTGGTATTTATATTTTTAATTCTTTATATTAACTATAATTCTGAAAGTTTCCATTTGTAGCAAATTTCGATATCAATTTGGGCACTATTAGGTATGACTGCATTATATTGTGTGTATATGCAATAAACATCGAAAAATGCATGCGAATTGAGATTTAAGGTTCTGCAAAACGTCTTTGATCGTAATTTTCCTACAATTTTGGACGACATGGCGTGAAAAACAAAATACAGGCGTAGTTGTTTTTAATATAGTGTTCTAAAGTGTCATTATTTGGCAAGATAGCGCGAAGTTATTGACTGTTTCAGACATTTTTTTTGTCACCAATTGTTAATATTACATCAAAGGTCGCCAAAAATATCGCCAACTTTGTGAGATTCCGAACATTCTAGAATATTCTCGAGACTTATAATAGTTTTCTGTAGGCCATAACACTATAAAATCAGCTCAGATATTTCAATTTTTAGGGTTAGCTATTCACAGGATACTGTGCGATAGCTTAACCTTGAGTTATTAATGCAATTTTTTTATATTTTGTTTTGTTAACTACCGATATAGAATACAGCTATGTACTGAGTTGCAGATATACTGGAAAATTATCAAACTGGGAACTGTTTGCTTAAGTAAATTTCTAAGTTTTTGATTACTTTGTCACATTGATTATTTTAAATTCACACACATAACAATATATAAAACTCAACATGGCAAATCGATTTTTGTCAATGATTAACACAAAATCAATAAAATTTCACAACAAAACTCTTAAATAACCAACTTTATCAATGAAATAAACAATTTTATTGCCGTTGCGGGCAATAAAACCCTATTCATTTGCAATGTTGTCTCATTTATAAACCTCCATCATTTACAACCCTCTCAAATTTGCAGTTATTCATCAAGTCGATGACTCTTCCATACTTGTGTAACGTTACAACAAATTGGTCTCATTCGTCAAGTTATTACGCACAGTACTATTCCCAATCTACCGATGTCCGCTGCGAATCGTTAGGAAGTGGAAACCTGTAATAATAACGACCTATGAGCCCATAAACTCGAATATATTACAGCGATGTAACGGAATATCAAATGTGTACACTACTTAGTGTTCGATATTTTATCGTAGACTAGTCGATTCGCAAATGACTTTTCAAAAGAATGGAAAATTATTTGAGAGGTCTAGGACAGTGTCATAGAACAGGTTTTGAAGCCTCGTGGCAGAAACCTAATTTGTCGTCCCTCCCTCTACAAAATACATTTTTAGGAAAAATGTTTTAGAGAAAGAAAAAAATAAGCTGAAAAGATTTTTTTCCTCCAAAATTTAATGTTTTTTAAAATAAGAAAATAAATTTGTGAAAACATATTTTGAAATTCAAATATAACACATTCCTCACAACTGACATGGATTCATATCATTTCTAAATCTATTACAAGTTGTTACTCAATTAGTTTAATATGATTTGGAGCGCTATGGGCTACTGTTTCACTACATGACAGCCAGACCGGGACCTGCCGCTTAAAGTCGATTTCGTACGGCTACGAACATCCACGCAGCAGCAGGATTCGAACCCGAGAACTCCGGTTATAATGAGCAATGCCATGTTCTTTTGTTCATCATTCCTCACTGACATGAATCATGTCCTGCAATTCGTGTTTCTGTATGCATCAACAATTTGTTTATCTTTGTCTTTAAAGATACAGGGATGCGGCAGCCACTTCCCGTTATTTTTGCTGATACTCAGTATTAGTTTCGCGTATGAATCAGCATTTTTTTCATGTGTTATCATAATAAAATAGGAACTGAAAAGAAATAATTTACATAATTTAGGTTGTATTTTGAGATTTTAATGCTTTCTTACTTAAGCTTGTTATCAGTAAGTTTTTATCTTTTTGTTTAAAGATACAATGATTCTGCAGCCACTTCCCTAATTTCGTTATGCTTGCTAGTACTTTGTATTAGTTTCGAGTATACATAATCATTTTTTCTTACGTTATCATAAAAAAATAGAAACTGGAAAGAAATAATTTACATAACTCTATATTCGCTTTATTTAGGTTTTATTTTGATATTTCAGTGCTTTCTTATTTGAACTTAACCAGTTAGCTTAAGTCTTGCTTTAACGATGTATGGATGCTTTAACTACATTTACAATTACATTATTTTTGCTAGTACTCAGTATTAGAAACTAAAACAATTTCCAGGTCTGGAATGTGTTATATATAATTATCATAAAACTGTATTCTTGCTTAAAAAAATGTAGTTAAAAATAATATAACTTTAAAAATTACTGATTGTTTCAGTATGAAAAACATTCTTTTTCAGTGAACAAAATCATTTGTAGCCTTGAATGTCAAAATAAAAAAATAAGGTTGTCTTCTTAATATTAATCAAGTGACAGGATTCTAACACCTCTCTCGACAAGTGCTGTTCTACGAACGCCCTCTTGGTGCCCTATGATAAGCTACAAGACTTAAGATTATTGCTGAGTTAAAAAATGAAGATAATTTAGGATTTTTTAAAAATTCTTAACAATTATCAAATGTTTTTGCTCCATATGCGTAGAGATATAAAGTTTACATTCTTAAATATGTATACTATTGGAAAAACTTGAGTTTTTGAACCTTTTGAAATGAATAGAACTAAAAAGTTAGACAACGCATTCCGTATAAAATATTAGGAATTATTTCACATATTTATACGTACATATAAAGGAGTTCGTTTGCATGTGAGTTTTATGCAAACATTCTCGGTTTGTCCTAGAGTTACCAAATTTTTAATAGATATTCTACGATACCATGAGACAGTCACTGTCGATTTTAAACCATTTCAGTCTACCCTATAACGTGGTATCCCAATACATCTGACATTAACGTTGCCAGTCGATGAGAGAAGGCAGTACATGAATACTATAAAAATTTTAACCCGTGTAAAACAGGTTAGCTAATTTGTTATTTAGCAATTTTTAGTATTTCGAAAGGTTTTTTGCATGGATACATATAAAAGAAAAATTCTATTTAAAACCTTATCATAACGGAAATTAGTGTAACCAACGATTTAATTAGAAGTTAATTTGGAACCACAATCTATTCGTAATTATCGCCAAATTTTGATATCATTGTTGTAGAAGTGTGACTTGCCACAAACCTATGTTTTACTTTTAGTTTTGTTATTTTATTAGACAAAACAAACCCACAGGAATGCAATGTGATTATAATATACAAAATACTAGTAGATTTTTCTAGCTGAGCAAAAGTATCAACCACAAAATATTAATAAACATAGCATTTTTATGAGTCTTAAATTGTTATTTGTCATTAAAATATCCTACAAAACTTTCTTAAAAATCAATTTATTATCTAAGACTATTAGTAACATCACTAATTATGTATAATCAGAATGAAGGCAATGCACGTTGCGGTTAGTACACAATAGTGAAGCAATAGGGAATCGACTGGTAGTTCTGTAATGAAATATAAACCAAAAGAATTAATAATGCGAACAAAAGAAATGGCATATCTACATAGTTCTGAAATAAAATTATTCAACATGGTAAATAGGATGAAATCAAGAGATAGTTAACGGCAATTCCCTTTCATCTCGTATAACCAAGTGAGTTAAGTTCAGGAGTAAAAGCCCTAAAGCTGAATTTCGCTTTTCGGGCGAACTTTCCAAAACATCAAGCTCTAGGGAATCTTGACTTCTTGGCAGAAGAGTTTGGTTAATGTAAAATTAATTTCTGACACGTCCGCTTTCCACGCGACATCAATCTTTGCTGCCAGACAGTTAGCTCACTCTTAAAATTATTCTAATGCTCTTCGGCCAAGAAGAGATGTTAATTCCTGGAGGCCCGAAGTAGAATGTTCGACACAATATGATCTTGTTTGAATCTCATTTGCGATTATAGTAAAACGTAGGTGAGGATTAATAGTTTATTAAAGTATTGGGAAACTTCCCACTCAAAGTCAGATTAAAAGCTTTGATCTAATCTAACTGAATTTTCAGCTAGTTATGAGTATCTATTTTTGGCCGCTGATTGACTAAACTGTGAAATGTGTATTGTTTAGCGGAATTCACAAAGCAAGTGTGTTAACCCTTGTTTGGAAAAATCACTAGTCTGACAATATATCTATGAAATATCTCCCGACTTTATTACGAAATAATTGATTTTTTTAATTCCAAAACCATATCTCAACAAGAAGTTTATATAGCAAAATTTTATTCTATAAATATATCGGTGAGGGGTAGATCGTGAATATATAAATCCCTTCTTGATGAATACATTCTTCGGAAAATTTCATTGTCTGCATAGACCGATACACATACAATTATCTTAACCCCTTCCCTGTTTCACAGCTTTCGGATCTTTACTGATTTCCCCGTACAGCGTACGGGAATCTGATTTCTATTTTGATTGCACTGTATCGGCCGTATTTTTTCCAATTTTAGTAAAAAATTATTCGTATGGATGGCAATAGTTTTCCAGTAAATGATAGTTTGCAGTTTATTGTATTTTCTCCTGTGATTGGTTCAAAAGCGCGGGTTTTTTCGCATGTTTTGTATCAGAAGACGAATTTTTATCTTTCAGTGTATAGCTTTCTGGTTATATTTTACTAACCGCATGATAATTTTATTGATGTAAGAGTTGAATAATATATTTTTACTTTTAAATAATTAATAATTCAGACCGTGTGGAGCTAATTTCTTGTGATTCGCACTGTGACTCGGAATCAGAAACTGAATTATCTGTAAATGATAGTAGCGAAAGTTTACTAGATGGCCTGGATAGTAGTGACTCTGATAGTAGTACAGATGGAATCAGTCAAGCAAGACATTTTTTTTAATTAATTGTGATAATCCTTCGGATCCGCCTCCTAGATTTGCTTTCACTGGAATTCCAAAAATTAACTTGGATGTCGATGAGACTAAAGGTAAACTTCAGTTCTATGATGCTTTCATAGAAAGAAAAAAAAGTTGTAGTAAATGCTTAAAAATATTAGAAATGTTAATTTTAATAACATACCTTTACTTAAAAATGTAAAATGAACAAAAAAGTGAAAAAAAAATGTAACTGTTTTTTTGACCGAATTCTGGAAAAAAATGAAATTTTCAAAGGGTTAATAAGTAAAGCTAAATTATTTTCTTCAATTACACATCACGATGGAAAAAAAGGGAGCAACCCAGAGAGGGCAAATATTTTCGTTTCTCAGGAACCAAACAACTTGTAGTCCTTTGTTCCATATTTCAATATGATCTTAGACTCATCTGGAATTTAATCCTGTTGTAGTCACTTTTTCTGAGCATCTGGCATTTCCTATCCCTCAAAATGGCAGACATAAATTGATTTTCCAAGTGAAGTGTAGCTCTTTGATGACAAAGTTTATCACTTCGGTGGAATATCTGGAAGTGTAAAGACGTACGGCGAGATCTTGCGATATCCATTATTGAAGGAATAAACTACTCGTCTGCAGACGTCAAGCTACCCATATTTTGAATTTTGTGTCTCATCGTAATAAAGGGTTGAAAAAGTTTTACATGGCTAATCACAGGGAAATCAAATAAGGGAAGGTTTTTCTCCCTAAATTACAAATCCATTTTAGACTTGTCAAATACATGTACACATATACACATATATATGTAATATATCAAAATTATTTAACTGTAATATTTCCTTAAAAACCTCCTCTCCCATTCTAATTCCTTAAAATCTTTTTCCCAGCTTCTAAATGTCTGAATCAAAGGAGCGTTCTCGATTTAAAATTCTTTCGATACATCTCCCAAAGCTTTCTATCCTATAGACGTAAATTTTCTGTCTATTCAACACGCTTCCCATTTGTCGCCGGTAAATGGCTTCGTGTTTTTCCTGATTTTACACTTAAATTCTCTGAATAAGTGGGAAAATCCTTTATGTCTTCGCTCTTGGGTGCACCTCTGTTCGAGGAGAGTGATTTTTTGTGTCTTTCTTGTCGTTGACTAGTAAAGATATCCGTTTTAGAGGCTCTAAAATAAGTTTTAATTAGACTTGTGCAGTTCTCTTCAATGTGGCCAGACTGCATCGTTCATTATTACTGTTAACTGATTAGATTTCTTCTTGCCGTGTAGTCCGGGCAAGTAAAAACAGTAGGGGCTACATAATTATTGTGACTAGAGGAAATAATTTATTACATATACATACACACATGTAATGAAATTTTAACACAATGAATTTTAAATTATATTACTCAATACATTTTAGTGCTTCCATACCTTAATCTATGATCAAGTTCTCATCATATTTCTAAATTATTGCATCCTTAAAGCGAGGGCCAAATGACCAGACCATATATTTTATCACTCTGCCTTCCTTACATAACTATCTGAAACATGTCGTGACACGTAGTGTTCATTATGCGATTTCATTCATCCTCTTTCATTGGTTAATCAACCCCTCCCGACTATTCCAAACTACAATTCTGTGACGTTTAGCGGCAAATCGACACTAACTTTAGTGCTACTTAAATATCTTTCCTTTAGCTTAAGATTTTAGTCCCCTAAACTCAGACAACAGAGTAAAAGCGACAAATACCCTCTCTCTCTCAATCTCTCTTAATACAAAAATTATAAAATACAACATACTTAAGTATGCAGATGAACGTTCGTAAATACCATATTTTTGACACAAACATAACCTCTTTTATTTAACTTCGAAAGACATTTAGGAAATTTTTCTTACAACTAACTTGTTCTCTATACCCTGGATGCAAACGCCCGCAGTGATACATCTAAACAACACAGGCTACATATCGAGGGAAGAACGAAATGAAGTTAAGGCTTCAGTTTATTTGCTAATTTACCGTTAGAGTGGCCACTTTCAGTAAAAGAACACCGATAAACTGTAAGGAAAGATATCGGATAGCATCTTCCTTTTTTTATTATTGTTCAGTTAAGTTAGAAAGATCAATAAATGGTTTACCTAGCCACAAAAAAAGATAAGAAAAAACATTTTCTTCCCTTTATATAGCTTAGGTTACGCAGAATGGTACTGAAAGGCAAAGAAGTTATTCGCTTCACGGACTGTGGTGGTTAATATAAGTTTATTAAACATTTTCTATAAAAGATAATTTTATATGTTGTAAATAAACATTGCATAAAAATATCAAAAAATCAATGAAGTAACTTCACATTAATATGGTCGAAATATAAGCTGAAAAAGTTGTTAGTTAATAATTTTCCTTTCTTAAAATTTAAGTATCTACTCCCTTCACACACACAAACAATATACGGGGACATGTGTGTTTATATACACATTTGCACGTAAATACCTGCGGCTGTGTGTATATCTACTATAAAAAAAATCTACGAATGAATACTTTGATAGAGTTGTCTGGTGTAAAAACGACTTGCTTGTTTCATCAAAAATGATTTTTACAGAGAAGTTCTGGAGATACATGTATAATATACAATTTTCTATCTTTATATATGAAATTCTCCTGTGTGTTTGTAATAGAACTTCTCCTAAACGGCTGGACAGATTTGGATGAAATTTTGTGTATGTAATTAAGTTGATTTGAGAATGGTTTAGATTCCCAATTTCATCATATAGAAAATATTTTTATTAAAAATCAATTATCTCACACTTATTGAGATTATTATAAGGCCACTTGAAACCCATCACTGCAAACGTATCTGAGGCGCAATGGTCGGCGCAAAGGTCTTCAGTACGAGAAGTCCCAGGATCGGATCCCCGTACAGGCGATGTGATAATTTTAATTTAACCTAATTACGTTTGTGATGACTGTTCGCATGGTGGCGTCAAATATTTTTAAAATATTTTTTTCCTTACTTTTCCATCTAAACGGTCTAAACTATAATTTATTTAAAAACATTTTCAATTTTTGGATTTATAGCGTCAAAACAGGACAACGTCTGTCGGATCGTCTAGTATTTACATATATTGTTTACATTACATAACAAAACATAAGATTTCCATGCTGGGTCTACCACTTCCACAGGTTCTAGAGGTTGAACTTGGAGAATATTGCGACAATTAAACCTATTTTAAGTACCTCAGTCACCGTTAATGTTATTGATTATTGCCATTTATCAATGTGCCGAGGTATATGAATTCATCAACTTTTTCAAAGGTATGACCATTAATAAAGAGAAATACTGTGATTTACAGTTGGGGAGGAAATCCCATAAATTTGGTCTAACTTTACTGATGATAACACACTGAAATTTTACAGGCTGCCGTTAAAAAACTGCCAGATTTCGTACCTTCTCGAAGGAACACTAAAACACTCACACCAGCAATGATTGGCCGTGTCTTCTAAGTAAAGCTGCAAGTGATACTAAAAGGACATCATTATTACATATGTATGTATAAACATAGATGCTTGCATATTAATGTGAACCAATATCCCTGCAGGTATATATAGACCCTCCCCAGTTTTGTAAATACAACCAGGACAGTACATACAATCAATGATGGATTTTTATCTTCCACATTCTGTAACATACGTCTATTTAAAAACGTCCAGATTTAATATCTTTAAAGTATTACCAGATCTTATTTAATATGATACACATAAATGTATGTGTACCTTTTATACAGATATAGAAAGAACATATGTATTACTCAAAGTGCTGTCTATAAAAGTTATGGTACTTCAATTCTGGTTTATGGCACAAACATTCTTTAAATTAGTAATGTAACTCTTTACAGGGATTATTTTCCTAGAAACTGTACATTAAGATACCTTTTGACTTGGCGTTTACTTAAGAAAAAGTTCATTTAGATTATTAAGTTAGATTTTAAAATTCAATTTTGGTGAGAAGCATGCTTTAGACTTAATTTTTATGTTGTACTACGTAATATATATCATGCACATTTTGCATATAATATGGTCCAAAATAAAATTTGTAGGGACACTATACACTAACGGGTTATATTACAGAAATTATAACTTCTTAGCTCAAAATTCAATATTCAATGAGCTGAATAATGTAATGGAAATGCTGATAATTACCTTATAAAATGAAGATTTTTGAAGTTTTAAATACAGGGTGTTTCATATTGAATGGGACAAAAAGAGAGTATGATTGTGAACGTTGCAACTAATATATTTAGAAAATTCAAATTTACCTCAAAATTACATTTATTCAAGTTTCTACAGGTGTTCAATATGTGCCCTTCCGGTGTCACGACAAATGTCTACACGGTAATCAAGCTCCTGCCACACTCGTGATAGCATATCCCCTGTGATGGAGTTCAACACTGCAGTTATCCGCTGCTTCAGTTCCTATCAGTCCTGAGGAAGTGAAAGCACAAACACCTTGTCTTTAACGAAACCCCAGAGAAAAAAAATCACATGGCGTTAGATCTGGTGATCTCGATGGCCAATGAAGACATATCAAAGCCTGTGGCCCAGCACGGCCAATCCAGCGATGGGGTAGACGTCCGTTCAGTAACTCACGTACGTTTTTATTCCAATGTGGTGGAGCACCATCTTGCTGCAAAATGAAATCAGGAACAGTTTCTTCCAGCTGGGAAAGCAACCACTCAGACAACATGTCTTTGTAAATGCCCCATTAATAGGTTTTTCAGCAAATAAAAATGGACCACAGAAAATGTTCTTTGCACAACAGATACCGAGGAGGTTTTGGTGTATTCGAAAACGCAGTACAATTTTTCCTGCATGGACGACATTTTGTTTAACAGCGCCTCTAACGGCGAGTTGGTCATTCGATAATTTTTTCCTGTTGCCAAATAAAACTTGAATAATTGTAGTTTCAAAATAAATTTGTTTCGACTGAATAAATCCATTACGGCAGTCACACTGAGCTATTATTTTTGCCCCATTCAATATGGTTTGGTTTGGAGCACTATGGTCTACTGTTTTGCACACTAAGGCTAATGAGACCGGGGCCTACAGTTTAAAGCCGATTCCGAACGACTACAAACATCCATGCCAGCGGGATTCGAACCCGCGAACTCCGGTTCCGAAGAGCAGCTCTCTGCCATTCGGCCATTGTTCGGCCTCCATTCAATATGAAACACCCTGTACAGAAAAGAAATTTAGGAAGATCTTACTACGAAATTAAGATTAAATTATTAAAATACACATTTAAAATAAAATGTTTCAATGTGTGGTATAAAAATATGTTAAAATAAACGCAAAGTTTATAAATATATGTTTCTATGTAATAAAGTACATACAATTTATATTATTTTAATAATCGTGTAGTAAATTATGTAGTAAAGCTTATTTTCTAGAAACGGTATATTAAAATACCTTCTGATTTGTCGTTTACTTAATAACCTAAATGAACTTTTTCTTAAGTTAAATATATTTTAAAATTCATTTTTGGTGGGAAATATGCTTTATACCTCCCACTAAAGCTAGATAGTTTTCTTCTAATTCATTCTTCATAAGTCACATGTATATGCACCTTTATTCACGATAAATTTATGTTTTAACATAAACTTATCTATCCAGCAGAGTTGTTTCTCAGGGTCCGTATCAATCTCGTTTGTGTATTTCCAAAAATGCAGTCCACCTTTAATATTTAAAGAAATCTTGAAAGATTCCTTAAAATTAGTACACGACACTTTACTATTCGCTTGAGAGCCATTCGTTGTTTTAAAAGCAAACTTGTGTAGAGCAATAAAGAGCATTTGTTTTCCTTTAAGATCGTGAAAGGTTTAATCTTTTATTGGGAGGACTTTTCCGCAGCGGGTTTTATTTGCTAAGTAGGCGGCTCTTTCGATACTCTATTCATCAAAATATAACATTTGTATCAAAATATTCTGAAGATAAGATTGTTTACAAGCATTAATAAATGCGTATCAATATTGTATGTACGTCTTAATTTATATGAACAAATAAGTTATGCAAATACATTTGCACATTTATTTATATATGCTCACGTTGATATTTTTATTTTACAAATACCTAACAATTAGCGCTTAAGTCATTAGTTATAATATTTATAAGTACACATTGTATATCTTAAGTATGCATAAATAAATAGATGTGTGCCCAAGTGTTTACATAATCACATTTGTTCGCATAAATTCAAAAGTACATGTATACAATACAGTAGAACCTCGGTATAACGACCCCTGTGGGACAAACATCATATGGTCGTTGTAACGAATTGAAAATATAATAAAAAAATTGAGAAAAGAATTGATGCAAAAGTACATACCTAGAGAACACTTCTATGTATTTGTATTTCCATTACTGAATTTTTTTTAAAAAAAGGTCTGAATGACGCCTGTTTCAAGTTCATTTGGGAATTTTTCTTTATCACCGATTCCCTATCCGTTAAATTTTGAAGGAAATCTTCAGAATTAAATTGTCCTTTAATATATTGACACAAGGCATTGATTGCATTGAAAGCTTCTTTTTCATTCACTTTTTCTAAAGCTTGGCCGATTTCTTCTCCGTCGTCGGAATAGCAGATGTCTACATTTCCGGTAACACGGGTAATAAAATCGTCCTCATTTAAATTTTTTCCGCAGCGCTGTAAAGTTTCGTCTACCGCAACAAACTCATCAAAAGATAATTGAAGATTTAGTTCATCTCTTTTCGTAAGGCCCCCTCCCCTCCTTAAAGCAAACACAAAAAGAAGAGTACAGGTTTCTTGAAGTTGCACCACAGTACAATAATTTTGAAATAGCCCACTTACTCATGAGTTCTTCGGACTAAAATTCGCTGTCATTCTAACGAAAAATAATACTCTTGAGGTCTTTGTAATGATTCAAAATTAGTATTATTACTATGGTAAAATATTTAGGGCTTTTTAAGATGGTCATTCTAACGAAGGGGTCGTTGTATCGTGGGGTCGTTAAAATGAGGTTCTACTGTATTTGTATACATTTATCAATGCTTGTAAATAGCCTTATCTACAGAATATATTGATATAAATGTTCTATTTGGATGGATAGAGCAATAAAAAGCTGCCTACTTAGTACATAACTCACTGCTGTAAACAAATCCCATTAAAACACTGGCTTAAAAATCATGTGCATTAATACAAAAAATAAAGACATTTTAAAATATCATCTAAAAGAAAGACATATTTGCAAGACAAACATATATTTGAATATATCTCACAAAAATAAGCAAATATGCTTACATTTACAAGCGCACATCTGTGTATATATACAAAAATGTGCACATTTACATATTGTTACGAACTTCAAAGTTGGGTTCGGGAATTGAATGGACTTTAAGGACTACAGCACGAAAACAATCATTTATTAGCATTCAGTCGGAAAATACAACACACAGTGCGTACTCAGTAAACCGAGAAATCCACTTAACGACTCTTTCTGTTTCTTCAGGATGGTAGTTCAACTGAACTGCCTAGGCCGAGCCCTCTAATCCAGAGATTTCTAATAGTAAGCATAAAATGACAACGAGCAGAAAATAAAACAACTAAAAAAGAGGAAAGAGGGGATAGGGAGGTGGATTCATGAGTTCAAGACACAAAACTAGAGAGTAGAAAGCTTAGGAATAGAAATAAAACACATATTTTTGCGGCCAAGGACATCCGTACAAAAACCATGAAGAAAACATTTTTATTGATATAGAAATCAGAAATTGAAATCGCGAGTTATAGCTTGGTAGACACCCTACTGGATACACCACGCCATCTTTCTGTTTGAGACTTAGCCTGCTTTATATAGGCCCGAAGAATCTTCTGGAATATACCGGAACCGGAAGTTGTCACGTGACGCCACACTTGGCAATATTTGGCGATATTTGGCGACGATCTTGGCGACAAAAAATAAGTTGCCAAAACTATCGCCAACGAGTCGGTATCTCGCCAAAAGAGTCCCATGTTAAACTTACTGATCACTAAACAAATTAGTAACAATATATATATATATATATATATATATATATATATATATATATATATATATATATATATATATATATGTGTGTGTGTGTGTGTGTGTGTGTGTTTATATAAATTCAAATGAGCATGTATATAATATTTGTATACATGTATTAATCCTTGTAAATAATTTTATCTACAGAAAATTATGATGCAACTGTTATATTTTGATGAATAGAGTATCGAAGGAGCGAATTGCTCGGCAAATAACCCACTGCGGATACACACTGCAATTAAAATCCTGGTGTAAATATACTGTGCATAAATACAAAGAGTAAAGACAACTATTTCGAAGACAAACATCTGTATATTTCACTTTTCTACGAAAATATGAATACGTTTAAAAGTGCACATATGCTTATACATCTAAGAGAGGACATGTAAATAAATTTGAACATGTGCTTACACAACACGTATTTGTTCATATACATCCTAAAGTGCATACATACAACATTTGTATCTTTAAGCGCATTATTCTTATTTATAGTTTGGATTGCGACTAAAGACAACTATTTCGAAGACAACATCTGTATATTTCACTTTTCTACGAAAATATGAATACGTTTACAAGTGTTCATATGCTTATACATCTAAGAGTGTAAATGTAAATAAATTTGAACATGTGTTTACACAACACATTTGTTCATATACATCCAAAAGTGCATACATACAACATTCGTATCTTTAGGCGTATTATTCTTATTTATAGTTTGGATTGCAATATTATGATTCAAATATTCTATTTTGATATTGTTTAGAAAGAGCCGCCTACTAAACAAATAATCCGCTTTGGAAATTCACTCCCATTAAAATATTGGTGTAAATATCATGTGCATAAATACTAAAAATAAAGACATCTATTTGCAAGAGAAACATTTCACTAATAGGGAAAATATGAATGCACGTACACTTGTAAATGTATGTATGTTTTCGATATTAAATATATATGTTTGCTTTTCAAATAGATATCTTTATTTTTTATATTTATACACATGATATTTACGCCAGTATTTTAGTAGGAGTGAATTTCCTCAGCAGGTTATTTGATTAATAGATTGTTTTTTCCAATGCTCTTTCTGCCAAAATAGAACATTTCAATTAAAATATTGCAAACTAATTTATAGATATTTATATGCTATGATACATGTACATTTGAATTTATATGGACAAATATATGTATACGTAAATGCATGTTAACATCTATTTAGATATGCACACCTCACTTTATATAGAGATACAAGCATATTTGCGTTTCTAAATGTATTTTATTTACTATATGATATATTTATAGATGTTTGTCTAACAAATATATGCCTTTATTATTTTATATATGTACATCTTATTTACACCAATGTTTTAATAACAATGTGTTTCTGAAGCAGGTTATCTGCTAACTAGTTTGTGTTTTCGATTATCTACTCATCAAAATGTCGTAAACTAAACTATATATTAGAATATTTTTGCGCTTTAATAAACTGATACTAATACTGCATACATTGTACTTTTACATTTATTTGAACAAACATGGGTATATGCATGTGAACATATTTATTACAAATGTACATTTAGATGTACAAAAATGCGTGTGCTTGTATATGAACACGTATTTGCCATCTTTGTGAAATGTGTATATATATTTACTAGCTGCAAGTAACCCGGCTTTGCCAGGGTTTAAAATAACGTTTTCTGAAAAAGCATAGAAAACTGTTTATTTGCATGCAATAAAAGGGTGCATTAATCTTAAAGCAATGTGATAGACGACATTTTTGGCAGTTCCATTTGGAGTGCGTTCAAAAAGATTTTCCTCTTTGCCCACTCTAAATCAGGCCACATAAAACTGCGCATGAGAAAAGAATGGTGTCTTCAAGTCTATACCAGAAATCCCAAGAGACTAGCCCTGTGACTTGTTGATTGTCATGGCAAAGCCCAGTTTCAAAGGAAACTGTATTCTTTTGAATCGTATGGTGTTGTTTGAGGGAATGGTAGGTATTCTTGGAATGAAGACATCCTCACCCTTACCACACTCTGAGTACTGTGGCTTAAATGACATGTTGCATCAGCTTTTTTACAGTTAAACTTTTGCCATTGCACAACCTGGGTGCATCAATATTTCGGATCAGCATTATTGGAGCACCAATTTTCAGAATGAAGTTGTGGGCTTGCAAATCAGGATGGAATTCAAGAACTCAAAGGGATATTGTATTGCTTCACCATAATTAACGATGCAATCTATGGACTTGTAGGCATATTCTTGCCCCGGAAGCTGATTTCGAATGGGGACATTGAGCTTCTCACCCACATCATTCTACTTGCACAATTGCTCTGCGAGAAAGCCAGTCCTGATTCTTGATTTGGTTTGGTTTGGTTTGGAGCGCTACGGTCTACTGTTTTGCACACGAGGGCTAATGAGACCGGGACCTACTGCTTAAAGCCGATTCCGAACGGCTACGAACATCCATGCCATAGTGGGATTCGAACCCACGAACTGTGGTACCGACGATCAGCGCCCTAACCAATCGGCCAGCGTTCGGCCTTGATTCTTGAAATTTTGCTGAATGTGATATTTGTTGCAGTATTTGCTTGCAGTAAAGTAAATATAACAAAGAAGTACTGCGTTTACTTACCGCTTTTGTTTAGTAAAGTTTTCTTTAAAATGTACCCACGGCTGAAAA
Source organism: Pardosa pseudoannulata (assembly GCA_032207245.1). Classification (NCBI taxonomy): domain Eukaryota; kingdom Metazoa; phylum Arthropoda; class Arachnida; order Araneae; family Lycosidae; genus Pardosa; species Pardosa pseudoannulata. The sequence continues at coordinate 22,633,160 of CM063498.1, read as the reverse complement.
CAGCCATGTGGAGCACCACTTTTGGCTGAAGGAGCCAGAGTGAGGTTGGGATGGAACGAAACCTGTTTAAGAACCTTCCCCATGTAATTTTGTGTACGTGTACCAGATTTCACGTTATTTAGTTGTCTAGATCTTGAGTTATAAATGAACAGACAACAAATACGTCTTATATATAGAGAGAGATATATATAGCGGGTGATTAAGAAGTCCGTATAAATTTTAAAATTTCATAATAACCGAAAAAATAACCAAAAAATAAACTTTTTTTCAAGGGTAGTATCGCTAGGGCATGGGACTTTTTTTTAAACAGAAAAAAATAAATTAAAAAGAGTCAATAGAGGGCGCTTATGTACACAAGTCAAAGAAACTTCACCAACAAAGCTTTATACTTCGCACTCAGCATCCTTGTTCGCATACACAGTTTACAACGGTGAACTGGTTGTGTATTTATAGGAGCTCAAGTTCTTAAACAGTCTCATTTGCATATTTCCACCGAAGTCACTCGTACCAGTGCCATCTGTCGACTGTTTTTGAATTACTGTTTTTTCTGTTTAAAAAAATCCCATGCCCTTGCGATACTAACACTGCAAACCGTTTTTTATTTTGGTTATTTTTCCGGTTATTATGAACTTATAAAGTTTATCCGGAATTTTTGATCCCCCGGTATGTTGGTTTGTCTTTCAAATAGATGTATTTATATTTATGCCTGTGATATCAATAGCTTTTTTTAATATGAGTGATTTTCCGCAGTAGGTTATTTACTAACTATGTGGCTCTTTCACAGATAATTGATTTTGAGTTTAAGAGAACAGACATATGTTCAGACATGTAAAAATTGACGAAATTGATTCAAATATTGTAAAAATATTTATATTTATTTTTTTAATTATCTTGTACTCACGTACAGACGTCCTACCTATACTATTGGGTATTAAGTAGCATTAAGAGCGGCCGAATCAGCTTTGTGCTTTCACCTTATTCAAATTTGATTTTTTTATAACACAAATATCAACAATACGACGGGGTTTTGTAAAATGAATCATCCCCTATATAATAATAGCCTAAGTTGTCTGTCCGCGAATTTCTGAAGCGGTTGTACCTGGAATGGACACAGGCATCCATATTGGATTCTTCATGAGTTAGGGTAAGCAAAATTGAAAGCGAGTTCGAAATCCACCCCATCCCCCCCTTTTCGAGCGTTTAATGCTATTTCAAGCCTTATTTCAAGCCTTATCCTTCCTCTTATTCTATACGAAATTCATTCTTGATAGGATGGAAAAAGCGGAGAGTAATATTTAAATTTCTGAACTGTTTCTACTTGACTACCTGACTTCATATACTCTAATTAGTTCGCTCACAACGTGCAGGCGTTATACATGTGGTAGAATGTTCGCCCGTTTGATTGTCATAATTCTCGGGTTGACGGTACTATCCCCGACGCAGCTAATTTTTTTAATGTCTAATAAATTTAATATTTTCTGCTTTTTTTTAAATTATTATTCCGAAAGTTGTTTTATTATTCTGAAAATAAATTTTACTATTTTTTCAATTTTTTATAATTTTCATTACTTTTATTTTATTAAATTCACGTATTGTTTTATGGATGTCTCTGGCCACATAAACATTTCATGTTGTGTATCCTTAAACTTTCTTCTCGTAATGTAATAATAGCCTAAGTTATCTGCCCGTCTATCTTCGAAGTTATGACGCTGTTGGACCTGGAATGGATAGAGCATCCATATTGGATTTTTGATGAGTTAGGGTTTGCAAAATTCAAAGCGAGTAAAGTTTATCTTTTCATAAGCTATATATCCGATTCTGAAGTTAATTGGTATGAACAAGCTTCGTATCACATTGAAAAATACTGTCCTCTTTAACACGTTCGAAATCTACCCCATCCCCCTTTCGGGCATTTAATGCCATTATACCAAGCCCCATTTTAAGAGCAAGCGATTAAATTTAACAATTTATCACATTTTAAATAGGTAAAAATAACAATTTTCTTCTAGCATTTTGACTTTATTCCTTTAACGATCTCATTTAATCATTTCTTATTTTAAATTATTTAAATATTTCTGCATTATTTTCATACGTTTTATCACTAAACTTAGATATTACATAAGTAATTTTCTTTTTTATTTGACTTGAATAATGGATTAAGTACATATGTTGATAATTTTAATCAATTATTTTTGTTGAAAAGTAATTTTTAGCTAAAAAAAATATTTTTTTACCTGCTTCATACAGTTCTTTACAATTCTGGAAAACTAAAAATTTTATTAATCCGGTCATATGACGGGCTATATGCTAGTCCTTAAATAAATAGAACAACTAAAGTAACATTACTTTAATAAGTTCATGCTGGACAGTGTAAAGGTAAAATATCTACATAAACTACTGAATTATTTTATAATACAGTTTGAAGTATCTTAACAATTTAAGTCTAAAAATAGCTCTTTTAGACTAAAGTTCAGCATCTTATAAGATTCTTTAAAAATATTTACAACATTCGCCAAGCAAATCCTGCGAATTTGAACTAATTTGATAGCCAGCGTACTGATCCATGAAAGCTCATTAGTGTCCACTGGGTCTGTTCGACCGGTAAAAACAACAATTGCAATTCACGTCTTTCGAACTTAATTCCTTTTGAAAACGTTTATTTTATCACACGGCTTGGGAATTCACTTTCCTGTAATTTCCTTAGGTCATTAAGTCCTTGTAAAACATCGATACCTTATTCCAGGCTAATAGCCACTAATCGAAGTTGCCTAACAGTTTAATGCTAGAGGAAAAAGGACCTTTCAGAAATCAACATTCTCTGGAGGAGGTAATCCAAAACATTCACTTCAATTGCGAACTATTTTTCCCAGCGTGTTTACCCCATGAGAGAAACAAAGCGTATATAAATACACACAGAATTGCTGAATTTTGGGGGAAATTGTTTTTATTGAGATAGCAACAGTGTGATTGGTTAGGGAAGAAAAATTCATTGAAATAATACACTTGTTGACGTATAAGAATGATGAAAAATATTTTGTGAAATACAGTCAGTACCGGTCACCGCTTATAAGGGCACCTCGCTTATATGGTCAGTTTTCTAAAGTTCCTTCTACCTTAATAGGGAACATGTGTTAAAGCGCATAGCTTATACTGTCATTTTCTTTTTCTTGTTACCGGTTATATGGTCAGATTCAAAGAGTTTTTCTCTTTTTCTTTTTTTAAAGAAGTCAGTGCGAAATCGGAGAGGACCTTAATTCAAGCCTTTATTTTCCTCTTTCCTCACTTTCTTGTTTGTGCAGACTCATCGTCGGAGTTTTACACCCCTCTAGGTTCTAGCTCCACAGAGATAACTAGTAGACATCTATTTATTTGTTGAATTTATCTCTCTCATACATGGCCTCAAGTGTTATTTTACTAATTCCGAAGCAGCAGATGATCATTTAAAAGCTATTAGGGATTTAGAAAAAGTTGTGTTAACAACCAACAAAAGGAAGCAAACTTATATACCTGATTGTTTTTAAATACATTGAACATGAATGTACGTATGTACTTGTGCTGTACTTTGATTAGTAAGGTAAGCTAATAAACTTTCCCCCCGAAAAATATTGTATATTTTTAATGTAGTTTTTACTTCTCGAATTAATTTTTAAAATGTTCTTAAAATTAAAATTATTTGTTTATTAGCACTACATCCTGATAGGTAAATATAATCCTGCCACAATTCAATAGGGTTGTATTGTTCCGCATATATGGTCACCCCGTTTATATCGTCTGATTTTTCTGGACCGCTGAGCTAACCATATAACCGATACAGACTGTATCATGCTTCCTATTAATGTCTGGCATCTCTTTGTAGTACGCCGAACGATTGTTTATTGGGTATGGCGCTGCTCTTTGGTACGAAAATTTGTAGGTTTTAAAGTTTACCAACGTCAATGGTAGCTTTTCTGCTTGAATGGACGTTCAAAAACTTTTGGAATAAATAAGAGATTTGGGTATCATTAGCTATCGTGTAGCAAAATAGCGAACATTAGTAATTTAAACGAAATCCAACTAAATTCTTTTTGGGGACAGTTTTGTGGAGATTTTTTAAACAGATTGTAGGATTTTTATAGATTTTTTTATTTAAACGATTTTTTTTTGTTTTATTCTTCTTACCTAGATATTTCCTTCCCTCTTTTAACTGGCTTTCCAACAAGGCGGTTGCAATTTTTATGCTGTAGGACTATAAAGTTACAATTTCTGTGGTCAACTGGATTACATGGCTGGAAACTTTTTTTAAAAATATATTGGTGCTTCCCTCACACTATATTTAAAATAATAAAAATTCAATAAAGTTTTACCTAAAATAACACTATTCTTTAAAAAAATAAATAATCGCCATACAATTAGGAAAGATGATATAAAAATTATAAATATGGAACTACAAAGCGCTGCAATTCGTGGCCAGTTTTTAATTGCTGCCCTATTAACCTTTTGTGCTGTAGCCTAGAAACAACCCTATATGTATATATGTAATTATATTACTACGAAAGACAAAACTAAATTTTCAAGCTAGAGAGTTATTAAAATACTAGCATATAACCCATCATATGACGGGATCTGTAATTTTTTTAATTTTTCAGAATTGTAAAGAATCCTATGAGGCAGGTAAAAAAATGGTTTGTTTTTTCTGGCTGAGAACTACCTTTCAACAAAAATAATCGATTAAAATTATCACATTTGAACTTAATATATTATTTAAGTCAAATAAAAAAGAAAATTATTTATGTAATATCTAAGTTCAGTGATAAAACGTATGGAAATATTGCAGAAAATATTTAAATAATTTAAAATAAGAAATGATTACATGAAATGGTTAAAGGAATGACGTCATAAGGCTAGAAAAAAATTGTTATTTTTACCTATTTATTATGTGATAAATTGATAAATTTAATCGCTTGCTCTTAAAAAGGGGATTGATATAATGGCATTAAACGCTCGAAAAGGGGACGGGGTGGATTTCGAACGTTTTAAAGAGGACAGTATTTTTCGCTGTGATACGAAGCTTATTCATACCAATTTACTTCAGAATCGGATCTATAGTTTAGGAAAAGATAAACTTTACTCGCTTTGAATTTTTCAAACCCTAACTCATCAAAAATCCAATATGGATGCTTTATCCATTCCAGGTCCAACAGCTTCATAACTTCGAGGACAGACGGGCAGATAACTTAGGCTATTATTACATTACGAGAAGAAAGTTTAAGGATACACAACATGAAATGTTTATGTGGCCAGGGACATCCGTAAAGCAATATGTGAATTTAATAAAATAAAAATAAAAATTATAATAAGTTAAAAAAAATAGTAAAAATTTATTCTAAAAATAATAAAACGGCTTTTAAAATAATAAAATAACTTTCGGAATAAGAATTTAAAGAAAAAGGCAGAAAATATTAAATTTATTAGACATTAAAAAAAAAAAATTGGCTGTGTCGGGGATAGATCCGTCAACCCGAGAAGCACAATGATCAAATGGGCGGACATTCTACCAAACGTACAACGCCTGAGCGCTGCGAGCGAACTAATTAGAGTATATGAAGGTTCAAGTAGAAACAGTCCAGAAATTTAAATATTACTCTCTTCCTTTGCCACCCTATTAAGAATGAATTGTGTATAGAATAAGAGGAAGGATAAAGCTTGAAATAATAGCATTAAACGCTCGAAAAGGGGGATGGGGTGGATTTCGAACTCATTTTGAATTTTGCTAACCCTAACTCATGAAAAATCCAATATGGATGCCTGTATCCATTCCAGGTACAACCGCTTCAGAAATTCGTAGACATATAACTTAAGCTATTATTATATAGGGGATTGTAAATATTTTTTTCTTATACGAGCAGTAATTTTTGTTTTATGATTAATCGAAAAACGTCTTATAATAAAGATTTTAAATCTTTAAAGATTTTAAATCAAAAAGGTACAATGTCACCTTAAGGGGAAACATCAACTTTAGGCAAATTTAAAACGAAGATTTTTCACTATCATATTTTTAATTACTATCATAAACTAGCATATAGCCCGTCATATGACGGAATCAGTAAAATTTTGCTAACAATAACTCATCAAAAATTCCAATATCGATGCCTCTATCCATTCCCGGTCTTTTGACCACTTTGGAATGTAATTGGTTCAAAGATGTGGGTCCGGGGAAAATCTTCCGAATTTTGCCGAAGTTCAACAGTGATAAGCGAAAAGCGATGTCAAATTGCGAGGGTTAGATCTGTTAAATTCCAAATAGCGAGCTAGCTAGATTAGTATTACAGCGATCAGGTTGTTTAAATGCCCCGATAGTTCCTAACCGTGTGGTTATGTATGAAAAAAAACACACACACAAACGAACAAACCTCTTAATTTTCAAAGATTATAACTTAAATCTAGACATTTATGAAAATAATTTATTGTTAATACCGGTGAAAAAATTTCATTGAAACAAAAAGTAATCGATGATTAAATTTAAAATTATCACATATGTACCTAATCTATTATTTAAGCCAAATATAAAAGAAAATTATTTACGTATTGCCTAAGTTTAGTGATCAAACGTATGAAAATAATGCAAACGATATTTAAATAGTTTAAAGCAAGAAATTATTAAACGAGATGGTTAAAGGATGATGCCATAATGCTAGAAAAAACGTTATTTTTACCTATATGCGATAAATTGATAAATTTAATCGCCTGCTCTTAACTTTTTTGCAGTTTCTTTAAAAGTTGCGATACTAAACGCAAAGGTTGTATAGCTTTACCAGTTCTAATTGAAATATTCAAAATATATCAGTGGAGTTTGTTTTATACGATTTATAAATGTAGATATTTTAAAAACATAAAAATAAAAGAAATTTTTTAAGGTTTAAAGGTGATGTGACTCTTAACTGCAAGCATATATGCTAGTTGTGAATTGTTTCAATCAGTGGCGTGCGGTAGGTTTTCATGCAGGGTGTGCAGAGAACATGGATTTTCCAATAAATCTTTAATTATTGAGACATCTGAGTTCTCCATTCTGAAACGGGTTATATACGGGAATATAAATTTAAAGATTACAATAAATAAAATATTTACCTACGAGTAGTCGAGTTATAACTATAAAAACAGCTAAACAGAATTCTACTAGCACTGAAGCAAAAATCATTTCTTTTGTTGTATGGTGTCATATCGGCGTAAAAAATGCAACGATTCGGGCTCGAAAAACTTATATGTTCAGCAAACGTAGCACCACGTGGCGATCTCCGCTGAGGTGCCTCATCGGGATGCTTTTTGGTGCCGACAAACCGAACGTATATTCCACGTGCAGAGGATTTCACTGCACGTTGGCACAATAGAACAAACTGTTTCTTGTCCGGTCAATGGATTAAATTATATTTATTAATTGTTTTTAACATTTGGAAATCATATATTCTGCGAAAAACATCTTGACAATTTTTAAAAACAAAACCAGCGATATGGTGTTACAGATATAACTTATATACTGTCTGTAAGACACAATGAATGGTAAAATTTGGACTGTTCTTTTAAAATTTGTTTCTTTTTTGTCTAAGAAAACAACATTGTTTTTCAGCGAATTATTTCAATAAATATAATACATCACCAAAATACTTTACCACACTAAAACATTTCACTTTATATTAATAAAATACTTCTTTTATATTTCCATGAAAACAAAATCTTACAATATATAAATTTAAACATTAACCGTCTGCAAAATCGTATGGCCAGTTAATCAGTTAAAAAACGAAAATCTCTTCGGCACCTAAGTCCCCACTCTAATACAACGTTTAATGAACGGAACCTTCGGATGATTCTGAATGCCAAGTGCAGGAAAAATAGCTGCACTTGTCTCAGTGCTATAGTAGGCTGCGCTTCTCCAGTAGTCCATACATATAAAGCGTGTTTTTCTATTAGTGCGCAGTGTGTACATATCAAAAATGTAGCATGGAGGTTTTTATTGTTGTACGTTGATGTTAATGGTTTCAATAACAATGAAAGAACATCATTCTTATCGTTGTAATGATTTTTTAGGTGAAAGATTTTCTGAGTTATACGATGTAATTAATTTTTCTTTTTTCTTTCTAAACGTAGATAGAAGGATAGTTGAAGGCAATTCTAACCGATGTCTGTCTGTTCTGAACCCGTGATCACTCAAAAATGATGAAGTAAGAGATCAAGAGGCCTTAGTTAATTAAAACAAAAGAAATGAGTTCTTAATTTGGGAGATAGTTTTCTTAAGATTTCTGCTTAGTAGTAATAATATATTTCCTTAAGTCAATGTTAACATATGTGGGAATAATTTTTTAGACGATTTGCATTTAAATAATTTAACTGTTTTCAAGGTATTAAACATCCAAACAAGCAGATAATTCATACATATTTTCCCGAAATTAATTTTTAATAAAGATATATACACACATAAACGTATGTGTACTTTTTATAGAAATATAAAAGAACATGTGTATTACTTAAAATACTCTCAATATAAATTATGGTACCTCAATTCTTTTTTATGGCACGGGAATTACTAACTCCTTTATATTAGTATTGTAACTCTTTATAAGGCTTATTTTCCTAGAAATTATATATTAAAATACTTTTTAATTTGAGTTTTACTTTAAAAAAATTCATTTATATTATTAAATTAAGTTAAATAAATTTTAAAATTCAATTTGCGGTGGGAAGTGTGCTTTATTCCGCCCACTGTGTGCAATTGAAAAATTAGACATTTTATACTCATTTTTATGTTGTACTACAATACATATAATGCAAATTTTACATATAATATGGTCTAAAATAGAATTTGTAGGGATACTAGGCCTTAATCGGTTACATTTCCGAAATTATATCTCCCTAGCTCAAAATACCTTCGCTTTCCCACGTCGCAGGTTCGAGGTTCGATCCCCGGGCTGGGCAAGGTTGACTCAGCCTTTCATCCTTTCAGTGGGTAGAGAAACTGAGAACCAAGCATGCTTGGGAACTAAACACTGGGGGTTCCGCGTAAGGCTCACCATCTAACCGGGACATATGCTTCGCAACCCAGGGCCCTTATTGGCACCGTAGGCCTTGTGACAGGTTGTTGCGACGAGGTCTTTAGTTTAGTCAGCTCAAAATACAATATTCTATGAGCTGAATAATGTAGTGCAATTTTGATAATTAATTATAAAATGAAAGTTTTTGATGTTCTCGATACGGAAAAAGTTATTTAGAAATATCTTACTAAGAAAATAAGACTAAAGTGTACACATTATTTAAAATGCTTCACTATTTAAATTACTTTAAAATAAAATCAAAATTTTTAAATACATGTTTCTGTGTAATAAATTAATGGAATTTATATTTTTTGAATATTTATGTAGTAAATGTAACAAGAATTATAAAACTACTTGAAACTGAAAACAAAATCATAGTTTTCATTAAAAATATTTCAGTTATTGAAATAAAATTATATTTATTCGTTCTGTAGATAACAAGCCTATATTAACATACTGAAAATTAGGAATGACGTAATCGTTAAAATTTGTTTTTTTAATTTTGCAAATAGGGATGGAGATATATTTTTGATAATTATAGCTCTCACCACTATCGGTTTAGTGTTAAACGATGCAAGCAAAAAACAATTTCCATTTCTTTAAGAACATGAAATCTAATCAACCAAATCCATGTCAAACCTCCCGAATCTGAAGCTACATTAGCAAGCACAATTTAATCAAAATAAAATCAGCAATTTGTGGCTACATTATAGATGCCCGCTTGAAAAAGAATAAAAAAAAATCTTTCTACCTAACCCACAACTTTGATTTTGGATTGACATGACCTTATATTAAAACCTTCTCATGTTGAATGATGATCATCATACATTAATTTCTAAAGGACTATCATACATTTTGGAATTCATATTAAGCAGATACACTGAAGATTATATAAATTACTAGACTTACTGTGACATTTTAATGATACATTTTGAAGATGTTATTTTCCCGATTTTTCTTAACTTAAACACAAAAGAAAAACACCCTTTTTTTTTACCATACGGTTTTAGTGGCAACCATGCACGGAACTAGGCTACGAATTCCTCAGCAGAAAAGTCTCGAATTTTGGCATTAAAAAGCCATCAACAGCTTAAACCCTCATGAATATTTAAGATCCCTGATTCGGAACTATTTTGAACGTGGCTCTTCCTCTTCTCCCTGTGATTTACTGTTATTTACACTCTAATTAACTGCATTTCTTTCAAGCAGATGAATCTCGTTCCATACTGGTGTAACACTCAATGCCTGAAATATTTGAAACAGATTGAAATTTTGTTACTTTGATAAAATTTATTTTTGTTTCTTTTTTTCTAAATACCCGATGTTGCAATCAATCTATATCTATCTATCTATATCTATCTATCAATATCTCTATATCTATATCTATCTATATCTCTATATCTATATCTATCTATATCTCTATATCTATCTATCTATACTATCTCTATATCTATATCTATCTATATCTCTATATCTATATCTATCTCTATATCTATCTATATCTATCTATCTCTATCTATCTATCTATATCTATCTATATCTATCTATATCTATATATCTATATCTATCTATCTATATCTATATCTATCTATCTATCTATATCTATATCTATCTATCTATATCTATCTATATCTATCTATCTATATCTATATCTATCTATATCTATCTATCTATCTATATCTATCTATCTATCTATATCTATCTATCTATCTATATCTATCTATCTATATCTATCTATATCTATCTATATCTATCTATCTATATCTATCTATATCTATCTATCTATATCTATATCTATCTATATCTATCTATATCTATCTATCTATATCTATCTATATCTGTATCTATCTGTATCTATCTATATCTATCTATATCTATCTGTATCTATCTGTATCTATCTGTATTTATCTGTATCTATCTGTATCTATCTGTCTATCTATTTAAGACGAACTTTATGATGGGTGGTTGCAGTCTTTGCCCATAAAAATGACACCGTTTTAGTCAAAGACCTTTATTAGCAGAACGTTGGTTGAAGGGGTTCCCACTTCATTATAGGGGCAGGACAAACCGATGGGCCAGCTAACATAAAGTTCTAAGTAAAAGGCCCTTAACACCTGGGTCAACATCACAGTCAAAATCTCAGTTAAAATCTCAAAGAAAATCTGTCTCCAATAGAGTGCACCCCCCCTTTTTCTGGAATTTCCTAAATTAGCAGCTAGGGAAGGGTAAAGTTTTAATTGGTTAAACCCCTTCCCTGAGGGTGTGAACTGTAGCTCCAGTGGTAAATTTAGGTTAGGGCTTAAAAAGGTTAAAGCAGACAGACGCGGGTTTTTATTACCCTTGACAGAAGATTTTAAAACCCCTGAGAATTTTTCGTGCCTTAATGTGGGTCATTTTCGGGGTTTTACACAAAATACCTAGATTAGTTTCCCCATCTAGTTTACTTTTCCTTACATACACATAAAAAACACATACATACACACTAGATTTACTGTTAGTACGTTCCTGATAACTTTTAGTTAATTTTCAATGAACATCAAACCTAAACACGAAATAAAAACTCACTTTTGACCATATGTTTTTAGTAACAACCCTACACAAACCTACTTGGAATTCTACGAATTTCAGAGCAGAACAACACTCCCGACTTTCAACATTAAAAAGTCATCAACACCTGAAACCCTCATAAATATTTAAGACATCACTATTCGAAATTTTCTTAAACAGGGTAACTCCCCTCTCCTCTTTCTCTACCATTGATAGCTATTTACTCTCTAATTAATTGCATTTCTTTAAGTGAAGGCAAAGAACCTCTTTGCTTACTGACTTGGCACTTAAAGCCTCAAATATTTTAAACAAATTCGAAACTGTCGAATCCTCTGATGTAATACTAAAACCTCCTTCTCGTTGGTGATTCCACCAGATTATTTAATCACATCACAACCTGCAGATTGAACATCATGCCCTTTTGGTCTCGTCTGGTCCAATTTTAATTTATAATCTTTGATTCAACTGGGAGATCTCTTACCGCACAAACAAATGCGGAAAGGCTTTGTGGTGATTTATATAAGATACCCCCTCTGCCCCACCCTATAACGCTTCAGAATAATGTTTATCAGCATTGTAAGGAAGGATAGCAGCCAGCCAGCAAGCAACCCGCTGCACTCCTCCTTATACGAAATAATCGAAATAAATTTCACACTGGGACATTAATTTATGTAAATGAATCTTTTCCCCGTGGCTGGACGCTGGGGAATATTTGTAACTACAGGAAAATTTGCAATTAAAACACCGCTGTTTGTATATTTATCAACGCCAACAAAGAAATAAAATAGAAACGCTTGCTCTGGTGTAATTGTCACTGTTAAATTGTATGAAATGCAAATAAATACTCTGCCTAGGTGAAGCACTGTTGTTGAAAACTTAAAATTTGGTTTTTATTAAACAATTGTTAAAAGGATAGTCCTGATAAACCTGTCAGTTCTCAAACCCTACATGATTCAAATAAAATGTTTGATCTTTGTAGACAATCATGCCAAGTTTGGGATTCAAATCAAAGAAATCTGATACCGGAAGACAGAGGCATGTGCATTGTCTACCATCATCAAATACCACGGGGTCGAAAGGCAGCTTCTAAGTTATACATATACTAGACAACCCGACAGACGTTTTCCTGTTTAACGCTATAAATCCAAAAATCGTAAAATGTTTTTAAATAAATTATAAATTACTGTTTTAAGAGAAAAGTAAGGAAAAAAATTATTTTAATAATACTAGACTCCTATATGCACACAGTCATTACAAGCGTAATCAGATTAAATTAAAATTCCCCTAACTCCTGTAAGGGGATTCAATCTTGGGACTTCTGTTGCTCTGTCCACTGCGCCACAGATACGTTTTCAGTGAAAGGTTTCATGCGGCATTATAATAATTTCAATAATCGGGCAATTCTGAATTTTTCATTAAAAAAAAACATTTCCTATCAAATTAAATTGTGTATCTAAACCAAACTCGAATCAACTTAATTACATAAACAAAATTTCTTTAAAATCAGTCCAGCCATTTAGGAGGAGTTCTATTAAAAACACACGGACAGAAGAATGTTATATATAAAGATTACCTGAATTTCTTTATACTGGTTAAAAAATCGGGTTAAAAAATATCCAAACTTTAAGAATCTAACGAAATATGTATCTCTAAGATACTAAAGAAGTTTAATTTTGTTTTCCCTAATATCTTCAAGTAAATTTTTTAATTTACATTTTTACCCAGCATTTATTATAACAACTGTATTCTAGATAATGTGCTAAAAATTTAGGACAATCCAAGGTATAGTAAAAAGTAAATTTTACTTTGACTTCTGGCATATTTCATTCATTTTTTAAAAATTCATATCCATTAAATAATACAAATTGCTATAAATAGCCGTATATAAAGCTACTTATATGTGACGAATTCATTATATTTCATGTAATTCGAGAGTTAATATAAAACTTACTAGTATGAATATTTACGTCAGCACCTAATAATTTTTACTATTTTATGCATACAGGTACAATATAATATATAGTTTAGTATAAAGCAAATTATTTTTTAAGTAACTACATAACCCTGAAAACAAAAAGAGTAAATATAAGTTAAATCAACTAATAAATATTAGTTATTCAAATATTTAACCATAAAATATATTTTCACTTTTATAAATATTCACCTATTTATAAGCAGCCAATCAGCAATCCCTGAGTATATATGGAGCATTTAAATTACACTTTATAAGAACATTAACTTATAAATTTTCTAGTATATACATTTAAGTTTGTAATTTTTTTTAATTTATAATTTTTTATAATAGCTTCGTATAAAGCCAACACCAAATTCATATTGGTTTGATTTGGAGCTCTACTGTCTACTTTTTATGCGACAAGAGGGCTAATAAGACCGGGATCTACTGCTTAAAGACGATTTCAAACGGTTACGAACATCCATGCCAGTAGTAGGATTGTAACCTTAGAACTCCGGTAATGAAGATCAGTTCCCTAACCATTCGATCAATTCAAATGAGATTTCAGAATATGTGAGTGTTAATATAAACTATGAATATTCATAAGTAAGGCGTATCAATTTTTAAGTTTATTTTTATGCACAGAGACACACTTCGTAAATCTAAATCAAATTCCTTAAGGAGTAACTAAATTAGACCTGAGAATAAATAATCAACTGATAAATGTTTAAATTAATACTTATTAAAATATTTACTCATAAATTATACATATACATACACATTTATACTTTTGTACACAGTCAAGCAGAATTTCTGAGTATATATGGAACATTAGCATTAAATTTCATAAGAATATGAACTTATAAATTTACTTTTTAATTTCACTTATGAACATACTTTATACTTTACTTATGAAAACAACTTATGCGGTGATTTACTTTAAACTTCTTATAAATCTAAACTATGCAGTACTTAATTCGTAAATTCATATTTACAACTGAACACAATTCTGCAAACTGCTAAGAACAAAAGAACTTACATAAATATTTACCTTAAACTTCTCATTAACACGAACATATTTTTAAACTAGCTAATACTTTTTAATTTATAAATTTATATTCATACACGAACACAAACTTTTATTTAAATAAAACGAAAAAATCATGAGCCTAGAATTTAAAATAAGCCTCACATTCAGCAACGAAATATCGAACAATAGAATAGACCTCTTATAAATTTCAGCAACAAAAGTATCTTTCATAGCAACATTTCATGCTACTCAAAAGATTAATGTTCAGAAGAATGCATCGTGCCGGTAATTGCAGAAAATTTCTCATTAAGCTTTTATTTCTGGAACAGAATCTCATGAGAATTTTCGGGCAGTGGAAAAGGTTCTACCCCCTACGAAAATTGTTGTAGTTAATGGAGAGTACACGAGTTTAAGGTTTGATGGATTTTAACTTAAAAGTTTCCTCTGTTTTCAAAATCTAAAGTAGTAGTCCTCACGAAAATATGATCGATTGCGCATTGAATGCCTTATTCACTATTACTTTACAGGTAAAGTATATTTCTCCGGAATGATTTTTCGGTTTCCACGTCTCCGTGTCAGGGAGAAAACTGAATTTTTGATAAATGGAAAGACATAAGAACGAAAAGAATGATATCAATAGTCTTATTTGGAGAGACGCTTATGCTGTCTGAGCGCCCGCCATATTGAATTCACTAAGCTCTACTTTTAAGGTTCCTAAACTTTTGCTCACGGATACCTTCTCATAACAAACACTTTGCTACGAATTCTCATATGAAATAACCCGACAATATAATAACGAAATTACCATTTCAATTTTAGTGTTTCACTAGGAACTTAAAAATAAAATATAAATAAAATAATTTGATATTTAAAGTAACAACTTGGAATTATGTTAAGTTTTAAACAGTAAAAAGTTTATTTTTCAATTAAGTGTTGTATGTTGACAATAAGCAAGTAAATCACCTCATTTTACGAAAACACCCGTCCATAAAAAGTACAAAAATAAACACTATTTATTTACTGCTATTTATTTTAGCTTTCTAATAAATAAAATGGTTGGTTTGGTTTCGAGTGCTACTGTCTACTTTTTCTCAACACGAGGGCTAATGAGACCTGGACCAACAGCTTAAAGCCGATTCCGAACGGCTACGGACATCCATGCAACAAAGGGATTCGAATCCACGAACTGAATGTCAGCACCCTAACCACAATCGGCCATCATAAAAATGCATTACAATTATTTTACACCTTTAGTGGATCCTGAAACGTTGTCCATGCATCCCCTAATTTAAATTTGTATGTACCACGTACCACCTTAGCGATAATATGGGTAACCTTGATGTTCACAGAAACCATTTTAAGAACCACTTCTCTACGTTAATGTATGATAAAAGCTGTCAACCAGTTATCGCCTTACATATAAAAATTCTTATTCTAACCATCTTTTTTAGGGCAGCCTTTATTGCTCAGTCGGAGTATAGCGCATTCAGGGTGCAAGTCGACTAAAGATCTACCATGTTCATTAATGACGGCTGAAGTACGTAAAATTGATTCGGGATCTCAATGTCCTTCAAGTTCCCAAACCACACCTCTGGAGGTGACAGGCCAAGCCTGGGGGTCTCCTGCTTGATCCTTGATTCTAAATCACGAGGACCAACCTAATGTCCTGTGTTAAGGATTACTGTTGGATTCTTATATGGTGTTCCCATTAAAAAGTGGTCAAAAGAAGCAACAGCGGTAATTCTTAACAGGTAAGTTTTTCCCCACGTCATTAAATAAAACCCACTTTTTAGGAGCAGTTAGAATATAGTTAAGATTTTTATATTTTTGGAAAATTTCAAAAGTATTACGAGTTCCCCTTTGCATCAAAATTAATTGTAATCCAACAAACATTGGACTAAATTTTCGAGTATTTGTTGTCGGCTATTGTAATCTCATTCCACACAGAAATGACAAGAAACATCTTGGGCAGTATTCACAAGATTAATTGAAAACCTTACTCAAGTCGGCTTCGTACACACTTACATTCCACGTATATATGCTCCGTTATCTAATGCATACTTTTTAATTTTTAAAAACAATGTCCCAGTGCAACAACGGCTTCATACAAATGTATGAAGCCGTTGGCAGCAACAACTTCATACATTTTCATACAGACATAAAATCGGGCTTGAATGTATGCTTTTTATAAGTTTATTATTTAGATCGACATGATCTTTCAAGCCTTGGAAGAGCCTTTTCGGTAGGTAGATCGGCTAGAATCATTAAAAATACCTTTATCTAAAGTAAAGATATACTTTATATGATGTTTTATCAGTTAACAAGTGATAAATTCATTTTCTCTAGGTTATGTTTTTTACTTGTTTGTAAAAAGTAATAGGAAAAATATTAACACTAAACATGACATGGCCGGTAATGCATATGTAAAAAATGCGATTGGTAATGAATTAAAAAATAGGTATGAAAAAAGTGAATAAAATAAAATAATCAAAATAATATAAAATAAAAAAGATATGTATTAAGTGTTGGTATGTTTAGTGTTAATCATAAAATATTTCAGAATTCAAATTTTAAAGGCAGTTTTTTTTTTCTTTTAAATGGTGACTGACTGAATTTTGAATATCTTAAGTGTTACTTCTGTATGAACGTACAAGGAGACTTTAATTCTGAACCTTTAAATAATTCTTTTGATCATTTCTAGACTAGTTCCAACTCATTTTCTACTGATGTCTGCAAGTACGCAGAATGCGTAACTCAGAATATTAGCCGTAGAAATTATTTATTTTACTTTTATTTATTTATTTATTTTTTACTTGGGGGGGGGGGGTAGGATCAATATAACATCTAGTTGTGTACCTTCCATTTTGGATGCATTCCGAATTCTATGTAACGATATATTTTAATGTAGTTTTTTAAGGATAAGAACAGTGACTAAACAACTATTAGCCAGAGTAGGTTAAAATCTTCTAGATAAACTTTCAGAATAATATAGTATTCAGTTGTGTTACCCATATTTTAAATGTGATCTGAGCTATGTAAAGAAAATTTCATTATAACGTACATTGAAGCTGATGGGCATAACTATTCAACTATTAGCCATACAAAGTCGAAGTCTTGTATTTCACAATGTAACATCTAGTTGCTCTCCTCCTGATTGTAATCTGAACTTATTGAACGAAAATTTTCAATATAAGGTATAAATGTTATGGAGCATAGATGAGAAACGAATAGCAGCAAAATGTTGACATTTTGCATTTAGGACTATTCTTCCATGATTCTAAATCACGAGGACCTACCTAATGTCCTGTGTTAAGCATTACTGTTGGATGCTTATATGATGTTCCCATTAAAAAGTGGTCAAAAGAAGCAACAGCGTTAATTCTTAACAGGTAAGTTTTTCCCCACGTCCTTAAATAAAACCCACTTTTTAGGAGCAGTTAGAATATAGTTAAGATTTTTATATTTTGAAAATTTCAAAAGTATTACGAGTTTTCCTTTACATCAAAATTAAATGTAATCCTACAAACATTGGACCGAATTTTCGAGTATATGTTGTCGGCTATTGTAATCTCATTCCACAAAGACATAACAAGAAACATTCTCGGCAGTATTCACAAGATTAATTGAAAACCTTACTCAAGTCGGCTTCGTACACACTTACATTGTACGCATATATGCTACGTTATCGAATGCATACTTTTTAATTTTTAAAAACAATGTCCCAATGAAACAACGGCTTCATACAAATATATGAAGCCGTTGGCAGTCCAACTCATTTTCTACTGATGTCTGCACGTACGCACATCGTATAACTCAGATTATTAGCCATAGAAATTATTTATTTTACTTTTATTTATTTAATTTTTTACTTGGGGGGGGGGGGGATGATCAATATAACATCTAGTTGTGTACCTTCCATTTTTGATGCATTCCGAACTCTATGTAATGACATATTTTAATGTTTTTTAAGGATAAGGACAATGACTAAATAACTAGTAGCCAGAGCAGGTCAAAATCTTCTAGATAATCTTTCAGAGTAATATAGTATTCAGTTGTGTTACCCATATTTTAAATGTAATCTGATATATGTAACGAAAATTTCATTATAACGTACATTGACGCTGCGGGGCATAAATATTCAACTATTAGCCGTACAAAGTCGAAACCTTGTATTTCACAATGTAACATCTAGTTATGCTCCTCCTGATTGTAATCTGAACTTATTGAATAAAAATTGTCAATATAAGGTATAAACGTTATGGAACACAGAATAGAAACGAATAGCAGTAAAATGCTGACATTTTGCATTTAGGACTATTATAAATCTAGCTGCATTAGGCACTACGTAACTAAAATTCTCAATATAACGGTTATTATAGAATCAGGTTTGTAACAATGCAACTCAACGATATCGGCTTATTCATATGTATTTGTAACAATGCTGTATGTAAATATGATTATACAGAACACGACATTCTTATACACTGTAAGGTATGAAGTGGTAGCGTAAATGTCAGTCAACTGATTTTGCACAGCACACAGACATTTACTTATACACAGTATATTTACAGATACATTTCAAAGACAAATAATCCCTCCGGTGATTGCAAACCACTCTCTTCTCTTTCTTTATT
This sequence comes from Pardosa pseudoannulata, assembly GCA_032207245.1. NCBI lineage: Eukaryota > Metazoa > Arthropoda > Arachnida > Araneae > Lycosidae > Pardosa > Pardosa pseudoannulata. Next base: position 22,613,933 of record CM063498.1, on the reverse strand, counting down.
GCCAACCGCAAACCTGAAATTTTATGAGAGTTCGACAAACAGTCATTTCCGTGATGACAACGGATTCCTGGAACTTATAAGAGTTCAGCACAACACCTTTTAAATTATACACATTTATTTTAACTCGGATTGTATCATGCGACATCATCAAAACTATTTGCGAAATTTTTTTAAGGTTTAGTTTCGTGTCTCTAGATAAAGGTGCTGTTTAAGTAGAACTCATGTGCTGCCATCTGGTGGAGACAAGCAGTGGTAATATCCGTTGAGATTGTTTTCATTATTGAAAATGCAGATTGCAGTCAACTGGAGATATGCTGAACTAGATGACAACACTTCAACGTATAAAATTTGAACAATCTCTGACTAATCGTTTATAATGTATATAAAGTACGCACGTACTTATGTACATAAAGATGTACTGATGAAACCAGCCGAAATGAAATCAGACATGTTCAAAATTGATATTCCTGTTGAAATTGCTTTAAACAATAAAAGTTCAGGTGACAGCAACCTTTCCTTTACTTCGTATAAAAAATGATTTTAATTTTAAAAATATTAGAAAATCGTCATATTAATTCCTCATGTAATTAATAACGATGTATTCAAATCTATAAAATTTCATTATTCATTCTACTTTTTTAAATGCTACTGGTCGTCAGGAAAATTATTTTTGAAAAAGCCCGTAAATTTAAAATTAAAAGAAAGCAGAGCATATGTTTTATAACTGAATATAACCTGCGTTCTACTATGAATTTTTCAAAGAAATTTTTTTTAATAAGTCAATAATTGCAGAAAAAATTTCTATATTATTTTTTATTATTTATAAGCATTTAAAACTCCGTTGTCTTTTGAAATTTTTTTAATATTTATTTTAAAATATAAAATCCACTATCAAAAGTAAATATTTTCACAATATTCAATTAAATTTTTTCCCTTTATACTTATTCAAGATACAGTGCAACTTTGAAGTATAAAGATTTAGTTTGAGAAAAAATTTTGGATGCTCTTTTTTAAAAGTAAATTTTATTTCACATGGAGAAATTTAGAAAAATAAACTGTTGACGCAGTAGAAAAATTACGAAAATAATTAAATAATACAGTAGAAACACTAGATTACACAATTTCAAGAACATTAGTATTTACTAGATTTGATATTTTCGCTTGTTTTATGGATATGGGAAATAGGATTGTTGTTCCGAAAGAAATATTTACAAACTTATAAAAAACAAATTTTATTACTACATAAACAGCAAAGTCAAATCATAAAAAGGATAATATAAAATGCTTTTATAATAGATACGTGTGGTTTAGTTAGGACCATTATAGTAGAATCTTTCATCACAATAGCTAATTTAACTGGTATACAAGAGTTAAGAATGTTATTTTGTTTACGTCGTGAATATTCCAGTAAATTAAAGTCATAGAGGTGAAAAACGTAGCATACATTTATAATGCGGCTATAACAGAAAGAAAAACAATGCAAAAGAACAAATAGAATTCCCCTACATCACCCAAAGAAAATACTGGAAAAAATGTAAAGATTAATACTTTGCTCTTACATGAAAAAAGTTATAATGATCTAGTAGTTTAGTGAAGTATTTTTCCTCTTGAATCCACGGATATAGCAGAAAGAATTCCCATGTTTGCTATGATATTGTGGAGAGTTGAGACTCGAAACAGTTGCAAGTGATATGAAGAGATCCTTTCAACTCTAAAATGGAGTTTGGTGAGTGAAGAAGAACTTTTAAGTCTTCACACCGTCATATATGACATGATCGATAAGATTAATTTTAGAAGAATAAGCAGGCAATTGCATGTCTTGAATACCTCCAATTTCATAGAAGTTCAGCACAGAGTGGTAACAAGATGTTTTGTCTTCTATGAATATGAATTGAGAACCGATTTGGAGATTTGTGCGGCCATCCAGTATAATGAAAGCTTGATCTTGAAAGCTTATACGTTTCCTTGAAGCTTTATAGGGTCTTCGCCATATCTTTATCCGCTGAAAATCCGTGTTCAGACCAAAGCGAGACTCGTCACTGAACCCCATATTCACCCACTGTGTCAAATTGCTGATGTTCCAAACTTCAGTTTAAGCGAGCGCGTTTATATGTTAGTGGTAGGGTAATGCAGACCGCTGCTCTCCTGGTCTACAGGCTCTACTATTAGATAATACACGATTGAGTTACCTGTATACTTATAAACAGTTTACTTCAAGAGTGGGGTGGTTGCGAGCGCTGAACACAGTTCTTTGGCATAACTGTGCTCTGATATCGCAAAGCTATTGCCAAATATCGGTCTTGCTGGACAATTGGTTGACCTCATATTGGCCGTCAACTAACAAATCGTACTCTTAAAATCCTCTCTAGAGTCTTGAGATCACATACTCAGACATATCAACAATTTTTTACAATTCGGTTGGAGATCGTCCAGATTCTAGCATTCCAATAATTTTTCCTTTCAAAAATATCCAAATGGTGTCATCGTCTCATCCTTACCTTTTCGGGATCAATTTACTCGGAGTTTAGCAAAGCAATTGCAATCCTGTTCCACTACCTGCTAAGTCTCTTTTCAACACTTTCTAACGTACACAATTTTTTTGCACTTGTCGACGTCATCTGCAATGTTTGGTATATGTACAATGTTTAACCTTCAAATAATAATTCCACCCGCACGTTATTTTGAACAATTCGACCAATATGTACTCGGCTTTTTCTACACATTACGAAATCTGCGTACCATTTTGGCACTGTGTACACCGGGATCTACTGCCTAAAAATGATTTCGAGCAGCTTCAAACACCCATGGCTTGCGGGGTATTAGAACCCACTGACACCGCAGTCGAAGGGCAGCTCAATACCGGCAATCAACTTACAAAATCTGATATAAAAGTAACATATTGCATAAGAACCTTCATAGCAATAAATAACATAAACACATATGTAAAGCATTGTTGAAATATATAATCGCACTCATACTTGACGACTTGGCCGATTATTGTTGTATATAAGTAATAGCTTTCTTTGGCGTACGAGGTCTTCTTTAGTTGATCCTTTTGTGTTTTGATTGGCTGTGTTTAATTAGTTTTTGCCTGTAATTTGATTGGCTGGCGCAGGATCTTAAAACTATAAAAGCCCGAAGTACCTCGTATTTCTTGATTATTTTGATGTTTTCAATAAAAGGTGTTTGCGATCTCCGACTTTTCTTATGCTTCAACAAGCATAAAATAGGTTTTGTTGTTTTGAAATGATTTACTATACTAGCAACATGAGGTGTATGGCTGCAATGTACTGCTTAAATTTAATATGAACTCGCTACGAGCATCCATGTTTGATGTGTGATTCGAACCCATGGATTCTGGTTTATTCAAGTTTTCTGAAATTGACAATATAACAGGCAACAAATTTATTGCTTTAAAAACATTTTATTATTCCTTTTGTGTCAAACATGTTTTTATTCCCATTTATACAGTCAGTAAAGTAAAATGTAAATATATCAATAAAAAATAACTTTAAATACAAATTCCCCAAAAATTAAAAACTATTTACGCATACCAAAACGTCCTTCTAAAGGCGCTTATAAAAAAGAAAAATACTATAAAAATGACCTTGCGGCAACCAAACGATCAAAAAAGATATTCAAAAACGTCCGAAATATCCAGGAATTAATGAAGACATAAAAAATGAAAAATAAAGGCAAAACTTGTTTTTTTTTATTATTCATCTGACAGATGCGGAACACTATTTTAAAAAAGTCCCTTTCTCTCTGGGTACTAGATGAAAGACATTTTTTTTCTCTTTTTTTTTTGGCGTTTGTGTGTGTTGTTTACAAAATTGTGATATACTGCAAATTGATGTTGCTAGATTCCATTTGTTTATGTTTTCAAGCTGTGCGAGAGGGATATTTTTCATTTATTATTCAAGATACGATAGCAATTAATTTCAGTTATCGCTGTCAACTCTCATAGAATGGGGGATATACACGGCAGAGAGGATATGCGGATAGGTTTTCTTTCTTATATTTTTTTTACTCCTGTGGATTAGACTCCTTTGTTGAGGGCAAGGTTTGAATACTGAATGAATGTAACACTTTTTTTTATGTATATATGTGTGTCAAACCGGAGTGAAAATAATTAATAATCTTACGCTAGAAAAGAAGAGATTATAATGAACGGTTTTTTTATTCTCAGTTGTTGCCTTTATATGCATTTTTTTTGTAAGATTTGCTTCTCACAGCTGGATAAATTTGAGATGGCGTAATATATGGTGACGCTTAGGCTTTTATTTTTCTCTATGGGAATTATATTTATAAATAGTGTAAATTAATACGTGTTGCCATGTTTTGCGTGCAGTTTGAATAAATTTTTTTAACTGGTGACATTTGATTATAAGCTGTCTGACTTCGTTAGGTTTAATTGTTGTATTTTTAGTAAGTTCTTTTAAGTCTTTAAAGCTGTCTTTCTCTATCTTATGATTTCGGATCAAAAAGCATTTGCTAATATTTTTTTTTTATTTTAGTTCACTGCTTTGAAATGTCTTTTTGAAAAAAATTTTCCAACACAGTTTCCTTTCTTATTGGTGTAATGCACTGACAACACAAATACCAGTGTTCGTTCTCAAAGGGGGAACACAGTAAAATATACGCTATGGAATTAAAGGAAAACACCTAATATTTAAATTAAAACATTTATTCTGCACAATATTTACAAATTAATACATCATTTAATTAGTTTTTAACACAATCTGCAATTATTTGGTTCTGTTATTTATCAATACTTTTGAAATAGTATTCCTTATCAAAAGGTTATGAAACCCAGGTAATAATCATGAATGTTATTAAGTTTGCCTACAGTAATTACAGGGGAACTAGCTGGGGCTTTTAATAGGCTGGACGTCGGGACTGGCGTACCGGCCATTATTTTGCTGGACATCTATACTGGCATACCGATCATACGCATGCGGGCTCGGGAATAGATTGCTGGCAAGGGCTCTCTAGCTTGCTCACGGGATCTCGATGTTCAGCAACTCTTTAATCACGACATCAAGTCCGTTTCCCACTTTTTTTCCATAACTTTACACCTCGGTTCAACGCCCTTTTCTTCTCTGTCCCAATCACTTGTTGGTGAAATTTTCCCACATCTGCACCCCTCTCGAGAGTTCAGAGGGGCTAATTAAAATGACCCTTTGGTGAAAGTTAACATTATTGCTTAGTCCCTTTCCCCTTATCTCACGGCATACATCCCTGCCTGGCATTGACCGTTACATTTGTGCCACTCCGTGAGCTGTAACTCCTCCGCAGTCAACATTCGGTATATAAGTTATTAGGTATATAGTTGAGTTCATAAGTTACATTTGGTTCAGCTTTTTTTTTACCTCTTCCCGTGAGATATCATCAAAGACATACCAGAACAAGACCGATTTGAACTAGAAAGAAATTTCAGAATTCTCCCAACCAATAGAAGGGACCATTTGTTTGGGGGATTCTGACCCCCTGCCGTTCTGGAGTGGATCCCTGTTTTTTCCTCGGGAGGCAGTCTGATTTTTTTAGAGGACAAGGTTGTAACCAGAGGAGAGTAGAAGTTGAAAGCTGCTGGCATCCGCGGCTTGCGGGATAGATCTTTTGAGGAACATCATCGTCATATTGTTTGTTATGGGTTGACTCGACGCCGACTCGAGGGCAGTCTTAGATATCTCCAAATAATTTGATTACAGTTGTATTCCTTAGCATTTATTTATTTGTATAAAATCATTTAATCAAGATATATTTGTCCATGTGTTTATTAATGAGTTTAAATTTCTTCTTTCTTAAACACTAGGTTAACGTAACATTATTTTTACTGTATGAACGTGATGACCATCGTGGGAAAGTACATCAGTACACTTATATTTGATGTAAAATACAGTACTAACCGATTGCTTAGCAAGTTTGTTCGTTGGTTAGTCAGGAATAATGTGTCCTAGATATTTCAGTGCTTGCTTTAAATATCAAACCTCAGGCGAAATTCAGTCTTAGGATATTAAATTATTTAGACAATGATGGTCTTCTTTTTACCTTAGTAAGGAACTATACATGTAAATTCTTCAATATTATACTTTCATAGATTTTTTATGGGTAAAAAATTAGGAATTTCAAGAAATTGTACCTTTAAAGAAAATCGATCATAAATTAGTGTTTGGGTCAACATGACCCATCCCCCGGTTCTAGTGTTTAAAAAATGCCGAAACTCTGTTATTTCAAACCTTTTAATATACATATTTTCTTCCTCCCCCACCCCATCATTTTCATTTTTTTACTTAATACTTTTTTTATTCCAATACATGGCAAGACTTAAGTTGAATTTATTTTTTATTTCATTTTGGAAATTAAAAAAAGAGCAACACAAAGTGTTTAATTTAGAGAAGAGAATTAGGAAGTGCCTCATGGTTACTTTTCCAGAGACTTCGAAGGAAAAGAGATAAGTAATTGTAATCTAGTCCAAGGGAAAAAACTGGGGAAGAGACTGATGATAATTATCGCCAATATTGGCTTTTGCACTACGAACTTTAACACCATTTACCTTAAAATAAATTTTAAAAATAATTTAATAAGTAACGATATATATGCAGACCGATAAAATGCAAATATGAAAACTCTGCAGTCCACCAACTTTGCCGAAACTTATAATTTATTTTTGTTCTAAATTGGATTTTTTTTATTTAGTGCTGAAGAAAATGTTATAAAATAGCCATTGTATACGCAGCGTTTGATCTATGTATATTAACCATGACATCAACAGTGCTTTTTAATATACCTTATCAAGCATTTTTTTTTTAAATTTCAGATAAATTATAAAACTTTAAATTATGATCCACATATTTAGTATTTATGGTTAGATGTTAAAATAATTTGTATCGCAGATTTGAAATTAATAAATCAGCTTTAAGGCGACCCGTTAGATCAGGATAATATGGTTTCTGAATCGAGAAATGGTAGAAAAATGCATGAATAATACTAAGATTCGCATAAAAAATAATGCCCGGGTTTGTCGATCGCTACCTATCTGACTACTCCCTCACTAGGGGTTGGCATTTCAAGCGCCCCAGACCAGACCTGGAGGGTGTCTGGGCTGATCAGCTAATTTGTAACAATACCCTCTCATCCAAACTAAGCAAACTGTTCGGTTGGCTAATGGAAAATTCAGAGAATCCTTAGGCCCCGTAACAAGGCTGATTCTGAATATATAACTTTCATTGTACCGATCTATTGTATTTATTTTCATACATTTAACTTGTAATTATTATCATTCATTTTTTTTATTTTAATTTAATTTTTTTAGATTTTATTATAATTAATTTTTTGTACTTCCAGTGTTATTTTATCTGTTTTGTATTTGTATATGTTGCTTTATTATATTTTTATTGTATTTATACTTCATTGTAATTATGAGCTGCTGTGAATTGTAAATCAGGAGACACCCAAAACATCTTAAACCTTTGTTTTAAGGCAGATGGTCCTAGTTGGGGCAGCCAAATATAAAAAGACTAATTAGAATTTCGAGAAAGAAATAACCTAAATTGATCACAGAATTATTTTGAAGAAAATAAATTAACTCTTGTTTTGGTACATTTAGTAGTTTACATGCGATGTGTACCCAGACAAAAATTCTGTACTTTTATTTATATAAATAACAGATCTTGTTATTAGTCATTCATTTACTTCACTAGAAATATGCCAACCTAAAACATTGCTTCAGCTTGAGCTATTAACCCCAAAATGCCCAGTTTCTTTTAAAAAGGCCTGCCAAAAAAATCATTTTTTTAATGTAAAAAACACAATTTAGAACGTTGTCTTGTCAAGAAAATTACAAAAACAATCAAAATTTTTATTGCAATTTTGAATTTTAATAACGTTTTAAAAAATAGTCGAATATTGTAATATTACACTCACATCGACTTTTTTTATCTTTCAATTCTCGATTGCATTCGAGTGTGAAAAATTATAGCAACATAAAGTACAACGCCGCTTAAATTATCTCGAGTGTGCACAGTTTGGTCAGTTTAGCAAGCTCGAGTTAACTGGAACGTGCACGTTAAGGGGTTAATATATAAATTCAATTCCGAGAAAACGAATACCCTAAGTTAATTCCACATATAAGAAATTTAAGAAAAACCTGATTTGATCAGTAGTTTTGTGGGACAAAAAAAATTATATACATTACTATTCATTATCAATTAAATTAATTAATTTTATATTAAGAAAAATTATGTAGAAATAATACTTTAACTCTTTCATGGGCCGTGGGAATGTTACTTCCCACCTACACGATCTGACAAAAAACACCTGTGGGAAGCACAAAATCTATTCTAATATATGGGTATTGCTATTGGAACGACGTTAAGTTTGATTCCCGAGTCGTTTTGCTTTATCATTTATTATTCGATCGATTGAATAAAATTAGCAGTTTCGTTTTGAAAGTTCGAAAACATTGCGTGAGAAATAAATGTCCCACGAATGGGTTAAAGGATTTTCCATTGCTAAAAGTAAATAGAAAATATATAAATATTTTCTTGTATTGATACAAAAATTTATCTGTTAGTGATAATATATCACTATAATATCTGTATATTTATACTGAAATTTCTTTGTGATGTTTTCCGTAAACAGCCTAAACTTTCATCATAATTCACCACTGCCAGCATTTAAAATATTCTAAATTAACCCTGAAACAAACGCATTTTACTGTTTACAAAATAAGCCTGAATCCTGTTTCTCCCCGAAAGAACCCGACAAAAACAAAATCATGAAGAATGAACCGCCGTCGCATTTAAATATGCCGAAACCATTTGTTACTTCAAACTTTTCAATATCACACGTCTTTTCAGACCCTCTTATTTTCCTTTCGCTTCCCTTACATTTTATTTCACTTTCTTCGTGGCCAGACTTAATTTGTAGTTCTATTCTTTTTTTTTTTTTACATTTTGAAATGGAACGTAAAAAAGAATAAGGCAAAAGTTTTATTTCTGGAGAGAACAACTAACTGATTTACTGAGTTGGGTTACTCTTTCTAGTATTTAAAGAAGAAAAAGAGTAAAAATTGTAATGCAGAAGAAAGTAGTAGATTGACGAGTTCACTAGTAATAATTATCATTAACATAAAAATAAATATTTCAAGAATACTATATAGTTTTTATAGATTGTGAATATTAATGTGGTTTTCTAAAAAAATGTTTTTATCATCCAATGATAATTATTAAATTAGAAAAAGAGTAAAAATTGTACTGTAGAAGAAAGCAGTAGATTGACGAATTCACTAGTAATAATTATCGTCAACATAAAAATAAATATTTCAAGAATACTAGATTTGTTTTTATAGATTGTGAATATTAATGTGGTTTTTTAACAAGAAGTTTTTATCATCAAATGATAATGATTAAAGGAGAAAAAGAGTAAAAATTGTAATGTAGAAGAAAGCAGTAGATTGACGAATTTAAAAGTAATAATTATTGTCAACATAAAAATAAATATTTCAAGAATACTAGATTTGTTTTTATAGATTGTGAATATTAACGTGGTTTTCTAACAAAAAGTTTTATATCATCAAATGATAATGATGCTATGTATTGGAAAGATTATACACAACAAAGGTGAGTTCCTTCGAGATTGCACAACGCTGTATTCAGGTTGATTGGTTGGTTGTGGTTTATTGGCGCAAGATCCACGTTTCTAAAAGATGCGCCAAACAAAAGAGCACATATTACAGCGTAGTTATAGACATTAAGGAAACAGAAAAGAATAGTAAAAATCCAAGAGAAAAAAATGCAAGTAAAAACAAGATAAAGATTTGCATTAAAACATTTTTTTAATTAAATGAGGTTTAAAACGTCAATACGAATGAGAAATTCAAATAATTTTGAATGAGGAGTTTCGCCCGAAATTTCGTTCAAATTAGGATGAAAAGTTTTAAAATATATTTAATAAAAATGTTTTAAAGCAGTACAGGAAGTTAAAATATGCTGTATTGAGGAATAAGAAATTTGAAACAAATTAATACATGTTAATGATGAATATTTTTAAAGAGAATTAAAATATTATTAGAATTAAACAAAAACTACGGTTTTAAAAGATGATTAAAAATTTATCTTTAAATTAACAGATTTTTTTTAAATATAAAATTTAGTAATTTAGCATTTACAAATGTTATTTTACAAGGACATCTATTCGCCAATACATCTTAATACAGAAGTGAAGATATATGTGAAGTTTTGACTCACTAATTTAAATGTGTAGTCCAGGGAGATATTGGCCTCGGGAACCAGAGCCAGGGAACTTACAGCAAACTCCCGATTTTTTTCTGATACTCTGTCGACAATTTCTAACCGCACTAAAATCTGCACTACATTAAAAGTAAAATAACTATTGTCATGATTTAGGGACGATGCAATCTTAGGCACAAATAAAATCTTCGACAAAAGGGGCCCTGTATGATTGATCATTTACTAATTTCAAATCCTGCCACCGAAATTTCCTAATTGATGGTCCTATTCTTAGGCATTCGTCCTCTTTTGTCATGTATCTTTGTTTCGGAACATAGTTAAAATTAAATTGAAATTTGTCGGTGTGTGAGATGGGCTGCCCTAAAAAGCCTTGAAGACCGTTATTCTTAAACCTAGTGTTTCAATCGGCATTTTGTCTCCCATTTAAAGATAATTGAAAAAAATACTTTAATAGATCTAATAAAATTAATATATAACTTTTATACAGTGGACTCCACTTAATGTGATCAGATTGGGACACCGTAATTTTGATAACATTAACCGACTGACAACAATAAAAGATATGCAAAATTTGATAAATTTACACCCCCTTTAACTCACACGTACTAAATTTCAAAATAAAATGAAAAACTTACCTTATATTTATATAATGTATGTTATTCTTTAAAACATAAGAATTGTATGCATATTTAAAAAAAATGATCAACTGTTAGCTGTGTACAATTTTTTCTAAGAAGCCCATTGATAAATTGTTCGTAATCATAATGTTTCAACCCTTTCAATACATTTCTCATTTCAGCACTTGTAGGAGGTGGCTTAGTATCAAGAGATTTTTCATCTGACTCATCACTTCCATCATTCGTCTGTTTTCCTATGACAATCTGGCAGACTTCAGATTCTGTTAATGTAGAAGATACTGCAATGTTTTGATCTACTTTCACCCATGACTAGAACTCTTCAGAGGTCATTTCCGAAGGATTTTCTATCATTGAGATTTCTGGTAATTGTTTGTAGCAAAATCAAGGCATAAAATGTTAATACTCTCCTTCTCAGTTCTGATAAGAATGTGTTGCCTTCTGCTAATCTGTCAACCATTGACCACCAGAATGGTGTGCGTATTTCTGAAAAATTCCAGGAACATATAATACCTCACTCCTTTGTTTATTCCCCATATCCCTAGGTGGAAGAAGGAGAATTCTGGGAAATTCAAACAACAGAGAAACGAAACAAAATAATAGGTTCCTTCTAAATATATTGTGAATATTCCTTTTCCAGTTAAAATGAAATTCGAAAACTGATAACATTAACGATCACATAAAGCGATAATTTTAACATACAAATGAATAGAGAAAATCGGGACCAAGTGATTTCGATAACAACAAGCTATTGATAACATTAACCGCGATCACATTAAGCGGAGTCCACTGTATGTATATATATATATATATATAATATATATATATATATAATTTGATATAAATTAATATAACGTCCGAATAATTCCGCATAATTTAAAATACTGTAGTCATCACTGTATCATCATTATTATTAAATGTAGTGGCCGAATAGATTGATGCAGACTTACAAAAATATTTTTTATTTAGAACCCCAGATAACACACAAATCCCCGTAGGGGAAAAACACAAAACAGAAAATATTATGATATTACATCGCGTTCTCAAAGGAAAAGCCTCGAAATTTGTGTGCTTCTCTATTTATTAAGAATGGGAAAGGGCGTGGCTCCAGGAATGATGTCATTCCGGTAACCAATCACTCCATTTTAATTATTTCTAGTTTATTCTAGAAGATAGAGTATTACACAATGCGCTGGGAAAATGAACTAACGGGGCTCCGAATCTAAATTTAAGGTGCCAGGAAAATGAGAGTTTGCCGCCATTAATGAGAACTGGATTTTAAAATTTGTTAATAGGGAATCTAGATTTTCAAAGGAAAACAGAAAACATTTAAGTTAGGATTTTACTTTAATAGAATTTTATTACAAATATATATTAACTTACTATATTTAAATAACTTTAAGACATCAATTTCAAGGTTTGCTGGTTATTGAAAGCAAGGCAGACAGAATTCTCAGAAAGGATTAGGAAACATGTCCAACATTATAAAAAGATGATACTGAAGACTGGACTATTTCATTGTCAGATACTTTGGAAACGTTTATAATTTTCAAAATATTTCATTCAGAAAGAAATGTATTAGTTATGATACAAAATATATTTTGAATTACAAAAACAACAAAATCAAAATGCTGTTACTTTTAAAAACTTTCAAATCATGTTATTTTAAATTTTCTAAATCCCATGTCTTCCCTGGCATTATTTTCTTTTTTAATTCTGTTTTTATTCCCTTTTCTTACAACTATCTGCTGACAGAATTAAAATGGAGATCTCAGTTTAGTTTTTCATTTAAAAATTTTTTTTAAAAATAACTCGAAATCAATAATTTGATAAGAGAACAACTGGATGTAAACATTGTAGCATGATTGCGTTTTTATAAGACTTTTGAAGAAATAAGTAATTGTAATCTAACAGAAATCGAAAGATTGGTGAAGATACTTAAATATCACCAAATATTATAAGAATATTTAGTAATTGATTCCCTGTTGCAGCCTGTGAATAATAGTACCAGTTTTTGTTCCAAAAGAAATTTTTAAAATTCGGTTATAAGCAGTGATAACTATACAAACAGATTATATGCAAGATTGGCTGTTTTACAGGTAGTGACTTTGTCAATGTTTATATATATATTTTTTTTACTGTATTCAGTATAGATTTGCTTTATTTACGACTGTAAAACAAATTGTTTGTTGGAGTGCTACGATCTACTTTTTTTGCAACACGAGGGAATTACTGTAAATTATTAACCCTTCAGTAAAATATAACATACAAATAATTGTTGTAAAGAATTATGTATTACGAAAAGTATAGAAATATTTTCTTGTGATTATACAACTATTATTAAGTTAAGAGAAAATATTTCACCATTACCAACTTTTACATATTTGTATTGTCATTTCGCGATTTTATTCAGTAATGGGGAAAATACTCTTTATAATTCACCCGTGTTTTTAAAAGATTCGAAATAAAACCTAATTCATAAGCTCATTTTACTGTTTTCAATGTCTACCTCTTACCTTTCGACTCTGCGAAAGAATAAAATGCCGTTACGTTTAAAAATGCTGAAACCCTTTGTTCCTTTAAACTTTTCAATATCACACGCCTTTTCCCCCACCCCTTTTTTTATTTTGTTTTTCTTATATTTATTCCTCTTCCTTGTCACCATTCTTAATTTGGATTTTTCTTTTTTTTTCTTTTTGAAACGAAACGAAACAAAAGGAAAGAATAAGACGAAAGTGTTATTTCTTAAGAGAACAACTTACTGAAGCACTGAGTTCGGATTACTCTTTCTGGTACTTAACGAAAAAAAGTGTAATAATTGCATTCTAGGATAAGGTAGAGGATTGGCAAATTCACTAGTGTTAATTATCGTTAATTTTGCAAGAGTATGTAGAGTAAAACTTTATACGATACTGTAGACTACTAATATTAATAAGGTTTTGTTTATATTTTATATTTTTAGATATCTAATAACTAATGATAAATATACAAACATAATATGCAAGTTTGGACTACTTTATTGTTATAGATTTTAAGAACATTGATAAATTTTAAAACCTTTAAGAATACAAATGTTTTTGCTAAGTTTTTTAGTCTTAATTGAAACAACACCATTATTAAATATTTCAAAATGCTCTGCAATTTCAAAATTTCAAAACCACATTCTTTCATCTCCATTTGCCTTTCTCTTCTTCATTAATTAAATTTTATTACACTTCGTCATAGCAAGTGTTTAATTGAAGTATTCACTTTATTTTTTCATTTTAAAATCAAAGGAAAACAAATTAAAGAAATATCGTTAATTTGGAAAGAGAATAACAATGTATATTACGCGGCACTCTTGCCTTTCGTAAGACTTTTGCAAAAAGGAGATAAATATTTCTAATCTATGGGAAATCGAAGAAATGTTGTAGATACTGCTAATAATCATAGCCAAAAATTGTAAGAATAATTGGTGAATATAAATAATTCACTTTTGTAGCTTTCGAACATTAACATAAGTTTTCTGTTCCAAAAGAATTTTATTAATCCTGTAAAAAGCAATGATAGGTATGCAAACATTAAAAAAGTGAGTTAGACTACTTATTACCTATTTGAAACGAAACAAAACAAAAGGAAAGAATAAGACGAAAGTGTTATTTCTTAAGAGAACAACTTACTGAAGCACTGAGTTCGGATTACTCTTTCTGGTACTTAACGAAAAAAATGTAATATTTGTAATCTAGAAGGTAGAGGATTGGCAAATTAACTAGTGTTAATAATCGTTGATTTTACAAGAGTATGTAGAGTAAAACTTGATTCGACTTTGTAGACTTCAAATATTAATAAAGTTTTGTTTATACTTCTAAATATCTAATGAGTAATATATATGTAAACATAATATGCAAGTTTGGACTACTTTATTGTTATAGATTTTAAGAACATTGATAAATTTTAAAACCTTTAAGAATACAAATGTTTCAATTACGACTAAAGAACTTAACAAAAACAGCATGATTATTAAATATTTCAAAATGCTCTGCAATTTCAAAATTTCAAAACTCCCATTCTTTCATCTCCATTTGTCTTTCTTTTCTTTATTTACTAAATTTTATTACACTTCGTCATAGCAAGTGTTTAATTGAAGTATTCACTTTATTTTTTCATTTTAAAATCAAAGGAAAACAAATTAAAGAAATATCGTTAATTTGGAAAGAGAATAACAATGTATATTACGCGGCACTCTTGCCGCGTAAGACTTTTGAAAAAACGAGATAAGTAATTCTAATCTAGGGGAAATCGAAGGAATGGTGTAGCTACTGCTAATAATCATAGACAAAATTGTAAGGATAATTGGTGAATGAGTAATTCGCTTTTGTAGATTTCGAACATTAACATAAGTTTCTGTTCCAAAAGAATTTTTATTAATCCTGTAAAAAGCAACGATAGCTATGTAAACATTAAAAAGTGAGTCAGACTATATATTACCTGTTTTGAAATGTCTGTAACTTTCTCAATTATCAAATATTAAATGTTTTTAATAGAATTTTTTAACTTATGATCGAAAAGTATACATATTATGCACTATAAATTATATAAAAAATTATGTAAAAACTTTTGACATAGGAACATTTTACAGGAATAATATATTACAAAATGGAAAAGACAAATATTTTGATGTAACGATGCAGACATTGTTATCTGATTAAGAAAGAATATTTTATCATTTAACTTTTTATCCTTCCATGAGTTTTTTTTTTTTTTTTTTTTTTTTTTGTAATGGTGAAAACATTCAATCTGGTTTATCACTGAAAGCGCTTAAAATGTTCAAATTGAAATCATAACTGAGGCATGGTAGCTCAGTCGGCAAGGGCATATACCTCATAACAGATGGGTTGCGAGTTCGATTCTCTAAGAACGATCTGTATTCATTAAAGCTGGCTGGAGCACGTATAATATATTCGATGTCGTAATATCCTACAATTTCCCGAACATTTCCTACTACTTTATTGTCTGCAACTATGGAAACAGTTATAAATTATAAACACTTTCATTATAAATTCGTTTGGTTTGGAGAACTATGGGCTACTGTTTTGCTCACGAGGATTAACCAGACAGGAACCTACTGCTTAATCCCTTAATGTGCACGCTCCAGTTAACTCGAGCGCACTAAACTGGCCAAACTGTGCACACTCGAGAAAATTCTAGCAGCGTTGTACTTTATGTTGCTATGACTTTTCCCACTCGAATGCAATCGAGAATTGAAAATAAGAATGGGAAAGCAAAAGAATAAAACAATCGTTTTGATATTTATCATTTACATGGGATTGTAAGCTATATTCGACTATTTTCTGTAATGTTACCAAAATCCAAAATTGCAATAAAAATTTAGATTATTTTTGTATTTTTCTTGGGAATACAACATTCTAAGAATTGTGTTTCTTAAATTAAAAAAATTGATTTTTTTGACTGGACTTTTTCAAAAAAATTATGCATAAAGGGGTTATAGCCGATTCTGAACGGATACGAACCAGAGGAATTCCAACCTACGAACTAAAGTACCGAAGATCAGTGTTCTATTCTTAGACCATCGTTAGGTATTCTTATTATAAAACGAAAAATTAGTTTTAGTTACGAGTGAAGAAAATAATAACAGTATGAAGTTTTTATTAAAAACTAGCATATCGCCCGTCATATGACGGGATCAGTAAATTTTTTAATTTTCGAGAATTCTAAAGTACCCTATGAGGCAGGTAAAAAAATGGTTTGTTTTTTGGCTGAGAATTATCTTGCAACAAAAAATAATTGATGATTAAATTTTAAATTATCACATATATACCTAATCTACTACTTAAGTCAAAAAAAAAATTATTTTCGTAATATCGAAGTTCAGTGATTTTGGTTTGGTTTGGAGCTCTACGGTCTACTTTTTGCAACACGAGGGCTAATGAGACCGGGACCTACTGCTTAAAGCCGATTGGCTACGAACATCCATGCCATAGTGGGATTCGAACCCACGAACTCCGGTTCCGAAGGCCAGCACCCTGACCAATTAGCCATCGTTCGGTCGAAGTTCAGTGATAAAACGCATGAGAATAATGCAGACGATATTTAAACAATTTAAAGTAAGAAATCATTAAATGAGATGGTTAAAGGAATGACGTCATAATGCTAAACAAAAATGTTATTTTTATCTATTATGTAACAAATTTAATCACTTGCTCTTAATTGGGGAAAATAGGACTCGAAATAATGGCATTAAGCCCTCAAAAAGAGGGGTAAAGGGATGGATTTCGAACGTTTTAAAGACGGTATTTTTCGCTGTGATATGAAGCGTATTTATACCAATTTATTTTAGAATCGGATTGATCATTTAGGAGAAGATAAACTTTACTCGCTTTGAATTTTTCTAACCCTAACCCATCAAGAATCTAATATGGATGCCCCTATCCATTCCAGGTTCAACAGCTTCATAAATTCAAGGACAGACGGACAAATAACTTAAACTTTTATTATATAGAGGATTTTACAAAAAAAAAAAAAAAAAAAACAGAAATAGCAAAAGAATAATATTTCATAGGTTTTTTGGATTATACACATGAAATGAAAGAAATATTTTGTAGTAATAAAAATATAGGTAATTATATGAATAATCACCTATATAATAATAACTTAAGTTACCTGTCCGTCTGTCCTCGAATTTATGAAGCGGTTGTACCTGGAATGGATACAGGTATCCATATTGGAATTTTTATGAGTTAAGGCTAGCAAAATTCAAAATGAATTCAAAATCCATCCCATCCCCCCTTTTCGAGCAATTAATGCTATTATTTCAAGCCTTATTCTACACTAAATTCATTCTTGATAGAATGGCGAGGGCGGATCGTAATATTTAAATATGACTATTTTTACTCTACCCTCATATACTCTAATTAGTTCCTTCACCATGTGTAGGCATGGCACATTAGGTAGAGTGTCTGCCCATTTGATCGTCATACTTCTCGGTTTTGTCCCCGACGCAGCTAAAATTTTCTAAATGTCTAATTAATTTAATATTTTCTGCTTTTTTCCTTTAAATTCTTATTCCTAAAGTTGTTTTATTATTTTTAAAATATATTTTTATTATTTTTTAATTTTTTTATAATTTTTATTTTATTAAATCCAAGTATTGTTATACGAATCTCCCTAGCCACATAAATATTTCACGTTTTATATCCTTAAACTTTCTTCTTTTATTGTAGTGATAGCCTAAGTTATCTGTCCGTATGTCACCGAAATTATAAAGCGGTTGGACCTGGAATGGATAGAGCATCCATATTGGATTTTTGATGAGTTAGGGTTAAAAATATTGAAAATGAGTAATGTTTATCTTTTCCTAAACTATAGACCCGATTCTAAAATAAATTGGTATGAATAAGCTTAGATCACAGCGAAAAATACTTTCATTTTCGAAACTTTTGAAATCTACCCCGTTCCCCTTTTCGAGCGTTTAATACCATTATATCAAGCCCCATTTAAAGAGCAGGCGATTAAATTTATTAATTTATCACATAATAAATAGGCAAAAGTAACATTTTTTTTAACATTATGGCGTCATTCCTTTAACCATCTCATTTAATCATTTATTTTAAATTATTTAAACAACTTCTGCATTATTTCCATACGTTATAATATGCAATTTTTCAGCTGTGGGTTGTCAAATCGTTACCAAAGCAGGATTGGAAAAATAAACACTGGGGATTCCGTGTAACACTAGGGGGGATTGAAGTTTATGTCTTAGTTAGGTGGTCAACCACCTGACCGGGACATAAACTTCGCACCCCAAGACTCTTGGTCTTAAAAACGGAAACTGGCACCATAGGCCATGCTCCTCAAGTTGAGCTGTAACGCGGAGGAGTTTAATTTTATTTTTAATAATATGCTTTTAGTTATCTTATCTCAAGTAGTTTTAAAGATATATAATTAAAGATCTTTATTGTTAGAAAATTATTTTTAAAAAGATATCTGAAAGTTAGAAACAGATCGAATAAGAAGAATACAGCTATTTCACTTAGTAGTACACATCTTAACTTATTACAGTTCTACCTTTAATTTCAAACGCAAAGGCAGTTCACTCGTTCCTTAATGTCTGTTGTTAAACTTGAAAATGAATGGGGAAATTGGTTTTTTTAGAGTATAACAGTAGTAACGAATGAAAAAAACATTTCTACTAACAAAAGCTTACTTGTCAAAATTTTCAGAAAGAATTTCACTCATTTATATCATTAAAAAGTAAGTAAAAAGTAGTTTTTACTAGTTTAAAATAATTTTGTAACAATAATACTAAAGTAACCTTTTTATGAGATTGTTTTGTTCATTTTACTATTTAAGGCAAGAAAAATTAGCATTTCTAATTAATTTAAAAATACTTCGAAAAATGGTTTACTTTAAATAATTTCCGTGGAAGCCTTTTTCCCTCTAGCCATGTGTTTATTATAAAAACTATACAGTCTAACCAAAATAATATGATTATTCCCCCAATTGGTTTTAGATATCTATGTAATTAATCGGATTTTTATGAAAAATGAAAACAATACTGCCGTTTAAAGAACTCAAAAAACAGCCTAAACAAATTTTTTAAAACTAAAAAAACTTCTAAAAGTACAAAGAGTGGGATAATTCCATGGCACATGGTGGTCTATCAAAATGACTGCATTCGACAAAAACTAAAATTTTAAAGTTAAAAGTTTCTAAATTTTAAAACTTAAATGTTTCTAAATTTCGAACTAAGTGTATAAATTATGACAATCAAATTTCCGCGATTAAATTAATTTTTTTTATTTCGTAAAAATTGTTTTTTGGAAATTTAATTTATAAAACATATTTAATTTTTTATATTATATAATTTATTTCATAAATATTCCCAAACTCATATTTTAGAAAAATATTATAGAGTAGAATTATACTTAAATGTTTACATTCATCACCATTATAGTTATTATTACAAACATCTAAAAGTATCCTACCAAAAATTATGACCAATTTGTTTTTATTGGTCTAATTAATTTTTACATGATGAAACTAATTTTTAATAAAATCTTTTTAAACGACTATATTAAATTTTATTTTCAAAATCTGAAGCAAATAATTTTTTCAAAAACTCATTAGAGTAGAAAAACTAAACTATTTCTTGTAAATTCGTCACCTAGAAAACTTAAAAAGTTCGAAACTATTCTAAAATTTATGCAATCACCATTGCTGTTAATTTTTTTTTTTATAATTTATAAAAATTGTTAATATTATAATGATAATTTTATATTTAAAATAATAGAATCGCAATACTTACTTATTAAAAAAATTGGTCAGTTTTAGATGTACTTACAGGAAATTCATCAAAAGTGATTTAAATAATTTAACACACATTGGGTAAAATAACCCTTTGGTTGTCGAGTAATCGTCATTGGTCTTTAATGCTGAGCTACCGCTTAGGACTAAAGTTAATAAAGATAAAGTTTTAAAATTTCTACGTACTAATTTAGCAACACTTTTGTTATTTGGAATTTTCTATTACATATTGTTTATTTGTTTCTTGGAAATATGCAAATTGTGATAAAATAAAAGAAAACCTACTAAAAATGCCTTTTTAAAGAATCAAATTAGAAGAATTGGTGCAATTCCGAATTTTTGCACTTTGTTTTAAAATACATGGTGGTAAAATATCTTAATTTCTCCAATTTGCAGATACAATAAAAATGAATTTTAATTAAAAAGAAAGTAACGGCATGTGAAACAAATTACAATTGATAAAAAAATTTAAAGTACCCACGCACATTTTTCATTCGGCTATA
>CM063498.1:22570739-22588239 GCA_032207245.1 Pardosa pseudoannulata | reverse complement strand
TTTACGGGTTGGACTCCTGTTACTTTCAGGACGACAATGCCAGTTTTCATGTTTCGAGGTTAACCAAGGCTTGATATGATGCCAATGGAGTTCATTGAATGGACTGGCCTGCCCAGAGCCCAGACCTGAACCCTATCGATAACCTCTGGAACGAGTTGGATAGCCGAATTAAGGGGTGCACTATCTGTCCAAAATCGGTGAAGGAACTTGTATGTCTACTCCAAGCCGAGTGGAAGATAATACCACTAGCTGTAATACAAAGACTTGTGGAAAGTATGCCCCGGAGGGTTCACGCTGCAATTGCCTCTTGTAGAGACTCTACCAACTATTGATTTTGAATAAAGTTAGTTTTTCTTTTCTACCACAGGTGTCCAAATACTTATTGGTAAACAGCGTATACATGCTTGCAAATAGACAATAGCGATAATACTGAAAATAGAACGAGTTATATTACTAATTTCAAAACTTTTTTTTCTAAGATCGAGAGATTAAATTAAAAATCTAAAGGCAAAAAAAGGACAGCTGCATGAATAACCTATTTTTTTATAGACAATACACCACATACGTAATACTGTAGAGATAGAAACTGCCACTTCTTTTACGTAATCTATATTAGAATCTGCAATGACAAAACTCACGCCTTACACCTCTATTTGTAGAATGAACATTAAGTTGGTCAGCTTCTTAAATAAAATAGTGATGATACCTTTAAGATTTATTTCATCTGGGTTTTTACATGTTGGCTTACTTGGAGTTCTACGGTTTACTGTTTTGCTACACGGGAGATAACGAGACCGGGATTTATAACTTAAAGTCGATTATTAACGACTACGAACATTGTGGGTTTAAATAGCGCTTAGTATTATAAGCAACTGAGAATTGGATTTATACACATTAAAAATTTCAGATTTTTAATGTGTATTAAAAATCAACACCTTTTTGATTTTCTAAATTGCTCTCACGACATGAAAATAGTTTTCGTATTTCCGCTAACTGCTCTGTTTTATTTTTAAGACATATATACATATATACTTCTATTGCTTATAACAAAACTATACGTCGACGTATTAAAGTATATATAACAGTAAACAGTACGAATAAAATAAGGACTAACAAAAATTTAATATTTCTTAAATTATAACTCTAACACACACTAATGTATAGTAAGTAAAGCTATAGAAGAATTCTCCTTATTCTCTATTAGATTTTACTGAACATGACTTTTAAATATACTGAAAGCCGTGTCGCTAACGGATTGTCTCGGATATTTAAGGCAAAATATATAAATTTACGCAATTACTGTATGAAGAATCCATAGAATCAAATATTTTCGACTACCAGAAGACGAAGATCTAATTACCCCAAAATGCAAAGCAACCGCATAAAATCCAAAAGTTTACACAAAACTGCTTCTCTACCCTATAAGATCAGAGAAAATTCAATTACCCGGAAACCAAATATGAGAGTTCAATTTAGCGCAGACACTAAAAATCAAGCACGCCGCTTTAAAACAAATTCAAATGAACACAATTGTATCACAGCCAAATTACTGGCCCGTCTCCTCTAAATATGCTTGAAGGCAGGGGGGAGGGTCGTCAGTTAATCGTTTGCTGCTGATTGGGAAAATGACAACTCAATCGAAAAGGGACTTTACTTTGAAATGATTAAAGGGACTAAAGTGGAATATGTTGAGTCCTTTGCCAGAATTATCAAATTAGCCAAATCTTGGCGCCGTAATTGGATCAATCAAACCAACCTTGCCAACCTTTTAAAACGCCCGGCGTTAGTTGTCCCGATAAATCTCGTTTGACACCTATTTTCTCGGAATAAAGGAGACGTATGCTGCGGGGCTGTGTAGGGATTGTATGCAGTAATTTTTGAGCGAATAAAATATGTTAGTGGTATTAATGATCCAATACAGAGTGAGTGCATTCGTAATTTGCGTAATTGTTTCTTTCAAGCAGTTCTTAAGAAATAATCAGAAGCTGAATTAAAATAGATATAATTTTATATTTTAAGTCTGTTAAGTACATCAAAACTTTGCAGAGAGTCGATGAAATTATTGAAAATAAAATATATTTAGTCATCAAATATTTGAAAGCAATTTTTTACCTGTAGTCTGCATTTTTTAAAAAAACACTTAAATTATTTTAGAACTGTTAGTTTGGTTTTAAGCTCTACAGTAAATATTTTGACTGCCTAATCCTTCGCTCTGCAAATTAGCTTTCCTTATTCCCAATAGTCTGACCCAGGTAAGTTTTATATCAATTGAGAACAGTAATTCTTACATTTAAAACAGTGTCGAGCCATACTCGATGTTGTACTTGCTGTTAAAAAAAGGTTAAGTTATACTACACATTGGTGCGTTAATGGTTCAGTACAATGTCGGAAGTCTTGTAAAAATCATGATAGCAGCAGAATTCATGGATTCCTGTACCAAAAACCAACGCTGTAACATTTCAGCCACTGTCAAACCACTAGCAAAGAAAGTAAGTAAATTTCGCCCCCCAAAACTGCGTCTACAAAAGAAACTTATAAACTTATCTTTTAAAAGTAAAATAAAAAGTTATTAAGGAAAATAATCTATTTCAAATCATAATAATCTAAGCAGTGACCTCTGTTGATAGGGTATTTCCAACACTTTACACATGCTTCAATTGAAAATTAATCTATTTTGTAAATACAGACTTCTTCTGTTGGCAATATGTATAATCCGTACAAACTAGCTGCAAACTCAGTGCGTTTCCTCTCTTTGACGCAACATTATCCTGAAAACTTAAAAATATAAAAAAAAAACCAATAATTTAATAAGCTTGGTAAAGTTAAATGGGTGTTTAGCGGATTTAGGTCAATAAATCAACAAAAGCATAAAAGTGAAATTAAGTGTAATTTTGGAACCTCAGATATTCCATATTAAATCTCCCGACATGGGATTACACAGTAAATATTGCTGCATCTACAAAAGAAACTTATAAAAGTAAAATAAAAGGTTATTAAGGAAATAATGTATTTCAAAACATAATAATATAAGCAGTGACCGCTGCTAATAGGGTATTTCCAATACTTTACACATGCTTCAGTTGAAAATAAATCTATTTTGTAAATACAGACCACTTCTGTTGTCAATATGCATAATCGGTACAAACTAGTTAAAAACTCAGTGCGTCTCCTCTCTTTGACGCAACATTATCTTGAAAACTTGAGAATATAAAAAAAAGCCCGAATAATTTTATAAGATTGAAAAAGTTGATAGTTTAACAGATTTAGTCAATAAATCAACAAAAACATAAAAGTGAAATTAAGTGTAATTTTGGGACCTTAGATATTCCATATTAAATCTTACGACATGAGGTTACACAGTACATTTTCTGATATGTAAAATTATTACATTTTTCAACTCCTCTTCTTAGCCCACTCTCCTGTTTCTAATCATGGATCTTGTTGGTGCTTCAACCACATTTGGCGAAATTGGCGTGCTTGCAGCTTGCGTGCTTGCAGCGTGGCGTTTGAAATCTGGCGAGGGGATCGTAACTCAACAAATTGATACATAAACAAAAACAACATTTTGAGGAAAAATTTTACAAAAATTGAATATTTAAAATCTAATTGAATTAACAAAGAAAACACAAAGGAAACACATAACATTCATACTAAATAGACTGAAACATTCACTTAATCACAAATTAAATAAACTGAGTGTGATTTTCATCACAAATTTGTGATTTAGTGTAAATTGTAAAATTAATTTAAGAAACGATATATATGTTAAAGAAAGGAAGGTATATGTTAAAGAAACTGTATTTTGAGTGGAGGTTGAAGAGGAGTTGTAAAATTGAAATTTTTTTTTCAAATCTCTTATTAGTTTTGCAAAGAAACCTGACATGTATTTATGCACATCCATATACACGTATTTAGTCAATTGAATAAGAGAAAAGGTTGGCATGCAATTTCCTGTATTCGAACCTGGAAAGTACAAAGATTATCTCTGTTTAATTGGAGTGTGTGAAGAGTAAATCCTCGTATTCAAAGTGTGGTACACATTCGAGAATAGTATGATATCAGGTTTGGTTTGGTGTGCTACGGTCTACCATATGCAACACAAGGTATTGTGAGAGCGGGACCTACAGCTTAAAACCGATTCCGAACGTCAACGAACATCCATGCCACAGTAGGATTCCAACCCAGGAACTCCGGTATCGAAGGTTAGTACCCTAACCAATCGGCCATCGTTCGGCGAGTATGACGTCAGAAGAATATCCATCTTATCAAAAAGTTGAATATGAAGGGAATGCTTTCTTTCTGCTGTTAGATTGCTACAGTTTGCTCCCCAATTTCTAGAAGGTTGCTAGTTTATCTCCTGTACGGAACTCCCAAAATAGAATATTCCAGTATGGTGTATTCCACAAACACCAAATAAAGTTAGTGCTTTGTTAAAATTAATCTTTTAAAACATTTTTAGAATACTTTTTTAGGTATTTGTGTGTACTTTAAACGAACACTTAAATTTTTCATTCCATAAAAAGTTTGTAAAATAAACATTAAACCTAGCAGCAAATATTGATACACAAGTAATTCATTTAAAAGCTGAAAATATCAAACTTACTACGATGCAAACAAAGTATAATTAAATATCATATCTCAAAATCTTACTTACATTTTTCTCATAAAAACTAGAATATAATATTCATACCTGCAAAAAAGAAAAACATTTAAAGTCAAATTACATAAAAATTGATTCACATACATGCAACGTAATGAAACTCACTATAAATCAACTCATTTTATAAAACAAGACTCTCAAATATTTTTTTAAAAAAGCTCTACAGTTTCAAACTAAAATTACAGTTAACGAAATGAGAAATTTTTCGTTTCAAGAACTTTTTTTTTAATTCCTAGTCTTGTAGAATATATGAGATATGAAATCTTAATATGAGATGAAACTCTTCAGCACGTAGATGCCTTTCTAAAATAGTTAAGACCAAATTATATCTCAAACTATTACAATGAATTCACATTTGCTTATTTTTAGACATGAAATATTCAACTATAATTTGCAGATTAAAATTTTAAAAATGCATGGAAAGTGTCTTTGGGAATTTGAAAAAAATGCTCAAGTTGTTTTAATGTTAAAATAACTTTTTTAATGACACCGTAAATTTTTGCATTTCCTTATAATATAGTATTATTAATTACAGGAAAATTATTTCTATTTTTTAAACATTTAATCCTTTTTACACATAATTATTCCAGTCATGACAGTATGATAATTTTGAAATTTTTGGATAGTTTAAGCTGCTTTTCTTCTGTTCTTTGCTATATTCAAATTCAAGCTTGATTTTTATAAATAATAGCCTTAATTAAGCATTTATTTCATTTTAACACAAGTGGTGTTTTGTTAAACTCATACCTACACCTTAATACATATATTATGCATTATAAAACATACATTTATCATATGAAAGCACATTTGCTACGCTAATGTTTTTTACGCAAAGTCAGTGAAATAAAAATATGTTTAAATAAATATGTACATCAACGTACTAATACATTTAGTTTGTTTTATGCTCGACGAGGATTAATTGGAGTTGCGTCTACTCTTTAAAGCCAATAACTATTAACTAAGAATATCTATGCTATCTGCCACACACGTGTGTTACGATACTCAGACGTACCAACCTTCGAATGAATTCATTGTCCTTGCAATATGATCCACGGACCTTCTAATATTTTATTAAACAAAGAAAAGTGAGTGGATATAGCGATTATCTAACATTTATTTATTCATGTTCGAAACTGTTACAAATAGGATCATTTGATAGTATTTTGTAGGACATTTTAAACAACCCCCAAAAATGGTTAATCTCCCTACTCAGATTCTTTTATATCATTTATAACTACACCTTTAACTAAAGGTAGAGTAAAAGTGTGGTTATGTGAGCTGCAAATTTTCACTGCAACCAGGCATAATAAAAGCATTCGTTTCTCGGATGACCTTATAATTTTCTGTTTGATGGAAAAACTAAGAAAGTTCTATATACACCTTCACATACCACTAAATAAAAATTTTTTGGAGGAGTGAGTGCTTAACTCGCTTCAATATCTTTGCTGTTAATTGATAATTCGACAGGGCAAAGACAGAAAAGAGCAATAGAAAGCAATTACTTTGTTCTTCAGGACCGCAACATCTGATACTAAAAACAGAGCTCTCTGGTGGGTTAATGTGGGTAGCCATCTAGTTTCCACTATATTTCATAGGTAACAGGGAATGCAACAAATTAACAAAAACAACAAGGCTTAGACAAGGCTGATTTTGTTGGGAGAGTTACTACTCTTCCTTTCCCAAACAAGTTCAAATTACAGCGGGACCTCTTGTAGCTGTTACTCATCCCTCTGTTTTAGAAAAGCCTACACCACTCGCAACACACCCCATCGCAATATGATACTGGTCTATGCCAAATTGTAATATACAGCTTCACTTTGAGAGAGGAACCCCGAGGGCTTGAGACTGGCTTAAACTCATGATCTTAATGGGTCCTCGTAATTTAGAAGCAGGTACCAAATAGAATATACATATCCTTCACCTGCCACCCCAAAAAGTATTGTTTGAAAACTTTGAAGACATTGCGGCTACGAACCTATTTTACATGTCCTAGCTGCCATTAATGAACGCGGTGTATTTTTGGCCGGCTAGAGGCTCCATCCTGTTACCCACCGATTAAGAGATTGCTGTTTTTAACTACTAAGCTACCGTGGCTCAGAGTGGAATCTACATCTCAAAATCAGTTTCAATTGGTTATAAACATCCTTGTCAAGTTTTTTTTTATAACCAATTGGAATTGATTTTAAGATCAGGATTCAAAATCTAGTACCAAAAGCAACCACCAAATTTGTATCAACTTTGAAATTCGATATCTAACAGTTTCCCCCATATATTCTAGCAGTCTTATTTGAGCATAAATGAAGGTACTACCTTATATTTATAACTATCATCAGGTCATGCCGAGCTATGAATGGTTGAATTGGATGAGAGTAATAATTGTCAAAGTTTTTATCAGGGCTTTTGGTTTGGTTTGAAGTGCTAAGGACTACTCTTTTGCTACACGAGGCCTCAGATAGATAACAAAGATAAGGTCGAATAAGAGAATAGAATCAGACTTCACAGTTTATCTAAAATTTGTTTAAAATATCCATGTCAGCATTTGAACCATAACGGATAGACCAGTTTTGATTATCAACAAGTTAGTACCAAATATATAAAAAATAAGTTTTGAATAATTAAATCAACTACTAAAACATTTTTACTGAATATTGATGGATTGATATGTTAAATCTAAATTATAATACACTCCTGGGAGTAAAATAATGAAATCTAAATAGTTTTTAATAGTGATGAGTTAGTCACTATATTATTTTATATAAGTTAACATTAAGATTTTATAATACAGTTATTCCTCGGGATTTTATTGGATGTACGTGAAAAAAAAGTAAATTCGCTTAACTCTTGTAAAAGTAAAACATCGATTAAAATGAAAATATTATAAATAGCAAATACTTCAAAATTTGGGGATCGTATACAAGACTGCTGCCTTGTTCCTCTTCACTGATATGCAAATAACTACCACCTTCTTTCTTCACTAAAAATAGAACATCATTTCAAGAAAATATTAGAGTTCTACAATTTTTTTATTTGTATTTAAAGACGCTAGGCGTTAATAGGTTAAAGGGAATTCTAATTAGTTATAAATATGTACACCAACAGTTGAATTCGAGCCCATATATAGGCTCTAAATTCCTGTAACTTATTACAAAACATGTAAAGGATTTCAACAACTAAGAATATATAAAATAAATATTTATGTCACTAGGCAACTATGAAAAATGCTAAATGCATTCATTCACGGATATAAACAGTTGAAAAGCTCTTCGCGTCTTCTTGATTTATTATATCATTTCGAAATATAGCAAATGGATTTCGCTACATGCCAAAAATAGCATCTTTGTCTTACTAAAACCTTGCTATTTAAATGCATTTCCATTTTAAGGATTTTTCCCAAAAGTTTTTAAAATCTTCTCATCAGAGATTTGTTTTTACAAGAAAAAACATTAACCTAAAGTCCCCCTCGCTGCTTCTCAAGCTTTGTATGCAAGTCCATTTTTCGATGTCAACAAGCGACTTTTACAAAAGGCCTAAAAGCAAAAGACAGCAAACACGTAAAAAAGAAAAATGAATAAAATCTTTAAAATGTAAGTTTCGAAAAGATATAAAACTTTTTTTTTATATACATAAAAAAAGTCAACATAATATAAACCCTAAACCTTTCGAAACCAATTTTTTTCAGTCTCTATTTCCCGTCTCCTTACTTTATAAATCTAGAAATATTTTTATTAAATAAACTTTACAAATTCAGGTTCTTTTCTGCAGATCTTTTTATTATATTTTTTTTCATGATTTATGTCTGTGCAGTGGTCACATATGTCGCCGATTGGTTTGGTAAAGTTCGAAAGAGAGAAAAAATATTTTAAGGGGCTTTAAAGCTTAATGCAAAGTATATTGGCATAACTCTGATTTTCAGCAAATAGGAAAATTTTCTAGAAGTGATATTAAATTGGGAAGCCTCCAGAAAATTGAAACACGACCTGGTTTTATATATATCTCGGCATTTCGAAACTGGTTATAAACCTTATCTGAAACGTTATTACATATTTATGTCAAACGTAAACATGCCCCGTTTTTAATATACCCTAGGTATCCGAGTTCCATTAAAAGTAAGTGGTTTCAGCCTCTGGTTTTTACGACTGCTTAAAGCAAAGATTTGCTGCTAAGTAAAGCATCGTAAAAGGCAAGTTTCTGTGAACTTTTGAATAGGTCAAAGTTGTGGTTGACACACAAAATCCGTAGAAAGTGTGTAGCAGGTGGTAAATTCAATTTCAGTTTTATTTTCTGACTTGTTGAAATTTTTTAGAACAAATCTTGTATCTAGGTTTTAAAAAAATCTTTGGATGATAGACAAAGTTTATTATTAACATTTCTATAAATGATGCCTTTTGTGTAATTTTTACACAATCTCCACTTTTATTTGATATTAACAGATACTGATTTCCCATTTAACTTTCATTTCCCCTTCCTATTTTTATAAATGGTACTATGAACTTAATGGGCAATTATACTTTTAAACTGAATTTTTGAAATATTTAACTTTGCAAAGTATTCAAAATATAAAAATTGAACTGTCACATTAAACATGTGTGACATTTAAAAATAAATTAACGATTAAAGAGCTTTCATTTCAAAGGGTAGAGGTCTCAATCAATTTTTACAATAACAGAGAAAAAATTGGAAATTTAAGTGTAATAGTTAATGATTAAAAAATAAAGTGTTCATATAAATGTAATATTTTTGTAAACTTTTTAAACACAAGTGATATACTCATGTATTAGAATAAAACAATTGAGAACAGAATTAAGCTTCTTTAATTGCAATTTTTTCATCACCTGTAATATGCTTTAATGTCAACTTGATCTAAACTTCCTGAAATATTAACTTATACGCTTTTCAGTGCTATTTGTCCAGATTTAGTTTTAAGTTTGGAGAGCTACGGACTATTATTTTTCAACACGATGGCTTATGAGGTCAGGAACAACTGTTTGATTGATTTGGTTTGGAGCGCTACGGTCTACTATTTGCAATTACGAGGACTAATGAGACCGGGACCTACTGCTTAAAGCCGATTCCGAACAGCTACGAACATCCATGACACTGTGGGATTCAAACCTACGAACTCCGGACCAACTCTTTGAAGTTGATCCCTAACAGCTACTGAAATTTATAGCTGCAGACCTACTGGCCCAGAAACAGATTTTTTTAAAGCGAAAATATTTTAGATTTTTGGGACTTACACTTCTTTTTACTGTCAACGCCATAACTTTTGATAAATTTATAAAAGATTTTCACGAAAATTGTGAACATCCAATAACATTTATCAAGCATTCATCTAGCATTCACCTAGTATACTGCCGATTAGCAACTAGCTTTCATCTTATTACAGTATGCTTAGTATTTATATAGAACTGGTTCTCGGTGCTTAGTTTTGCTTAACCCTCCGAGTGGAAACCATCGAGGAAAAAATCTCCAAAAATACAAGGCTTACTTTGTCAGTGTCCAAAGCTTTCTATGATTTTTTCCTTCACCCTTTGTTTACTAGTATGGAATACGGGAAACCCATCCTCGTTATTGTCCCTTTACTTCTGGTTATAAATAGATATATAGATATTATAGATTGTTAATTTTTTAAACACATAAAACTCTCCAAGTCTCGAAGATCATCCCATAAGAAATAATGGATTCTAAAAGTAGAAATAAAAATATTCTTTGAGAGACTTATTTATATTTTTTTACGAAAGTCGTCCAAGATATATAAGTGGTGCAATTAGAGATATATCTGTTACAGCAAACGAAATACTTCGAATTAGAGATTTATAAAGCCATGATAAGCTATCAGCGTTTTTGTGCCTCAGGTGGTAGGGGTGCATCCCTCAATAATAACTAGTCAAATAGGGGTGCAGTTCTTAAAC
Source organism: Pardosa pseudoannulata (assembly GCA_032207245.1). NCBI lineage: Eukaryota > Metazoa > Arthropoda > Arachnida > Araneae > Lycosidae > Pardosa > Pardosa pseudoannulata. Next base: position 22,577,667 of record CM063498.1, on the reverse strand, counting down.
AATTGACCTGACCCTCCTACCGCAAAACTACATGGGGGAAATCACTGGTAGAAATGTATATTACATCTATTTTCAGAGCGTTTTTGGAGGTCGAAAATTGTACTTGACAACCGCTTTGAAGACATCATCGGTTTGGCGGAATTTTACGTGCGAACCAATTAGAGGGTTAATAGAAAGCTATATGAACCGATTATTGAAATGTGCTCTAATTTCAGAAATTCGTTGTTTAACGATATTACTTTTTGTCTGATAATTTAAGAAAGTGATAGTTACATGATAGATTACATAATATGCATGTATATCTTACCTATTGATAATATACACGTATAATTAGATATCGATCATGTATGATACATACGTGATAGACAACATGTATATTTAAATATCGATCATGTTTGATATATAAGTTATAGACAACAGATGTATATTTAGATATACAACATGTATGTGTCATATAGGATAGATATATAGATATACCTGAGTCCATAGAATTACACCATTTATACAATAGCTTCTATTACTATTGGAAAGATGGAAATTTACTTTGGTGTTGGTCAAACCAAGCATGATTGAGCCATGTTACTCGTAGTAAGGCAAAGGAGTGCGACTTTCGTTTTAAAGAGTACCTCAAAGGTGAAAATATGACTTTTTGGCTCAAGTGGGTCCTCGTAATATTGAAGCAGGGACTGAACAATAGACCCAAAGGATTAGACTGCCACCCCCCAGAGGTATTGTTTGAGAACTTTGAGGACATTTTAACCATAAACATATTTTATGTGCCCCAGTCACCTTTACCGAACACTGCAGATCTTAGGCGAGCTCAGGCTCCGAACAAGCAACCCTCCAGTTACGAGAGCGTTGCCTTTACCAACTGAGCTACCAGATCTTTAAGTTAATAAGTTCATTAACAACTGAGCACAGTTCATTAAGTTACTAAGTTTTCTACTATAGGGGTACATTACTGTAAAATATAAATTCAAATTTAAAAATATAACAAAATAAAATAAACTGATATTCTGATAATTTCAAAACAATTTATTCTTTAGTTTTGGGAAAAATAGTCATTTATTGTATCTACAGTGGTTTTCAACGATATTTTACCTGTCACATTGCAGCAACTCAACCTGTTACAAACAATTATCTCCCAGTAATTTGAAGAGAAACCACGCTCGATAAAAGAAATAAAAGTTCCAAAATCAACAAATCCGTTTGTTAAATTCGTACCTTTGGAAATCGATGTCACCTCTTTTTTATCGCTTTTTAGCACTTTAGTAAAACACCCTTTCGCCAGATAAGATGTATTGTCACTGTTAAAATGTCCAAAACGTATAATCAACCTATTGCGATAAAATGAGTGGAAAGCAGAAATTGAGAGCATTGTAATTGTATTGTTTTTTTGGTCTGGGCTTGCTGTATACTGCCATATTGTGTCACTGAAGTTGTTTTGGTTGATATACACGGATATGATTTGGCAAAAGCGCAATAAATGTGAGGTAGGTTAAAGGCCATATCACACTTCAAGCTGCATAAGTTGAAAGTGCAGCTGACTTCTTTTTTAGATAACGATTGTACGGATTTTATGTGTGTAAAAGCTTTTCGTCAGATTAATAAGTTATTAAATCTTTAATCAATTGAAAAATTTTTCGGTTTCATACGAGAAACAGAATTGTAATTTGTATCATTTGCTTCTTCAATGTGCACAGATTGAAGCATAATGAGTATCTTAAGAGTCGTTGCAGCCAAATGTTTTACGAATTTCTGATATTCAAGGAAAGGACTGGATAATCACTTACTTTTCACCGTTTGAGATCACTGATGTATTAAACACAATGTGCTTCTTTTTCATTTGTGGGTGTAAATTTGTTATTCCTACTGCTAAGAGGGTGAAAGGGTGCCACATCGTCAAAATTGTAATCAATCTAGAATTGACGAGTGCGAGAAGCAAATAAATTATATAATAATATACTGTACTTCTATCGAAAACAGCTCTTAACGAGTTAGACTCGTCAAAAACTTCAGTGACATATCAAATTATGAAAACCCTATCTCGTCATTGCATTCATTCAGGTGTTAAATGAGCTAATTCAGAGTTTTTCTATGATTTTCTGTCTACTTGATAAGAATGATTTACTGATTTCAATAGCCAATGATTTATTTTTAAAAAGCCAATTTTTAATGACTAAAATTCTTCTTGTGCACTTATTCTTAGCATTAAAAGCGTAAGTTATGTTTGGTTTGGCTTGGAGTGCTGCGGTCCACTTTTTGCAACACGAGGGCTAATGGGACCGGGACCTACAGTTTAAAGCCGATTCCGAACGGCTACGAACATCCATGCCTCAGTGGGATTCGAACCCACGAACTCCGGTTCCGAAGGCCAGCACCCTAACCAATCGGCCATCGTTCGGCGTAAGTTATGTTTGGAATTTTTAATATAGTGTCAATTATATTTTCTTTTAATATTTTACAAACCAAAAATTAAGCATGTGATTGGTAAAAGCGTAATGAACAGATAGGAATAAATTCTTCTACCTAACCCTATGTGAAATATGCTTTGGAGAGTTACGGTAATTATTTTGCAGCATAGTGTATAGTTAAAGCTAGATCTACTACTAAACACCATATCCGAATGTTTATATTCAACCTAGCAAGCAGTGGAATTTGAATGCTTGCATTGCAAGCTAAAGAAATCCCCTATATAAGACCAGCTTAAGTTATCTGTCCGTCTGTCATCGTATTTATGAAGCGGTTAGACCTGGAATGAATAGATACATCCATATTGTATTCTTGATGGGTTAGGGTTAGCAAAATTCAAAGCGAGTAAGGTTTATCTTCTCCTAAACTATCGATCCTATTCTAAAATAAATTTGTATAAATATACTTCATATCACAGCAAAAAATATTGTCTTTAAAACATTCGAAATCCATCCCTTCCCCCTTTTTCTAGGGTTTAATGCCATTATTTCAAGTCCTATTTTCCCCGGCTATGAGCAGGCGATTAAATTCTTTAATATATAACATAAATAGGTAAAATTAACATTTTTTAGCATCATGACGTCCTTCCTTTAACCATCTCATTTAATCATTTCTTATTTTAAATGATTTAAATATCGTCTGCATTATTTTAATACGTTTTATCACTACACTTAGATATTACGTAAATACTTTTCTTTTATATTTGGATTAAATAATAGATTAGGTACATATGTGATAATTTAAAATTTAATAATCAATTATTTTTTGTTGCAAGATAATTCTCAGCCAAAAAACAGACCATTTTTTTGTTTACCTGCCTCGTAGGATATTTTAAATTCCGGAAAATTAAAAATGTTACTGATCCCGTCATATGACGGGCTATATGCTAGTAGATAAATAATGAAGGAGCTGCACTCAGCTAAACGAAGAGTAAGTTAGTACAATAGAGATTTTAGTTTTATCAAAGGAAGATATTTTAGTTGGAAAACGTTTTAAATAGCCCACTTATAAAGAAATATAAGAAATTATGATTTTAAAGTCCAATTTTACTATATATAGATATTTAACTAGTTTAATCTTTTCTGCTTCTAAAATTATAACCTAAAACACTAAAATGTTATGAATGTTTAATAAAAATATTCGCAAAATTTCAGAACCTAAAATTTATTTTCAGATTGTATTAAAATCTAGAGAAAATAGTTGTGTTACTTTCGTCTAAAAAGTTTAAATCGTAAATAATATAAAATCAGGTATTTCCACAGTAACATTTCACAAGGATGAATTTCTTATATAATATCCCGTACCAGAATCTCACCGAGTAGGGAAAATATATTTCAGAATAAACGGGAAAAGGGAAGTTACAATATTGGACATTTCTGGCTCCATTTCCTCAGAGTTTAATAAAATTGAATTAGTTTTGGTGTAAAGAAACGTTTGGAAAGATTTTTTACTTTAAAACTGAGAATACATTAGACAATAAACTGTAACTGGATACATACATATGCATGTAAAATGATTTAAATGTTAGCAGTTGCCTAAGTGAAAAAGAATTTTTTTTTATAAAATGTCTATCTTTTTTATTTAATTTGACCTTTTTTTAACCAAATCTGCCGGAGGTTTCAAACCGATGGACAATAGAACGAGAATTAAATTTTCTATCAGCATATTCTGCCTAACGCGGGTCGAATGTTTAGGGCACTGATCTTCGGTACCGAGTTCGTGGGTTCGAATCTGTGACATAGATATGGAAGCCGTTCGTTATCGACTTTAAGCAGTAGATGCCGGTCTCATTAGCCATATTTTTGTAAAAAATAGACTATAGTGCTGTAAACAAAACCAATCAGCATGCTATTTCTAAGGACCCTAAAAATGGGTATAAAAACCTGCAAGCAGTTTATACTGAAAATTTGTAGATTCAAAATTAAATAAAATTTTATATACAGAGGCTATATCTAGCTGATAGTGTATCTGGAAGTTTGTTGAATTATAAAAATTGTATGTTTTCAACACAAGCTTCCCTTCAGAAAGCTTAACATTTCATTCAAAATTCCATGTATATTTAACCTTAGAATGCTAAAGAACTATTAAAATTTTCTTATTTGGTTATCTGTTGTACGCAGCCGCATGTATGCTGTATATCTCTACTGAACAATATACATATACACACACACAGAGGATGTGCTTAAATAATGTGAAATTCGAATGTAATAGCTTGATTTACTGAGAACTAGAGCGGTAGAATGTAGAGATGTCAAATTTTGGAGATTTATAATTTTATGCACAGTTTAAGTCTTTAGAAACGACGAGGAAAACATTGATATGTATCGGGAATTGAAGATTCCAGCAAGATGATATATCATTTTCAATTATTATCGCAATTACATGAGATTTCCAGCATTTTTCCTATTTTAGTTTAATTTTGTTCTATTTACCCAGTTTCTACAAAATAAGAGCTTTTTATCTAAAGTGGAAAGTGAGTTCAAAAAAATTTTTAAAAAATCACATACATAGTTCTCAGTCTTAATAGAGTTTCATTATTAATTTTTAATTTTTTGTAAACAATTATTAGCTATAATTCTTCACTTAGTTCTTATTACTACAGGTTATTGAATTTTCAAACAAGCTAAAGTGTTATTTAAAACTTCCATTTGAGATAATATAAATATACTAAATAACGCGATCATAATTTTATAGTTAGTAAGCAACAACGAAAAACATAGGTAGAGTCTCATTGTAAGTCCATAATATATTTACTGTGAAAATTTGAAATCATTGTGCTAAAGTTTTTTTATTTACAGTGCCCACAAAATAAAAACATTTTTAGTAAAACTTATTTAAAATTTTTATATTTTACTTAAAAACTATGATATTACATGGCAAAGATTGTAAATTTTACACGATCTAATTTACTAAATTTCAATGAGGTTTGTTTAGAAAGGTGCTTTTTAACGGGGGGGGGGGCATAGCTGCTCACCGGGAGACGTGGAACGATGTTGGGGGGTTATGAACTTTTTTCGGGCGGTAGGACAGCGATGTAAGCAGGTTTTGTCTGTCAAATTTAATTTTAAAAATATTAAATAAATTTATTGCATTAATTATCTGATTTACACGATTTTTATCAATAATAAAATGAAATTACATAGTGATTCCAGAACCAGAATTATTTTCATTCTCTGTATTCTGCGGAAAATTGGGCAGACATTCAGAAAAATATATTTAATCAGCAGCATTCGTTTGGTTTGATTTGGACCCCTACGGTCTACACTTTTACAACACGAGGGCTATCGACACCGGGACCTACTACTTAAAGCCGATTCCGAATGGTCACTAACATCTAAGTCCCAGTGGGATTCGTACCCAAGTCAGCGCCATAACCAACCATACGGCCATAGCATTCATTTGAGCGTAGTTTCAGCGTGTTGCAACAACACAAATTTGATTTGTAATTCTATTAAAGAAAAATACTTAAACATTTTGCCTTTTATAATTGAGTACTTCTCCTACCAGACTCTTTAAAATATGGGATTTTTATATAGGGGGTGTTGAACACATTTCGGCTATGTATTAGGGGCTGTAGCTTGAAAAAGGTTGAGAATCACTGTTTTAGAACGATTCATAATTGTTTAGAGATTTTAAAAATATAAAAATAAAGAACAAATAAAATACTTGAAGGTTTAAAAAAATCTGATGAGTCCCCTTAAACAAATGGTCGAAACACACTCGAGTAACAACTGCCAACGTAAAGAAGAGAAACTTATTAAAACTAGATAAATATTTCCCCGCCCGTTACAAAACCCGAATTTTCTCTGGCAGGCATTTTTATACGTCCTCCCGAAGGAATTACGTTAAAAACCAAGGTGTGAGGAATTTTACCACATTTGCATAAATATTGAATCGGAATCGTGGAGGGGGAAAGAAGGGGGTTAGGCAAGGAATTGTAGCGTCAAGTTTAGGAAATCAACCTAGGCGCTGCTTTAAACTTGGTAACTTCTCAGAAGATGTCGGAGGAATATAAATTTTTCCGCGGGATTTCGAGCAGAAAAGAGGCTTCGAAGGTAGTTTAAATTAAATGGTAATACTTCTCCCTTCTAACAGAAAAATTTCTTTCCGAAGAGAAGAAATATTACAAATCTGCGAAGAAATATCTGTGGAGTTGCTTTTAGATTTATCACGTTTGGTAAACTATTATAAAGTTAGAAACAAGGTTTTTGCTTCACACGACGCTCCAGAAAATGTTTTTAACAACACTGTATATCTTTAATGTGTTTAATAAATTTATACATATCCCATCATGCATAATATATACATACATATGCTTATAGACACATGCTCACATTTTCAAGCATCCATGTACACATACATAGGTGTATACATATGCATGATTGTATGGATGTATACATGTAATATATCGAAATTATTTCACTTCAATATCTTTTTGAAAACCTATATCCCATTC
>CM063498.1:22538239-22563239 GCA_032207245.1 Pardosa pseudoannulata | reverse complement strand
ATAAGCTGTTTCTGTTATTTAGCATAAAACAGAAATAATTGAAAAATTACTTGTTTGGTTATTCATTTCTGCCCTTTTCTCTCCCACTTGGGGCATATTTTACATTTTTTAATTGTATTTTTTAAACAGCAAAACTTAGTAAGCTTTTAAAATTAGAGGCTTAATAAATGAAAACATAGCAAAAAAATATTCTAAATAGAAAGGATATTTTTATTTGTGTTATTTATTGTCATTTTTATTTATTCATCATATATATACAATAAAATGAATTTTCAAAATGAAATTTACTATTTCTCTCTCTTTCTCTCCCACTTTGTGTAAATTTAACATTTTTTTAAGTATTGCTTTACACAATAAAATTAATTAAGGTTTTAAAATTAAGAATCTTAATTGATAAAAAAAATTATTCTAAACAATATTTATGTGTTATTTATTCAGGATAAATCAATTAGAGTTATATTAAGAATTTTCAATACAAAAGTTACTATTTCCTCAAAAAAGATAGCTATTTTTGTTATTTAGCATGAATGAGAAATAACTGAAAAATTCCATGTTTGGTTATATATTTCTGCCTTTTTCTACTTGTTGCACATATTTTATATTTTTAAAAGTGTTTTTTATACAACAAACTAAGCAAGCTTTTAAAATTATAATTTTAATTAATAAAACATAGTAAAAATATTCTGAATAAACGGGACATTTTTATTTGTGTAATTTTTTGTCATTTATATCTATTCCTGTTCATATATAGACAATAATAATGAATTTTCAATACGAAAGTTATTATTTCTTTCTTGTCCCAAACTTGGTGTAGATTTTACATTTTTTTAAGTGTATTGCTTTACACAATAAAATTAAGCTATTAAAATTAAGAATCTTAATAATTGATAAAAAAATTCTAAACAATTTTTATGTGTTATTGTATTATTTATTTTTGCAGGATAAATCATATTAAAGGATTTTCAATAAAAAAGTTACTATTTCCTCAAAAAAGATAGCTATTTTTGTTATTTAGCATGAAAGAGAAATAACTGAAAAATTCCTTGTTTGGTTATATATTTCTGCCTTTTTCTACTTGTTGCACATATTATATATTTTTAAATGTGTTTTTTTTGTACAACAAACTAAGCAACATTTAAAATTAGAATTTTAATTAATAAAACATAGTAAAAATATTCTGAATAAACGGGACATTTTTATTTGTGTAATTTTTTGTAATTTTTATCTATTCCTGTTCATATATAGACAATAATAATGAATTTTCAATAGGAAAGTTACTATACCTTTTTTTATCTCCCACTTGGTGTACATTTTACATTTTTTGAAGTGCATTGCTTTTCACAATAAAATTAAGCTATTAAAATTAAGAATCTTAATACATAAAAAAAATTTTCTAAACAATTTTTATGTATTATTGTGTTATTTATTATGGATAAATCAAATTGAGCTATATTAAAGAATTTTCAATTAAAAGTTACTACTTCCTCAAAAAAGATAGCTATTTTTGTTATTTAGAATGAAAGAGAAATAACTGAAAAGTTCCTTGTTTGGTTATGTATTTCTGCCTTTTCTTTCCTACTTGTTAACATTTTATATTTTTTAAATGTGGTTTTATACAACAAAACTAAGCAACCTTTTAAAATTAGAATTTTAGTTAATAAAACATAGCAAAAAATATTCTAAATAGAAGGGACAGTTTATTTGTGTTATTTTTTGTCATTTATATCAATTCTTGTTCATCATATATAGCCAATAATGATTTTTCACAATGAAAGTTACTATATGTTTTTTTATCTCCCACTTGTACATTTTATATATATTTTTAGTGTATTGCTTTAAACAATAAAACTAAGCTATTAAAATTAAGAATCTTAATAGTATATAAAAAATTATTCAAAACAATTTTTATGTGTTATTTATTCGGGATATATCAAATAGAGTTATATTAAAGAATTTTCTATACAAAAGTTACTATTTCCGTAAAAAAGATAGCTATTTTTGTTATTTGGCATAAAAGAGAAATAGCTGAAAATTCCATGTTTGGTTATGTATTTCTGCCTTTTTCTTTCCCGCTTGGTGCACATATTTTATATTATTTAAATGTTTTTTATACAACAAAACTAAGCAAGCTTTTAAAACTAGAATTTTAATAAAAACATAGCAAAAAATATTCTAAATAGAAAGGACATTTTTATTTGTGCAATTATTTGTCCTTATATCTATTTCTATTCATATATAGGCAATAATAATGAATTTTCAATGCGAAAGTTACTATTTCTCTCTTTCTCTCCCACTTGGCGTATATTTTTATATTTTTTGAAGTGTATTGCTTTACACAATAAAATTAAGCTATTAAAATTAAGAATCTTAATTATATATGAAAAATTATTCTAAACAATTTTTACGTGTTAGTTTTTTTTATTCAGGATAAATGAAATAGTGTTATATTAAAGAAATTTTAATACAAAAGTTTACTATTTCTTTAAAAAAGATAGCTATTTTTGCTATTTATCATGAAAGAGAAAAAAATGAATAATTTCTTGTTATGTATTTCTGCTTTTTTCTTTCCCACTTAATGCACAGATTTCACATTTTTAAATGTATTTTTTAGACAACAAAACTAAGTAATCTTAAAATTAGAATTTTAATTAATAAAACATAGTAAAAATATTCTGATTAAAACGGACATTTTTATTTGTGTAATTTTTTGTAATTTTTATCTATTCCTGTTCATATATAGACAATAATAACGAATTTTCAATACGAAAGTTACTACTTCTCTCTTTTCCTCTCCCACTTGGTGTACATTTTACATTTTTTTAAGTGTATTGCTTTACACAAAAAATTAAGCTATTAAAATTAAGAATCTTAATAATATATAAAAAAAATATTCTAAACAATTTTTATGTGTTATTGTGTTATTTATTCAGGATAAATCTAATAAAGTTATATTAAAATTTTTTCAATGCAAAAGTTACTATTTCCTCGGAAAAGATAGCTATTTTTGTTATTTAGCTCGAAAGAGAAATAACTGCAAAATTCCTTGTTTGGTTATGTATTTCTGCATTTTTCTTTCCTACTTGTTGCACATATTTTATATTTTTTAAATGTTTTTTTATACAACAAAACTAAGCAAGCTTTTAAAATTAGAATTTTAATTAATAAAATCATAGCAAAATTATTCTAAATAGAAGGGACATTTTTATTTGTGTAATTTTTTGTCATTTATATCTATTCCTGTTCATATATAGACAATAATAATGAATTTTCAATACGAAAGTTACTATTTTTCTTTTTCTCTCCCACTTGGTGTACATTTTACATTTTTTTAAGTGTATTGCTTTACACAATAAAATTAAGCTATTAAAATTAAGAATCTTAATAATATATAAAAAAATTATTCTAAACAATTTTTATGTGTTATTGTGTTATTTATTCAGGTTAAATCAAATAGAGTTATATTAAAGAATTTTTAATACAAAAGTTACTATTTCCTCAAAAAAGATAGCTATTTTTGTTATTTAGCATGAAAGAGAAATAACTGAAAAATTCCTTGTTTGGTTATGTATTTCTGCCTTTTTCTTTCCTAGTTGTTGCACATATTTTATATTTTTAAATGTGTTTTTTATACAATAAAACTAAGCAAGTTTTTAAAATTAGAATTTTAATTAATAAAACATAGCAAAAAATATTCTAAATAGAAGGGACATTTTTATTTGTGTTATTCCTTGTCATTTATATCGATTCCTGTTCATCATATATAGACAATAATAATGAATTTTCAATATGAAAGTTACTATATCTTTTTTTATCTTCCACTTGTACATTTTACATTTTTTAGTGTATTGCTTTATACAATAAAACTAAGATATTAAAATTAATAATCTTAATACATAAAAAGTTATTCTAAACAATTTTTATGTGTTATTGAGTTATTTATTCAGGATAAATCAAATAGAGTTATAACAAAGAATTTTCAATACAAATGTTATTATTTCCTCAATAAAGATAGCTATTTCTGTTAATTATCATGAAAGAGAAATAACTGAAAAATTTCTTGTTAGGTTATGTATTTCTGCTTTTTTTTCCATGCTCATATTTTACATTTTTAAATGTATTTTTTATGCAACAAAACTTAGTAAGCTTAGTAAATGAAGAAAAAGCAAACAAATATTCTAGACAGAGGGGACATTTTTATTTGTATTATTTGTTGTCATTTATATCAATTCCTGTTCATCATATATAGACAATAATAATGAATTTTCAAAATGAAAGTTACTATATGTTTTTTTTATCTCCCACTTGTACATTTTACATATTTTTAGTGTATTGCTTTATACAATAAAACTAAATTATTAAAATTAAGAATCTTAATAGTATATAAAAAATTATTCTAAACAATTTTTATGCGTTATTTATTCAGGATAAATCAAATAGAGTTATATTAAAGAATTTTCAATATAAAAGTTACTATTTCCGTAAAAAAGATAGCTATTTTTGTTATTTGGCATAAAAGAGAAATAGCTGAAAATTCCATGTTTGGTTATGTATTTCTGCCTTTTCTTTCTCACTTGGTTCACATATTTTACATTTTTATGCATGTATTTGTCATACAACAAAACTTAGTAAGCTTTTAAAATTAGAAACTTAATGAGAAAAAGAAATATTCTAAACAGAGGGAACATTTTTATTTGTATTATTTGTAATTTTTATCTATTCCTGTTAATCACATATAGACAAAAATAATGAATTCTCAATACGAAAGTTCTTTCTCTCCCACTTGGTGTATATTTTACGTTTTTTAAGCGTATTGCTTTACACAATAAAATTAAGCTTTTAATGTTAAGAATCTTAATAATTGATAACGATTATTCTAAACAATTTTTATGTGTTATGTTATTCAGGATAAATCAAATAGTTATATTAAAGAAATTTCAATACAAACGTTACTATTTCCTCAAAAAAGATAGCTATTTCTGTTATTTAGCATGAAAGAGAAATAACTGAAAAATTCCTTGTTTGGTTATGTATTTCTGCCTTTTCTTTCCCATTTGGTTCACATTTTACATTTTTTAAATGTATTTTTTATTCAACAAAGCTTAGTAAGCTTTTAAAATTAGAAGCTTAATGAGCAAAAAATATTCTATTTTTATTATTATATTTTTAATTTTATATCTATTCCTGTTCATATAAATAAATAATAAAAAAATATATGAATTTACTATATTTTTTTCTCTTTATTGTATATATAAAACAATAAAAATTAAAAAAAAATACAAATAAACAATTTTATATTCAGGATAAATTAAATAAAAAAATTTCAATACAAAAAAATTTACTATTATTCAAAAATAACAATATTTTTTATTATTCATAAAAAAAAAAATAATAAAAAACTATTCCTAAATTTAAAAAAAAAACAAAAAACTTTTATAACTGTTATATAGCAAAAAAATACAAAAAAAACTAAAAAAACTAGAATTTTAACAACAAAAAATTATATTAAAACCAATCTAAAAATTACAAAATAAATAATAAAAAAACAAATTAATAAAAAAACTAAAAACAATAAACAAACATAAAACAAAAAAAATTAAAAAAAAAAAAATAATAAAAAAAAAAAAAAAATTATGTATTTTTCTAATTCTATATTTTAAAATATTTTATTTTTATACAACAAAAAAAAAAAAAAATAAAAAAAAAATAAAATAAAAAAATTAAAAAAAAAATCTATAACAAAAATAAAATAAGAAAGTTATATTTCTAAATAGTACAATAAAAATGTACACAAATTATATTAATTAAAATATATAAAAAAAATTTTTCAATAAAAAAATAAACAATTTTATGTGTTTATATTATTTTTTAATAAATTTTAAATTTTATTAAAAATTTTTTTAATCAAAAAAGATAGAAAAAAAAATCTTATTTAAAAAAAAAAACTATAAACAATTTTTATTTGTGTTATTATATTTATTTTTCTAGTAACAACATATATTAAACATTTTTATAGTTAATATTTTAAAAAAAAATAAACATTAAAAAAAAAATAAAAAAATTCCTTGTTATTATATATAACATATTAATCAATAAAAAAATTTTATTATTATTGTAAATTATTTTTTAAATATATTACTATTTATATAATTAAAACTTATTTTTATTTCATAAAATATCTAAATTTCTGTAATGTGTTTTTATATTTTTTTTTTTTTTGTTCATAAATATATAGAATTTATTATATTAAGTTTTTTTTTTATCTACAATTATTTTAGATATTTTTTTTAAATGATTCAACAAATATTTTTTACAATGTTTTTTTATTACAAAAAAAAAATAAAACTAAAAAAAAAATTTTGTTTTATTTATTTTTTTATTGATTTATATTTATTTTATTATTTTTATGTATACATATATTGTAATGAAGAATTTTGAAAATTATATGTTTCCTTGAAAAATGATAGTTTTTTATTTAGCATAATTTATTGAGAAATTTTTTTTTTATTATTATCTTTTTTTATTTTTTTTATATTTTTTATACATTTTTTTTTTTTTATAAGATACAAAAATAAAAAGTTATAATTAAACAATTATGATAAAAATAAAAATAAAAACAAAAAAATTTTATTTTTAAAAAAAAAAAAAAAAAAAAAAAAAAAAAAAAAAAAAAAAAAAAAAAAAAAAAAAAAAATATTTCTGTTATTTAGCATGAAACGAATAGCTGAAAATATTTTTTATTTATGTGTTTTTCTATTTATTTGGTACACATATTTATACATTTTTTAAATTTAAAACTTTAAGCTTAATAGAATAAAGCAAAAACAAAATAAAAATTTTTTATTGTTATTTATGTGTGTATATTATATTGTTTTATTTATTCTATTCTTTTCTCATAATCTGTTTAATATATAATATTTAATTTTTTACAAAAAAAAATTTTTTTTTTTTATAATTATAAATATGTATAATTAAACAATTAATAAAAATAATATTATTTATTCAATTTTTTTTTGTATTTTCTATAAATTATAATTAAAAAAGTAGCTATTTCTGTTATAAATATGAAAGAGAAATAACTGAAAATTTCTTGTTAGGTTATGTATTTCTGCTTTTTTTCCACTTGATGCCCATATTTTACATTTTTAAATTTATAAATATATTTTTAGAAAAACAAAAAATATTCTTTTAGTAATTGTGTTATTTATTTTTTTTATAAAATAAATAAAAAAATACTTATAATGAATTTTCAATTAAGTATTATTTTTTTTTTTTTTTATTATATGAATTTTCTACAATTTTTTTTTTATATAAAAAAAAACAAATTATTCTAAACAGAGGGGGCATTTTTATATGTGTTATTTATTGTAAATTTTTCTTGTTCGCATTAAATAAAATAGACTATTATAATTAAGAATTTTCAATACGAAAGTTACTATTTCCTCATAAAAATAGCTGTTTCTGTTATTTAGCATAATTTGTCAAAATAGAAATAACTGAGGAATTTCTTTTCTGTTCTTCTCACTCCCTCTTGGTGTACATGTTTTACATTTTTTTAAAATGTATTGCTTCATACAACAAAACTGAGTAAGCTTTTTAAAAAAGTTTAATAAATGTTCTAGGAAAAAAAATTATTCTAAACTGATCGGAAATTTTTGTTTGTGTTGTTTATTTTTGCATTTTTAAATTTTTTTTATTAATTTTAAATTAAGTATAGTCTATTATAATGAAGAATTTTCAATACGAAAGTTACTATTTCCTCATAAATTAATGCTTTTTTTCTCTCCTACTCAGTTCACATATTTTACATGTTTTTTTAAAAGTGTATTATTTTATACAACAAAATTAAGTAAGCTTTTAAAAATAATTTTAGTAGATGATTTACGTAAAAGAAATATTCTAAACAATTTTTTTTCGTGTTATTTATTGTAATTTTTATTTGTTGATGATAAATGAAATATAGACTATTTTGAAGAATAATCAATACGAAAGTTACCATTTCCCCATAATAAAATAGCTGTTTGTTATTTAGCATAAAACAGAAATTTCTGTAGAAGTCTTTGTTTAGTAATGTATTCCTGCTTTTTTCCTCTCCTACTTGGTGCACATATTTTACATATTTAAATGTATCTTTTATACAAAACTTAGTAAGCTATTAAAATTAAAAGGTTAATAAATTTAAACAGAGCAAAAATATATTCTTAACAGAGGGGAAATTTTTTATTTGTGTTCTTTATTGTGCTTTTTATTTTTTCCTCTTAATAAAGTGTACACTATTATAATGTATATTCAATACGAAAGTTGCAATTTATACCTTTTTCTCTCCCACTGGGTGTACATTTTACATTATTTTAAGTGCTTTTTATTTCTTTACACAACAAAATTATGTTAGCTTTTAAAAATAAGAATCTTAGTAATTAATGTAGGTAAAAGAATTATTCTAAACAATTTTTATTTGTGTGATTTATTGTAATTTCTATTTATTCAAGATAAATCAAATATAGATTTATAATGAAGAATTTCCAATACAAAAGTTACTATTTTCTTATAAAAATAGCCGTTTTTGTTATTTAGCATAATTCGTCAAAACAGAAATAACTGAGAAATTTCTTTTTTCGTATTGCTTATTTCTTTTCAGCCCCATCTCTGTGAAATGTAAATAAACTGGCGAGAGTGGCTGTATACATATACACACTTCCTCAATACATGCAATGTCATCTCGATTCGAGAATCTTATGAAATGGAGATTGAAATATATACAGAAGGAGCACCATGAAGGATCGGTTTTGCTCCGCTATTTTAAGCTGTTGGTTGTTGCCATCAAAGTTTATATAAAATTCTATCGAAGAACGTGAGATTTATTTGACAACACAAATCGTGTTTTGGAAGTAAATACTAGGCGAGAAAAATACCGGCAAGTATTTATTTTGTCTGTGTATGATAAAAAGGTGCAGAGAATTTCATTTTTTATACTGTACTGTATGAATAAAATTACTTTTATTGTATTACTATGTATCATAAGGCTGTATATTTTGGTAAAAAGAAATCAAAGTGACATTTCGTTTTGTTTGGACCACCATTATGGCCTGTTATTCTACATGAGTACTTAAACTAGGACTACTGCTTAGATCAGATTTCAAACGGGTACGAACATTCTTGCCATTAATGGAATTCGAATCCTTGAACACCGAACGGAGATCAGAGTCCTACACATTCAAGTATCATTCGGCATCAAGGTGACGTTTAAATATAGCATAAACACACACACACATATATATATATATATATATATATATATATATATATATATATATATATATATATTTATATATATATATATATATATATATATATATATACAGTTACGAATATATAGGGTATATACAGACATATTTTAGCACTCATTTAAAGTTCCTTAAATAAACTTTTGAAAGTAAGAGACTAAGTTTGAGCTATAAAAATTTCTACACAAACATTGAAGTAAAATACAATTTGTAGTATTCTCAAAAATCTAATATTAAATGCGTAAATTTGGAATTTTTGAATAATTTCCTTTTTTTTTAAACTTTTTATCGATTCATAGAAATATTAGGCCAAAATACACAACATACACTAAAATGTGTTTATTCATGTTAAGTATTGAAGTTGACCAAATTGTAATGGGGTTAGAGTACTGTGTTCCAACTCCATGGATTTCGGTTAGATTCCAGAGAATTCTTGGATGTATTTGTGTGTTGACCCTTCACATTGAAGGAAGCTGCCCTACCAATATGGTGCTCTCATAATAAAAAGGAAAAACAGCAGATTGTATGGTAAAATGGTAATAAAGACTAATAGCTGAAATTCGTAAAAAAAGTGAAGTATTGAAACTATATTTAGAAACCATACGTTTAATTTGGTTTCCGTTTGGGGCGTAAACACCTATACAGAAATGTTTTTATTGCTCAAAGTAAACAAAGGTTGAGGAAAAATCCCAACCACCACCCGGTTAAACTATTGTCAGGTGATCGAACCACTTTAAATATTTACTAAGTTTTGCCAGAAAATATTACATTGGTCCACTTTCAGTTATAAGTGTACACAGCTCATGAAAATTTCAAAAGTTGAAATAATATGTAAAAGTAAATTAATAAACCAGGTAGAAAAATAACATATGTAAAAATAATAAAAAAAATAAATATTACGCAAGCGTGAAACACTCCTTCCAACCCCCAACCCCCCAAAAAAAATTACAATTGTTAAAAGTACTGTTTAAGAAGAAAGAATAAAAACTTTGATTTATCATAAAAAAACACTCAAAGTCTTTAAAAGAAAATTAACCGAACTATTTAAAAACATAATATATTTAATTCAATTTTTTTTCAACAAACTATTTAAAAAATTACTACAAAAAAATTAACACTAGTAAGACAATTATAAAATGATAAGTAATAATGATAGTACTTCAAAAGTTAAAATGGAATAAACAATTATAGAAAAGTTTCATTTAATTTACTATGAATTTCATTAAATCTAGTAAGTCAATAACCACTGCAGTCAACTCACTGAAAGTAACTCAGAAGAGATCCTACAGTACCACTTAAAAAATAGGTAAAACAGAGCCGCGGTAGCTCAATCGGATTTCGTAATCTGAGGGGGGTGCGAGATGGAAGCTCGAATTGATCTAAGATACAATTTGTTCTTTAAAGGTGGCTAGGGAGCGTAAAGTATGTTCGTGGTCTCAATGTCCACCAAGTTCTCAAACGATGCCTCTGGAGGTGGCAGGCAAAGACTTTAGTTTTTCTGTTTCGTCCCTGCTTGTAAATTACGAGAACCCTTCTTGAGTTTTAGCCATTCTTCAGCCCTCGCGGTTCCTCGCTCATGTGAAGATGCATGTTACCCTTATCCACGGACTAGTCATTTTACGACGGGGTCTATTCCACTTGGTGCAAGACGTTCTTACACCAGGGGGTGAGAAACAACAACAAATGGAACAGAGAATTGGGTCTAAGAATGGTAAAGCAATACGGTCTACTTTTTTACTGTAACAAGACTAATAAACCAGGTACTGCTAAAAACTGATGCCAAACGGCTACGAACATCTATGCAAATAGTGGGATTCAAATCGGTGAAATCCCCTGTACCTTAAAGTGGCGCCCTATGCATTTGGCTATGAGTTTGGTAAATGAAAAAACATAACAATTAAATTTTCGTTATTTTAATCTTTAATAGTTATTCTGAATTACAATTTAGTTCTTTTCAATTATTTACTTTCTTACCTGAAAGGGCCATCATTTTGTTTCTCTACATTTTATCGCAAATGGGGAAAAACATGAGAAGGTTAAATAAGTAAAATTTTCATTTCGTTTAACTTTTTTTCGGTATATCGAGAACTCTGTAAAAAAAGAGAAATGTAAATATGCGTCTGAAAACTGTCAGAATCTCATCCACGTATGGGTAGGTGCATGTATATACGTATGACCCTGAGATATGCTATAAGAACTCTGAATCGAATTTCAGGTATACGGAGATTCATTCGAACATCCATCAGACTTTGGGAACAAGATTGCTTTTTCAACGACTCCATTTATGGTCAAAAGATTTTCAAGTTCCCTTAAAAATCTATTCAACAAATAATTTGCTTCGGATTTAAACCTTTATGGTTAAAAAAAGTTTTTTTTAATATTTTCGGCAAAAATTCTAAAATTTGTTTTGTTTTGGCATTAAAGGAATTTAATTTATCCAATGTATCGAAAAACATTAAATCTTAGTTTTTTAAATATCTAACTTTTAAGAACTTAATAAGAACGTACAGAGTATTGTTTACTGAAATATAAGACTAATTCTAGAAGAAACAAAATATCGATAGAAAACATTTTAGAAAAACTGTATTTTAACAAAATTTATATTTTAGGTTTCATTTTATAACTATAACAAAACTTTTTGAACCTTTATAATATTTACTAGGTTATATCGGACATTTTAAAGTAATTTATGAATATACTTGAGCTATACTATGAGTATTGGGCTATATATAACGAGTTAGACATTACAAAAGGTGATAAGGTTTATTCAGATCATGAAATGCTATAAAACCCGGCTTTATCTGGTTTGATTTGGAGTTCTACTGTCTAATGTTTTGATACACAAGAGCTAATGAGACCGAGACCAACTGCTTAAAGCCGATTCCGAACGACTACGAACATGCATGTGACAGTATGTTTCGAACCCATGAACTACGATACCGAAGAAGAAAGCCTGACCATTTTTTCATCTTTCAGCTATCTGTAATTTTTACAAATTAGACGGCTAGGCAGCCACCAGATGCGCAGTAAAGAGGATTTGGGGGTCGAGATAATCAGAGCTCCGTGATGAGATTAAGGAGTGATATTTCAAAACAATCTTAATATATAAGTGATATTTAAAAATAATTTTAGTCATTGCATATTTTGTATTTTATATTGAATATATAAAAAAACATTTGTTGTAACATTTTAGCCATTAGCGGTAGATGCTATTAAATGTTAAGCGGATGTACAGCTGTACAAAATAGATAATATTTTAGACTTTAATAAATACAGAATTACCGTAACAAGGAACGAGAATATAATCAGTCATTAAGAATCACGTATATACCTCCATCCGTTACCTTTATTTCGTTCGCGAACTATGTGTTGCCAATTCAAAATGAAGCTGTATTTTGGTATATATCTTGAAATTTTATGGTATATAATGCATGAACAGGGCATAAATTTCATATTTACCTCCAGATACCAGTGATCCATGGACATTTCCCAAATTTTAAAATATGATTTAGCCAATATCCATAAGATGATTTCTTTATAGTGCTAAGTTCAGTGTTTGAGAACTTTAGGACTCTTAAAGCTGAATTCTATGCGGCTTCATTTGAAGCATTTAGGTATATGGTTTTTGATAAGCAAACTATAATGAGCCCAAGACCTACTACTTGAAACAATCTAAACAGCTACAAAATAACCATGCCAACAGTTGGATATGAACAAGTGGACACCAAAGCATTAAGGCAGCACGTGACCTGTTCAGTCACCGTCTACCAATATCAGTAAATAACTGCCCACATAACTTTTGTTTATTTCATACTTTTCCTCATACCCAGTAATAAGGAAATCCCAAATTAAATTAAGTTAACTATTTCCCAATTCCTCAACGGTGACATCGCATAAAACACACGGAATTATTCAATTACGCTTCCAATTGAAACCACATGTACGAGTTAACCTCGAGTTAATATTCAAACTCAATCACTGTTTCCAACTTCCGAAAGTTATGTATCAAACTGGGGAAACGCATTTCTCTATTTCCAGTAATAATCTGCACAGTAAATATACCTGCCAAAACAGTTGTTTACCGTAAATCAATTTTCATTTCGTTACTGACAAAACCTATAGACGTGAAACTATTTGTGGTATTGCGCACTACATGTTTGCGAAAACCATTTACTTCCATTAAAATTGCAGTCAGAATTTAGCTATCGTTTATAGTACAGTTGAGCTTACTAGGAAATAATTTTTCTATAAAAATATGTGAAAAATAAGCTTGGTTTTTCTGTTTAAGAGGATACAGTACTTTTTCAAACTTAAAAAAATCATAATAAATGGCTTTTTTTATAATTCATCATAAAATGAAAAGCAAAGTGTAGTCTAAAAGGAAAAGTTATTTAATAACGCTCTAGCATTAAAATATTTTTAGTTTTGTAGTATATAGTAGTAGTAACATATTTATGACATATCTATAATTTATACATAGTATATATGTATAATTTACATGCAGTATATATGCATATTTATATGTATAATTTTTATGTAATATGTACTATAATTTATACGTAATATATATGTAAACTTTTTACTTAGTATATAAATATAATTTTTGTATATTATGTATTTATAATTTATATGTATAATTTTTATGCAATATATATGTATAATTTATACGTAGAATATATATAATTTATATGTAGCATGTATTTATAATTCCTATGTAGTATATATGTATAGTATGTATTTATGTGTAGTATTATATATAATTGAGGGTAGTTTATATTTTTATTTATGTGTAGTATATATTTATAGTTTATGTGTAGTATATGTACAATTTATGTGTAGTACATATATTTAGTCGCATATATTTTGCATAATATAAAAAATATATTCACCAAATGATAAAACAAATTAAATTCATTTACCCTCAAGACATCTCTTGAACCATATAAAAGGAAAACAAAATTTTTATTTCAAACGAGAAATAAAATGTTTTATTCTGTAAACTTTAGAGGAAGTTTAAAAACTGACAACATATGAATTTTTTTTGGCAACATATAACTTTCCGAACTTAAAATCTTGTAAATGTTTATAAATTCCATTTGGAGTTTTTTCTTTTTTATTTGAAAAATTTTAAAAAATATTAGCTTTGTATAATTTTAGTTAAACAAAAATCTTTATAAAGAATTTCACATGCAATTTTACGTTTAAACATTTATTGTAATTAAGTCCATTGAAATTAGACAGGTTACATATAACTTGATATAAATTTATTCCTTTGTTCATTTTTCATGATGAGAAAGGAGGGAAGATTTTCTAGAAACATCAGTCAGTGAATTTAGCTATCTTTGGTGAGAGCAAAGTTTACTAAATAGAAGTTTTGTAAAAGATATTTTAATTCCTATAAAACAAGTAATGTTTAAGATTCCATAAAATATTTGGTATTTAAAAATTTTCGAGAACTATCTAAGTAATTCTTTGCACTTAGAATTGTGTTTCAATTTTTTTGCCATATACTACAATTCATTTAAAGGTTTCACTTGAAATTAAAATCAAAGTGTAGAACAATTTAAATAAATGAAAAAAAATTCAATTGAATGTCAATTTATTCACACTATTCTTGCATTTTGTAATTTTGAACTTTATATCTTTTTAAACAATTTCCAGGGTAAGCTAACCTGCATTATTTTCATACGTTTTATCACTGAACTTGGATATTACGTAAATAATTTTCTTTTATATTTGGCTTAAATAATTAGTACATATATGATAGTTTTAAATTTAATCATCGATTATTTTTTGTTGTAATGGAAAATTTTATCTCCAGTATTAACAACAAATTCTATCTACCTCCAAGGTGTAGTGGAAACGATAGTTCCATTCCTTTACTTCTAATAATTACTGTGGCAAAAAAAAAAATTTGAAAGAGCTAAAGATAATTTAGATATATCTAAGAAAACTTTGGATTACCTTTCTAAATGAATTGAACGCGATTCTGAACTGTAGTCACAGTATCAGGAGACTTTAAACGAGTGTGAAGATAAATAAATTATTGAGCTTGTACCAGATCAATCTCAGCCAAAAAAAGAAAAAAAAACCTTATTTTTACCTGTCTCATGGAGAACTTTACAATTCTGGAAAATTAAAAAAATTTACTGATCCCGTCATATGACGGTCTGTATGCTAGTCTAGTAATAATTAAATCTGATCATCTTTATACAAACATAACAAAAGGCACAGAAAATCCGATGTTACGGTAATTAAAGGATTTTGAACTACACTCTTCAGGCATTCAACATTCTTTTCACTGAGTTATGCAAAAGCATAACTACCCACCTATTGGTCTATAGATTTACATACCATGATATTTTTATTGAATAATTTTTCCCTTTAATGCATTACAAAATTCCGTTCAATTATCATGGCACAACCAACCTGTATTTGCATTTCATTAATTCTTCTCTTATTTCATCAATCAAAGTTGACATCTCATTCTATCGTTTTAATTTTTTCTATTTTCATTTGATCTTCATACACATTTCAGTCGTTTTTTTTTTACTTAAACTTTATTCAAATTTCATTCATTCCGATCGATCCCTTCAGTTATCATAGGATTTTTTTTAGAATTCACTCCTAATTCTTTGGATCAATAATTACTAATTTCACAAGCATAATTTTGAGTGACAATCATAAACGAAGATAATGTTTTTTAGAAACTATTAAGATACCGAGGAGCCTAAACTATTAAATTTTAAGATTTTTATATAAGTTAACAGAACGATAATGGCTTAGAATATATGAGATATTAATATTTAGATGGATTAAAATCTTAGTTTTGTTAAATTTATGAATTTTAAGCTAAAACAAAGACACTGAATATATTCAATTATTTAATTGCATTCGTTAAATTTGTAAAGTAATTCGTTAAATTTGTAAAGCCTGTCCAAAATAACAGAAATATATTTGATAGATTTTAAAAAATTGTGTGAGCGAGCAGTATACTTCATGGTATCCTTTAATAATGAACATAGTTTATTTACAAAAACTTTTAGTTCAAAAATATTTTGACAGTATAAAATTTCGATATTTTGTATAAAGCAAAAAATTCTTGTATGGATAATATACGAGGAGGAGTCAAACATTAGTTTTTAGACCTGTAGGTGAATGTTTTTAATGTTAGGTGTCCTCAATAGCAGCGTTTCTTCCCCTCGTGTACCACTTGGTTGTACATCAAGCTAAATAGTACCACATTGTAAAAATGAATGTATTTCGTGGAAGGACTTACGAGGCAATGGTAAAAATGGATTCTATGGGCCGAGCTAATTCTTAGGATCAATAATTACTAATTTCACAAGCATAATTTTGAGTGACAAACATAAACGAAGATAATGTTTTCTAGAAATTATTAAGATAACGACGAGCCTAAACTATTAAATTTTAAGATTATTATATAAGTTAACAGAACGATAATGGCTTAGAATATATGAAATCTTAATATTTAGATGGATTAAAATCTTAGTTTTGTTAAAATTATGAATTTTAAGCTAAAACAAAGAAACTGAATAAAAATTGTGTGAGCTTGCAGTATACTGCATGGTATCCTTTAATAATGAACATAGTTTATTTACAAAAACTTTTAATTCAAAAATATTTTAACACTATAAAATTTCGATATTTTGTATAAAGCAAAAAATTTTTGTTTGGATAATACACGAGGAGTAGTCAAAAAACATTAATTTTTAGTCCTGTAGTTGAATGTTTTTAATGTTAGGTATCCTCAATAGCAGCGTTTCTTCCCCTCATGTACCACTTGGTTGTACATCAAGCTAAATTGTACCACTTTGTAAAAATGAATGTATTTCGGGGAATGACTTACGAGGCAATGGTGTAAATGGATTCTATGGGCCGAGAACTCTAATCCAGAAATTTGAAACAGCAAGCATAAAAATGATAAGCAACAGAAAATAAAACAACTAAGGCATGAAAGAAAGATTGTATGGTGGATTTGTCAGTTCATAACGCAAAAATCTACAGTGGAGAAAGTTTGAGGATAGAAAGCACACAATGTTTCTGTGACCAGGTATGTACTCGGTGAAAAAAAAATTATTTCGGTAAATTTATTATTTTGAGTGTATTTAGTTATTTACATTAAACATTTTCTAGGTTGATTATGTTCTCACATTATATACTGCGACATGCCTGAACGCCATTCCGGATTATAAACTCACTGCAACATACATTATACATGTAAGAAAAAGTAAACTAGATCTGGAAGCTAATGTTAGTATTTTGTATAACATCCCAAAGACGGCCAGAGAAAATTCTTAGGGGTTTTCAAATCTTCAGTCAAGGCCAAAAAATCCGGCGTCCCTTTGCTTTTCCCTTTTTAATCCCTAACCTAAATTGACTGCTGAGGCTATTGTTCACACCCTCAGAGAAGGGGTGTAACCAATCATAACTGTATATTGCGATAGCGGCCAAATTAAGAAATTCACAAACAAAAAGGAGGTAGATTTTCCTAGAAATTTTGAATGTGATGTTGACACAGGTGTTAAAGGCCTTTTACATATAACTTCATGCTAGCTGACACCTCAGTTTAATCTGTCCTTATAACTAAGTAAAAACCCATCCTCTAATGTTCTGTTAATAAAGGTCTTTAGTTAAAACGGTATCATTTTTATGTCCATGACTGCAACCACCCATCGAGAAGTCCGTCTCATTACATATATATACAGAGGAAAATAGAACTGATTGGTAAGTAGATAGGTAGATAGAGAGACAGCAGATAGATGAAAATATGCGCAAACATCATATATCGTTACTTTGCAAACTTCACATATCGCCCTGCAAAGGCGAATGGAAGAAGATGGGTGATGGATTGATAGACAGATAAATAAGTAAGTAGATAGAGGGACGATAGGTGAAAGGAGAGAGGGACAAACAACGGTGTCATTTTTATGGGCCATGTGTCATGTTTATGACACACACACACATGCCCGCATACGTGTGTGCGAGTCCGATCAAAATTTCGTATTTATCTGCTACTTTGTCGTATTTCGTTTACAAATAAATGGTTTCAATAAAAACACAAAATTATAAAAAAACCAATTTAACTTTATTGTATAATACTATTATTATTTATAATAATTTTTTTGAATTAATAAAAAACTGTTCTATATTTTTTGATTTAGTTTTTTAAATTTTTTTAATGTCCACCATTATTTTTTTTTTCAAGTACTATCAAGCAACAACTTCCCGTACCACATATTGGAAACCTTGCTTTGTAGTAACCTCTGTAGTGCCTTAAACGTAAGCAGTCTTCAAGATCTTGAAGTAGAATATATCGATTATAATTACGTTCTCTGTATTCCAGAAAGTAAAAATTGGATGTCACTAACTGCATTGAAGTAGAATATTTTCTCTCATCCCTTATTCACACTTTCGTCGCAGATAAAATAGTTGGGCTCTACTTCTGTTCCAGAAACTAGTCCTGTATAGCAGGTGCAAAAGGAAAGTTTTGTGTAACTCTCTTCGTCGTTGTATAAACACTGTTTAAAACCTCATAGAAAACATCTCGCTTCTACGGGGAACCCTTTTGTGTCACCTCGGTTTTAAACCCCATCCTGAAGATTCCAAAATGGAATAAAAGAATAAAGATAGGAGGTTAAGAAAAACACCGGAAAACGGAATAAAGGGAAAAGAAAACTGCTAAAGAAAATTCTGGAAAAGTGGAATTACCTCTCTCAGATACACGACCAGCCGTAAAAATTGCGGGCCAGCTTTAACCGGAGTTTAGAAATTCAGGGGCGACAACAATTGGCAATTTAATGCCATATTTGGCGACTTTTTTTCTTTATCTCTTCCGAAGATCTTGGAATAATTCAGTCATAAAGGATTTATTTCATTTTTAGTGCTCGACGAATATTGCCAATATATACAGGTTAGATAAACTGATATTTATTTATGATTTTTACGAGAGGCAAGAATCTATGATACGCATTCTTATAAATCATGAATGATAAAAACAAAATTTTTTCCCGTTCATATGCTTAAGTGGTTTTGATTTCGGAATCTACAAATATTTATCTAATCTCAGATGAAATTTCCTAGCATTAGGTAAGGATTTTTTAGCTATAAAATTTATTCTTCGCTGTAGCATTTTAAGGTCTTAAAAATTTTTTGAGTGCATAATACTAAGATTTTATGTAATATTTTTTGGAATATTTTGATCTCAGGAAATAAGTTTAAATTCGATGTGCATGCCCTCAAAATTTAGCGATTTAAATTCCGAGGAAGATTGTTTAAAGGCGTATAAATGGTGTTTTTAAACAGTTTTATTTTAATGCCTTAATATATCAATTGATTCATTCATAGGAGGTTCAAACAATGTCTTTATTTATTCCACCAATTTCTTTTTATAGTAATTTTCTTTAGCATGAGTAAAACATTTTATTTTTATATTCTGTATAATAATTTTAAGAACAATTCTAATTTTATCTTGTTACTTTATTTATGAATGCACAGCATTTTATATAATTGTATTGGATTTTATATAACGTTTGTTTAGTGCTATTGTGAAAACGGTAGTAAAAATATTTATGATAGATTCTGATTTGAAAAGTAAGAAGCCTAAGAAAACGTTGTTTGCAAGAAATCGTAAAGTAACTTTATAAGATTTTAAATTTTTTAGCTGATTATAATTCAAAATTTAAAAAAAAATACCTGCTAATCGATTACGTCCTTGTTACTACAAATTCACTATAAAAATAATAAATTTTAAAAAATTTCAAATTTCAAAAATCCCAATTTTCGAAGTAGAGTTTTACTTTTATCAATGATCATAATGAAGTTTATCGGTGACCAAATCAATTATAATTTCTGGGTAAGGTTTGCCTGTTTTTATGCATATTTTATATGAATTAGTCTACCAAAAATACAATCTATGAAAGCAATTCTAAAAAACTTAACAAACCAATATAAAAGACTGTGAAATAGTCTAGAATTGTAGATCGTTTTAGTTAGGTTTACAGCTCTACGGTCTACTTTTTTGCAACACGAGCGCCAATGAGACCGGGACCTACTGCTTAAGGCCTATTCCGAAAGGCTACAAACATCCATGCCACAGTGGGATTCGAACCCACGAACTCTGGTACCGAAAGTTAGAGCCCTAATCAATCAACCATCGTTCGGCGTAGATCGTTTTAGGAAAAAAAAAAGTGCATTACTATGCCAATCTTCTTTTTCCTGTAGTATTGTAAAAATCTACTTCATTTCATGCATGATCATTATGATGATTTTACTTTAAATCATTCTATGACGTCAAGACGTTTATTATTTTCTTTCTTATTTCGGTAGCTATTAATAAATGATATGGAAAATATGACAACCCAATAAGATTTATGATTTAAAAAGAATAAAGCATTTACTTACAATAGTGACTATAATAATAAGTCGTCCAAATCATCCACTTTAAAGAAAACCAAGAAAAACAGAATATATGGCCAAATATAAAGTGAAATATTTCAAACACTATTGAAAATTTTACAGATGGCGCTACGCATCTGTAACAAAATAAACAATTTAAAAGCTTTTAGTTAAGCAATTACTGTCGCATCAATGACTGCTGGACGGTTAACAATAACAATTTTGATCTTTATCGTATGGAGGTTGCAGAAACATTGCTATTTCTTAGATATTGAATTTAAATGTATGATTTGGGTATCTTAATAAAACAACTATTACATAATTTTGTTGCTAGGCTTCTCCCGAATTTTTTCAGTCATTAATGGAAAGTAGTCATTTACATTAAAGATATAACGCTATATGACTATCTAAGGTATTTAACACATTAACTGCTACAGAGCATTGGGGGCCACGTGTGACCGGCAACGCAACAAATAATAAAAGCACATAATTATAGTAAATGTGGATATTCATAAATTTCTCAATAATACCATTGTTATTATAATGGTTTGAAGAAATTAATGCAATATAGAACATAAAAAATAATTTTATTAGTACATGAAAAATATACATTTTATCAATGTATAATCCGATGAGTCAGATTGAAACATTCAAGACAAATAAAAGGTGAATCAACGCAATCGGGACAATACGTCACCACTTTGTTTAGTCAAATTCTTTGCTCTAGCTCTTCCTAGCTGCTATGAATACTAAAGAATGAGAGTAATCCCTTAGCAATCGAAGCATGATTGTTTGAAATAAAGGACAATCGTAACAATTGCCTACCGAGCCAGAGTCACTGGTAAGCCCCAGCACGAAAATTTCTTCAAGTATGATTTTATAACTGATTTTATCTGCTACAAATAATATTTCATCATATGCATTGCATAATCAAAAGTTCACATCGGTCCCTTGGGCAAACCATCGAATATGCGTTTGGCAATCAACGTGTTAATAAATGTTTTAAAAGATGTTCAAGAAGAAATATATAGTATTTAAAAATAAACATTAAACCAAAATTAATTCGTGCAGGAAATGAAAATCTTAACTGTCCTTCCATTATTATTTTAACTGAATTTAATTAGGCTATATATCGAAGTTTTTACTTCGAAATTATATCATGTGATAACAAAATATGCATCAATTTAAGCTTAATAGGTATTTATAAAATAGAAGGTCACTCATGTCAATACAGTATGCCTAAAACATTTATATAATGTTACGTGAACCTATATATTAATTCTATATTGACACACGTGAATTGCATGTTGTAAACTTAGTACATAATGCATAATTTGTATCCCTATTTTGTAATATAGGTCATCAAATTATGATTAACAAGTAAATAAAATGCTTACACGCACATAGCGTATGTTGCGATGTGTATAGAATGCATAGATTGGTTTGGAGAGCTATGGTTAATTATTTCCTGCATGAGGATTGATTAAAAAAGGACCTACTCCTTAAAGTCTATTTTAAATGGCTATGAACTCCCATGCCTGTAGAAGTATTCATATCTACCTTCTCTGATTTTAAAAGGCAAGATCCAATCCATTTCTGCGTTGCCTTCGGTTGTAAGGAATATATAACAAACATGTACAATATTAAGTAATTCCCATTATTATATATGATATTGTCTCTATTATAACGAATGATATGTATCAAGTACACATTATGTGTTTAACTCCTTGATGTACAAATAAAACGGAGTTTGATGTGCCAGAAAAAC
Organism: Pardosa pseudoannulata; assembly: GCA_032207245.1. NCBI lineage: Eukaryota > Metazoa > Arthropoda > Arachnida > Araneae > Lycosidae > Pardosa > Pardosa pseudoannulata. The sequence goes on along the minus strand of CM063498.1, from coordinate 22,540,772 downwards.
ACTAACTCAGATCAACCCAAAAATTCTATACAAGCTTAGAAACTGAGCATTTATATAAAATTTATATTCATATGTAACATTTAATGAGTCTCACTATGTTAATATATAATAATTAATAGTATGGAATTAGTTTCTGTAAAGAATGAAACATTTTAAAGCACTTTCGGACTTTACTGAAGTTTAGAGTGCCTTCGCAATTTGATTCTTTAGCAATATTTATCATTGCCAAGTACAAGAGTTTCCGCACATATGGCAAGATGAAGGCTTTTCCGACTGTAATTGCGAGTAAAATTTTTTAATACCATTTTAAACATTAACTCGTATTTTATACTTTTATTGTATTTTAATCTGTTTTATAATGTAAAAGTTCATATTTTGTGTTAAATTTCACTATGATTTAGAAAATTTAAAAATGTTATCTGCATACGTTTGAAGATTTAAAAATTTAGTAAATCTTTGTATAACTTTTATTAATACTGTGTTTTTTACTATTTTAATACTGGTAGTCTATATTTTTGTTGCCTTTTTATTGTTATTATTGTTTATCGCCATCATCTTATATGGCATACGTGTACTATTGGCAACGAAAAATATCGCCAAAAAACAAGGAGGCACCTTAAAATACATTTTCACCCATTTTCGAATAGGTATAAAAACTGATTTTTTTTTTTAACACTGCTATGTTATTTTGCTCCGTATATTATTTTAAAGGACACATATCTTGGACATTCCAATGAAAACAACTTAGAAGCACAGTTTAAATAATTAAATGGTTTAATATGTAGCACGACTTCTACCGGAGACAGTTCTTGACATCTCGGAGACGTCAAAGTATACATTTCCACATGAAACAACTGACATCTCCCGGACGTCATTGGATGTCATGGGGTTAATACACATTATGTGCTTAAAATTTATCAAATATATATGATCAAATATATATTATGCGCTTAAAATATATCTAAAATATTGTACAGAATGTATGCTACTATATGAATCAAATGTATGCTAAACGAAGCTCAGTTCCACAAACCTAAATTTACAAACACTTATAATCAAAAGCGATAAAAAAGCTTCATGTGTAACAAACTGTAACTAAAAATTTGTACAGAATGTATACATTAAATTTATGCTAAACGAAGCTCAGTTCCACAAACTTAAATTTACACATTTATAGTCAAAAGTGATAAAAATGCTTCATGTGTAATAAAATTTATGTAAATATTTATACAGAATACATGCATCAAATGTATGCTAAACGAAACTCAGTTCTACAAACCTAGATTTACAAACATTTATAATCAAAAATGATAAAAAAGCTTCATGTGTAACAAAATTTATGTAAAAATTTATACAGAATACATGCATCAAATGTATGCTAAACGAAGCTCAGTTCTACAAACCTAGATTTACAAACGTATTTATAATTAAAAGCTATAAAAAAATCTTCATGTTTAACAAAATAACAAGTCTTCAAAGGTGCTTGTTTCTTTGTGTTTCTCCATCAATACACACTTTGAATTTACGCAAGAATGGCTACACGATTTACATTTTAAGCAAATACCAAGTAATTACCTGACGCATTTAATGAGAAAATTCGCAATTTCTGCACTACACGAAGAACACCGCATATACCCTCAGGTTAACGCTATTGTTTCACTCGGTGCTGTTGAATCAAAATAAAATTAGAGTCTTCTACCTCCCCCCCTTCAAGTATATTCGCACTTCCAGGGTATCAGGATTGGCGGAGTAAAAGGATTGATTGTGGGGGAGAAGGGCTAATAATTAGGAGTACGTTATGTTTATGTTCATAGAATATATGAAAACGTGTATAGAAGGCATATTAATACGGCCATAGAATGAATGCTAAATTACACATTGCACGTTACGTGTATTGTATAAATCTTATGTGCGTAGGACGCATGTTTATATTTGTATAGAATGTATGCTAATGCATACTTCATACAAGCTATTAAGTGCATAAAATGCTTATTAACACATGAATAATATGTATTACGTTTAATACACTTTGTTAGAGTGCAGCTATGTTTGACATAAGGTTTGCGAAACTGATTTGCTCGCTGCACTCACACCTTGTGGGTTGAATGCCCAAGTTTTTTTCGTGACTCCAGGAAGCATGTAGTGTGGCCAGTGAAAATAATTGCACTTAAACTTCATCAATTTTTGGAGAACTTTTCAGGGCCATCCTTGGAGTCCCGGTCGTTCTTGGCAGAGTCAAGAAAAGATGCATTGTAAAAAGGACAATGGAACAACGAAAACACCAGCACAGGATAATGGAAAAAGTATAAGGTTGCCAGAGTAGAAAGAAGGAAGGAATGCAGCGTTCTCTTGAATATTTGGAATTTTTTTTTTAGGCTTATCACGTGGAGTGCTTGTTTTACTTTTTAATTATATATATATATATATATATATATATATATATATATATATATATATATATATATATATATATATACATTTTTTTCATATTTCCTTGTCATTTTTTCTATATTTGAGCATTGTAATATAGATC
>CM063498.1:22523239-22533239 GCA_032207245.1 Pardosa pseudoannulata | reverse complement strand
CAGACAACATGACAAACTTTAGTTCAAATTAAAATTTAACAGGAATGTAAACACTATGCAGTATAAAAAATCAAATAAAAAACAGTACCTGATATCCAGTGCATAGATACATGGGAAAGTCAAGTTTTTTTCCAGTAAATGAAATTAAGTGAAACAGTTATGTAGGCACTTAATAATTAAACACTGTCTTGAGTTCACGAAATAAATTCTGTATCTGTTCAACGACTCTGAGAAACTGAAATGCTGAAACTCTAAGAAAGTTCACAAGAGCCACGGGATATCTAAAACACCACCTCTTGAAAGCAATATAACCATTGAATACTGTAATTTTCATCTCTTAGCACCATATTCAACTCTTTCAAATATCAGGGATATTTGATCATCATAAACTGATTCATGCTTAATTTTGACTTCGGCAAATTGAGTGAGTCACTTATATTCTTTTGTTAAAACTACGTGACTTGAAATTAGATCTCTTTGTTCCCATTAGATATCTAAACCGAGAAATAAGTATACATTTATATCCTTTGGAATTTACACAATGCCTGTTATACTTCTGTGTAAAGAATTATCATTCATGGGTTACAGATATATATGCTTGATTGAAAATCTCACTCGTAAGTTTCCATTCAATCAATTACTTTTTGCGCTGTTCAAAGTCGTATTTCTTATGTTTGAAGCTGTACCCTTGGCCACAAGAGCCTCATAACAAATCTCAAACTTTTATGTAACCTCCATCTATGGCCAATTATTCACCAATCCAGTAGTGGTTCTGATGGCAACCTTGAACGATGGTTCACGTTCATCCATACACTGGGCCACTCAATGCGCAGAGAGCGTGTATGCATCGTATGCATCCATAGAATCTACTGCGCACTTTGGTAGCACATGTTGTCTTTGATCTTTGTAGCCTCCACACATTGACAATTGTTCACCACTTCCTGATAGTAACCTTGAACGATGGTTCACGGGTTGCATCCACACGCTGGGTCACTAAATGAGCGAGGGAATGGATTCGTGCATAGGGTCTACTGCACACTTTAGCCTTTGTTTCTGTCTTTTGTTACTGCTTAGTCACTGTCTTCGATCTTTAGAGAAAAACCGCCTCCGAAGCCATCGTGCGCCAAGGCTATTTTATCGTCTGCCACTATCGACCACGATAAGTCATACCCCCTCCAGAAGATGCTGATGGCTTGTAGTGGACCATAGTGTGGAGGGGCCTTGAAGAAAAATCGCTTCCGAAGCCATCCTCCGCCAAGGTCATTTTATCATCTGCTGTCGTCGACCTCTATAAACTATGGTAATGGCTTGCAGTGGACCATAGAGAAGAGGGGCCTTTAAAATAACTTTCACTTGTACCTACAGTTAACTGGACTAATATGGTTAGCAAATATTTTGATTGGTTCTGAGCAATACAGACAATTTTTTACTAGGAGACGTAATTAAATTACGAGATGCCTCTATTGGCTAGAAAACGTCACGTGGTTAACCAAGATTTCTCATTGAATTGGTAAGTCCCAAGCAACAAATTAACCGATAAGTTATGGACTAATATATTTCGGAGGCGAAACAAGCTAGATTATGCAGCAGTGATATATCTTGGTATTCTTCTATACGGACATTGTTATGTACACATAAGATAACAACGATATCTTTTCCTCTAGTATTTATGATTATTGAGTAATAAGAGGAGGATCTTATCTAGTGGGTTACAGTTAATTGGCTTTTAACAGCTATATGATATCGCAAGTGTTGTTGATTAGTTGCAATCTAATGGGGAAAGAAAGGACTTTAATATTTAAGTTCAATATAAAATCTAAGGTCGTTCTTTTGGTTTCACAATTAGTTGCGGTGTTGTAGCCGTCAGTTCAGACTAACATGCTATCAGATTATAACTATATTGTAGTAAATTTCCTATTACATTTAACGTCTTCGATCATATGGAGCTTAAAATACTGTAGTTGTATAAAATTAATACTAATAAATTAAAATGTTATGAAGCTAAAAATACAGCAATTATTTAAAATTAATGCTGATAAATAAAAAGGTTTCTTTAGAATATTTTAAATACAGTTTTGAAAAGAGTTTATATTTATTTAGAATTCATCAATATTTTTAAAAATAATAAATAAAACTCCTGAGGATGAATATAATATGCAAATATAATAAGACTTCATGCGGAGATATCGAGTTACAGTAAATTAAGCGATTTTAAGCTTATTGAAAAATGAAACTTTACGTATAAAGTTAATAAGAATTTGTCCTGGATTGTTTCACATTCTTTGCAGACATTAACTGGCAATTGATCTTCGAGGATCATATTGCATCAAATAATAAGGTATTTAAAATTACTCTAATAAACTCCAAATTGAATGTTTTAAAGTGGCATACATGATCCGTTTTCTTTAAAAGTAGTGTATTTTATTTTATATGGGGATATTGATGTTTTACAGTCAAATAATTTAAAAATTAGGATATATGTTATTACTCTAGTTTTATATTTTTATATAAAACTAGTAATTTTATGTAAAATTTATTTTTATATAAATTTCATTGTAAATTGTATTCATTTTTATTATTAGCTATTTTTTTTCAAAATGGACTTCAAGGAAAACGATTCATAAGTTTAGATTATTATAATGCATTGTTATGCTATGTTTCTTTACTTGAAAAGAGAATAAAACAAATATTTTTTTGACTTGTAGTGCTTCATTATTTACTATATGATAATGAAGGATGGTCGGATATGTATGACATGGACGAGTGGTTAAGACTTGGACGACACAATTCATTTCATATGTAAAAACTTCTTTATTATAATCCTTCTGTCCATGGCTATGCCATTTAGATATCCTTTGTTCTCATCATTTGCCACGTCAAGCGTGGAGGATGTTATCAGCCCGAGTTCCCGCCCAGAACTGTCTCTTTTGGCGTTGCTACATAAGCCAAATTCCCCTATGTACTTCGGCGTCGACTTCTTCACTCTGTAGGGTTCTGCTGGATAGTGTGTATTTCTGCTTATCCCCTTCTAGTTATCTTTAAAGAGTCCTAACTATTTTTAATTATAATTAGCTTAATTCTTAACCCCCATTTTTAAACCCGACACACACACACACACACACACACACACACACATATATATATATATATATATATATATATATATATATATATATATATATATATATATATATATATATATATATATATATATATATATATATATATATATATATATATATATGTGTGTGTGTGTGTGTGTGTGTGTGTTCGGCGTCGACTTCTTCACTCTGTATGGTTCTGCTCGAGGGTGTGTATTTCTCCTTATCCCCTTCTAGTTATCTTTAAAGAGTCCTAACTATTTTTAATTATAATTAGCTTAATTCTTAACCCCCATTTTTAAACCTGACATATATACATGCGTGTGTGTATATATATATATATATATATATATATATATATATATATATATATATATATATATATATATATATATATATATGTGTGTGTGTGAGAGAGAGAGAGTGTGTGTGATTTATCTAGGTTTACCATAAATCATCAGCTAAATGGTGAGTTTAGATAATGATAGTTTTAATGTAGTTTTATTTAGGACGGTTTCCTTGAGACCTACTGATGTCTTGTATATACGAGCTGTAAATGTTTTGTTCAAAAATTTACATTTCGCATGTATAAATTTCGATTAAATGAGTATTTAACTTATGAAAGTTTTTGTATTTGAAGTCAAAATTCCGCCCTCGAATTTTGACATCACGGACAAATGTCCACTCTAGTCTGTACCTTGTGAAGAGCAGTTCCCAATACATTCTATTATTGTTCAGACTCTGGTGAAGAAGTTATTTAAAAATCATGATTTTCTGTGTTGCTATTAGTTATACAGTGCGTACATTGTATGCAATCATTGTACTTGTATTTGATTTTAATTGGTATAAATATATTTTGCCTAGTTATATGTAGAACAAATGAATGTAGAATTATACTGTTAGATATATAAGAAATTGTAAATAAATATGAAAAATAACGGAAAAAATATGTTACCGAAAAGTAAAGTTCTAAAAGAATCGAGGAGGTTGGAGATTTATGATAAAGTATAAAATGTTAACTATTTAGTATTTTGAGATTTACGTGCAAAATGTTGTAAATGGTGTTAAATATACAAATCTAAAAACATACACTACTAAAGGTGTACAAAATTTTAATCTTCATTGGATATGCGATTTATAATAGTATGTATAACAGTAACTTGTAAATATTACATTTGCATACACAATGTAACAATTAGATAAAGTAGAGTATCAAATACACAATTAAGGGCCAGTCTCACCAAAGTCGTTTAATGGCTAAACCCGATTAATCTCTGTTTAAACGGAGAATTGGTTCCCACCATTGGTTGGCTCAATGGGTTAATCGCAGTTAGCCGTTAAACGACTGTGGTGATGACGGCCCTATGTATGTACTTGAAATAGGTTTTAGATTAAGTTCAGCATCTTCGGACTTAGCTCTGTAAGGTCAACTCCAATGGATTTAGTTTTGCAAAGTTGTAGATACAGGTTTAGTTTCGAGAGCTGCAGTCTAATATTTTGCAACATGAGGGCTAATAAGACCACGATCTACTGCTACTAAAGACGATTCTGAGGGGCCACATACATGTCACAATGGGATTCTAACCCACGAACTCCGGTTCCAAAGCGGTCGCATTATCCCTCGTGGGCAAAATAGAAGACCGCATTGCTTTTAAACGAACCAAAACCGGTACTAAAGATCAGCGCCTTAACTATTAGGTCATTGTTCGCCAGAGTTATTGACAGGATATTTCTCTTCTTCTCTTGTCTTCTTCAGCTTAACTCTAGAACTTCCAGAGCAGACATTTTGGCAGTTTTAGAAGCGATTATTCTTTAAAAGATTATATCAGCTCTTTAAGCTTTTACGATTTTTATTACATTTTTGGAGTGTTAAAACGCTTAACAACTGGATTTTTTTTCATTATTTTATAATTACCGTATAAATTTTGATTTTTCTAGATACTCGGAAATATCACTAGTTTAATTTAAAAACTAATGTGTTTTTTCCTATAGCAAAAGTTTGTTCTTTATTCTGTGCTTCTTGTAAAAAATTCAATACCATTCTCATTATATCTTATTTTACAACACACTTTTTCTTTGCGATTAAAAAATATGTGATTTTAATTACGAATTTAACAAGGATCAGGACAAATCTGGAACAAGGCCGGTGAACTGTAGCAAGCCAACTTTTAACAGATCTTACATTCCTTCTAAAAATCAATTTGAAATCCAAGGGGTGATAAAATTTATAATTTAAAAATTCTATCATAAGCAACGACTGCATGACGAACAGATGTATGATTGATAGTTTGCATTGTGTTAAACAGTTGTTGAAGCTTGTGTTACGTCCCTCCCCCTTTAAATATATATCCTATCAGATATATATTTTTTTCCAAAAATAATGACCTATTCAGTTCGAACTACTGATAGGTAACAGACAGTTCTCTGAAGAATCGAAATTTAATGATTTTCATCCAGCAACCCCCTCTAAAATTGCATTTCCCTTATTCGTGGAGAGCATTATCTCTAATTATGTGTAACCCCCCTAAATTCCCTTTCATTTTGAGGTACATATTATCGGAAGCTGAATCACGGTATTAAATTATAACCTAAGTACCTTGATGCCCAGATTTTGAAAATAGTAAATACATTCTGTTCTCCCCTAAAAACAGCATTCTTAAAAAAAAATCACAAGTTCATTTAACACTTCATCGCTAGGCTGGAATCACTCCCTCCCTCTGTCTCTCTATTTTATTTTTTTATCTGCAAATCTATTATTTCCCCTTTTTCCTCCACCAAAACAGATTTACGGTAACTGTTGAGAGATCACCGGTGATACTGCCTCTGGTGTTGAGATAAATTCTCACGGCATTTAACGACTTGTCATGAATCACGTAAGTTAACCGACAAAAGGGAGAGAGAGACAGAGAGAGAGCCTCTGACGGCGTGAATCACAGCAGACTCTCTTTTTTGGTTTTGTTTTTTTCAGAATGATGGGAATCAAGTGTAACGGTGGTGCTGATGAGTGCTTTAAAGCTTCATAAAGTCTCAGCTCTGGAGGACGTGGAGCAGAACTGATTCATCTGCGGTTAGTTCAATTGAATGTGGGTCATTGATCGTGGGTTAGGGAATTCTACCGCGTTGCTCAGCAGGGAAAGCGATAAACCAGAAATGCTAAGTAAAAATATTGATTACGGCTACAACTGCAATATCAGCTATTTATCTAAATATCGCAAATGAATCTGAAAGTGACACAAGTCAAAAACAGTACTTATTGCCGTCCTAAAACCGGATAAACAGTTCACTGTTTTGCATTACAAGTTTACCCCAGGGAAGTGAAACATTTCAACTGGCAAAGGTTTAAGTACAGTCTCACTGAAAATTACAAATCTTCGAAAATTGATCTTGTATTTTACCTTTCAAGAGACAAGAACATTCACTGTTCACCCGGACGAGGTTTGAAACCTACTCGAAACCATCGAAATTAAAGGAGTTATAATTGCAGTAGTAAAGCAACCATCTAAAATTGCAAACAATACGATATCTAGGGAACTCGATACCGTATACAACAATATGCAGGATTATGAAAAATAACCTGAAGGTTTAACCTTTTAACTGTCATGCCCGAGATTATCTCGGGCACAGCACTGGTGTTCGAAAATATCACTCCCGAGTATTACTCGGAGTAATTTTTTATTAATGCATCATATTGTTATTCCCGAATATATATCATGTGCTTCAAAATATAAATTTTTAACTACTAAGTATAATTTATTTTGTCGTAAACATTTGAGTTTTGCAATAAATAAATTTGACAAAATGTGTACCCAAATCATCAAAATAACTTGACAGTTAAAGGGTTAACCACTTAAAATATCTACAATCGGCAATGACTTTCGGGTAAAAGCAAACGCATTGCCAGTGTTAAAAAGCAGCTTCATGACTCCTCTTATAGGTAGAGGATATTTCACATAGCCAGAAATATGTAAATTGTCTGCTCCTCAGTACCATTTCTTTCGTCAGCAGCCTAGGAACGAACATTTTTTTTTTCAGAAATCAAAACTGCATACCCAGGAAAACGTGTACATCGAAATTGATTAAGACAAAGCTACAAGAACATTTTCTTCTAAATTAACCAAGTAGTTTTGTCTATAGAGAGATCGAAACTCATTCTGTTTAATTTAAATTTCCCGGAATTTCTAATATAACACAAGTCAAGGAAGTATATTTTGAATAATGACCAAAGTAAGATAAAAAGTTTCCAGTCGTACAACAAAACATCTAAGGAGTTAGCTCTATTTGTGTCATTTTTGTCTCAAATAGGCTCCTTCACATTCATTAAGATTTTTAATATCAAATTATTATACTGAATAAAATACCTTATAATACTCCCCTATCAAACACTGTTGAAAAGCTTCTTATTAGTAAATACATATTTTGTTAAAATTATCTGAAGTAATTCAATTTTTTGCTAAGAATACCAAGTAGTATTTAGCAATTTGTTTAAAACATTATATTTTGATTTATATATTTTAAATACATGCTTGGTTATGGGTTCTACATACAGATACAAATGCATTTAAATATACGAACGAATATAACTGTTTACACGTACACAAATCTCTCTTTGATATAGAATGTACGAGGCTTTTTCTGTTCCTTCTATCGATATATTTTTAATGTTCTGCGAGTAACTTTTAAAAATTTCAGATTAATTTAATTACGAAATAAACAAAAGCTTTTTTTTGAAATTTCAGCACGTTTGATCATCCAGATTTTTGAACTACCTCGGAAGCTTTGCTATCCTCTAAATAGTTATTGAGAGAACAATAATGTGCCCTAAATATTAACAACAAGGCGAGGAGTATACAAACATTTGTTGGATAAAGAGTACACAAAATATTTGAGTTATAATTAGACATTAAATTAAATTTACTCAAAGAAATAAATAAGTATTTTAAAAATTAAACTTTTAGCAATTTTTTCTAAAAAGAGTGCAAATGCACTGCACACACATTTATGAATTTGTGTGTATGTGTGTGTATATATATATACACACATACATATTTACATATGCATATATGATTAAACAGTATGCTAGCCTGTTTCATTGACGGCTTCGCCTACCATATCTCCAGTACGTTACAATATATATATATATATATATATATATATATATATATATATATATATATATCGTCATATATAAACCATATATATAAACGTTACGCATATATATATATATATATATATATATATGTGTGTGTGTGTGTGTGTGTGTGTGTGTGTGTGTGTGTGTGTAGATGTAGATCAATCCAAAGTGATATTTTATTGGCTTGGTTGAATACTTCTAACGTTTTGCTACACGAGAACCATGTATACCAGCACTTATTTCATAACGTAAAATCTGTTTGAGGTATGCAAACTGTAGGAGTCTAACCCAAAAATACAGGTTCGTAAAATCACAGTCCTAGTCATTCTTTCATCATCCAGATTCATGGCTACGATTGACTGTAACAAAAACAGTTGTTCCCGAATTTGATTTCACATTTCTTTAAACTATATATCATCAAATATAACTATTTCTGTTTGACTTTCTGTTACAGGAAACTTTACGTAGACACTTAAATATATTTATTTCATTGAAAGCCTTTTAAAATTGCATAATGATATTTCCATCTCTCATTACACAAGGAACAATGTAAGCTAAAAGTAAAAATACAAGATATCCGTAAATCAAGGAAATGAAAAATTCAAACTACCCTGTTCTTCCAACCTTTACAATGGATTTAATTATTTAGATGACTAAGTTCTCAAAACTTATCTTCTTTAAAGTAGCTTGTCAACAATTGAAGCTGTGTAAATCTTGTTAAAAATTTTATATCATCTTATTTTGTTTTTCACTCTAAGCAAATGTCTAGTCTTAACACGATTTCCACGAAATAAAAACTGATAAAGGAACATTGTCAGTTGGTCAAGCTCGTCAATATTCATTGCTTAAATGTGTAAACAATTCAGGATAATGATGAACGTGTTTATATCTTGCTTTCTTTTCATTCTAATTGGCTAGTTTTTTAAAAAACTATAGAACTTTCTATAGAACTTTTATTTGGATAACGAAGTTTTAAATAAGAACTAACTACTCCTTGAAAACAGGCGGCTGACCCTACGAACTTTGAAAAGGTTGAGTAAATACAGTAATTAAGGAAACGCTATTGATACTATCTTCCTTTTTTTTTGTTTGAGTGTGATTCCCTTTTAACAAGGTGGTTACAATTACTTGCAATGTACTTTTATGTACTATGATTGTTTGAGAGGGGTTTCGTTAAGCAAACAATCAACTAAATTTTATTCATGGAAATTATTTGAATGGGATCAGTGAATGGTGTTCATTTAGGCGATGACGTAGGGATAAAAGGTTTTAAATGAGGTTTTATGTAAATTGTTTTAGAATGCATTGTAGAATTAGGCTGTAAAACAAAAGATATATAAATTAAAAGTCATATAATTAAATAATTCTACTAAAATTTGTCAAAAAGGGATTAAAATAATATTTCTGACTCTACGGAATCATTCCAAAGAGTCATGGAATTTCAAATTTATTTAATATAAAGAACACATCAGTCGACCTATCATCCTTACAGTGCAATAGCTCTACTTAGAATGGTAGAAGGATGTACACATTAGCATCCGAAGTCAACTTCAAACCAAGAGAGTCACGTGAATTTGTTTTCATGATAATCTATCTAAATGAGCAGTTTTGAAAGACAAGAGTGAATCTTGAGCATATTAAAAAGCTTGAAAGCACTCATGTAGCAGTTTAATTATTGCAGAAGCTATACACATACCATTTCCGTAGGGTAGCTGAAAGTCTGGAAAAATGTAGCAGAAAATTAGCATTTATTCCGGTTTAATACAGT
>CM063498.1:22503239-22518239 GCA_032207245.1 Pardosa pseudoannulata | reverse complement strand
TTGAACTAAAACACTCGGGATTAAAATGAAAATGTACATAAAGAGAATATATAAAGGGTAGTAATTTGTCAACTCAATATAAAACTCTTTCCTGAAATTATTCTACTTGTTTCGGAGAAATAAATATTTCCCTTATTGTATGGCAATCCTGTAGTATTTTTATGTTGGGGATATTTTAGCGAAATCAAGTCGTCATATACTTAGATCGTAACAAATACCACCCGGAGAGTCTACTTTGAGATTTGTTCCTCTCTATTCATCCATGTTTAATGCCTCTATCAAGCGGAGCTGCAAATATGATTCCCAGTAGGTAACAAGCAGGAAAGAAAGATTACTGCCTTACAAATAAACTCAACGGCTGAAGAAGTAACACCCACGATTCTTACTTCTTTTTCGCCAAATCATCGCCAAAACAAACGCAATCCTGCACACTCACACACACACACAAATCTCGCACCAGAAGAAAAAAGAGAATAAATAAAAAGGTTGAGGCTCGACAACCATAAAACTCAAGCAGCCGGCTGCTAGAAGCAGTTTCGATTTGCCGGCCAGATAAGCAAGCAAGGGGGAGCTTACTAAGCCCACCTTCTTTCCCCCACCAAAAATGCTCACCCCCGTGCGACGAGCAATGGAGGAGGGGGGAGTCCATCAGAGAGCGATGTCATCGATTAATCGATTGGCCTGCACACTCCCCTTTGTGGGGGGTAAAGAGAAAAAAAAAGAGAGAAAGAGAGTCAGGTAGGTTTTTCTGGGTTTATTCAGAATGACACCAAACTGGTTTTGATTGATTTAGATTTGCCGGAGTGCAAAATGGACCGTGACACAAATATTGTTAGCCCGGGCTGCGGTGAAGAATTAATCAAAACCGAATAACATTTGGAGATACAAGGTTATGTTGACTCATCAATCTTAATTACGATTATGAGTGGTATTCGGTTATAAGTTTCATTGATAACTGCAGATAAAGGAGCGGTGAAACAAAACGGCGGCTTATACGAATTAAGATTCTCCGAATTGATTTGCAAAGAGGAATCACGTCGATGAATCTGAAGAAGACATTGAGTATTTGAAATTATCGGGGATTAGTAGATAGATCGGTTATAAGCATTTATTTTAATCTTTTTTAATATGAAAAAGAACATGATCAATAACTAAAAAATATTTAGTCTGAATACAAAATGAATCATGAGATATGATTGTTAGATCGGAGTTTGGTGAAGAATCAATCAAAACCGTATAACATTAAGAGAGATGTAAGGCTTACACTGAAAGTACTGAGTAATATACCATTGGCATGATTTTTTATCTGCTTAAGAGTAGCCAGGTAAAATTGGTATAAATAATTCAATAAGACAGAGTTCAAAAGTTACCATAACACTAATTTTCTTAATTCTGCCAATAGTGAGACATTAATCAAAACGTAAATAACATCCTAAATATAAAGTTACATTTCTTCATTAACTTTAATGACGAATGAATTAGGTGTTCATATATAAGTTTCATTGATAACTTACAGATAAAGTCTTGGTAAAACAAAACGTCAGCTTATATGAACTGAGATTCTCCGAATTGATTTGTAAAGAGGAATCACATCGATGAATCTGGAGAAGACAATGAGTATTTGAAATTATCGAGGATTAGTAGATAAATCGGTTACAAACATTTATTTTAATCTTTTTTAATATGCAAAAGAACATGATCAATAACTAAAATATACTTAATCTGAATACAAAATGAAGCATGATATATGATTGTTAGATCGCAGTTTGGTGAAGAATCAATCAAAATCGTATAACATTAAGAGAGATGCAAAGCTTACACTGAAAGTACTGAGCAATATACCATTGGCATGATTTTATATCTGCTTAAGAGTAGCCAGGTAAAAAATTGGTATAAGTAACTCAATAAGACGCAGTGTAAAAGTTACCGTGGCACTAATTTTCTTAATTCTGGCAATAGTGAGATATTAATCAAAATGTAATCATAAAGTTACATTTCTTCATTAACTTTAATGACGAATGAATTAGGTTTGGTTTGAAACGCTACGGTCTACTGTTTTGCACACGAGGGCTAATGAGACCGGGACCTACTGCTTAAAGCCGATTCCGAATGGCTACGAACATCCATGCCATAGTGGGATTCGAACCCACGAACTCCGGTACCCACGATCAGCGGCCTAACCAATCGGCCAGGGTCCGGCTAATGAATTAGGTGTTCATATATAAGTTTCATTGATAAACTAAACGTCATCTTATATGAACTAAGATTCTCCGAATTGATTTGTAAAGAGGAATCACATCTATGAATCTGGAGAAGACTTTTTAAGCATTTGAAATTATCAGGGACTAGTTGATAGATCGGTTACAAGCATTTATTTTAATCTTTTTTAACATGAAAAATTTTAATATTCAAAAGAACATCATCAATAAGTAAAAAATATTTAGTCTGAATACAAAATGAACCATGAGATATGATTGTTAGGAGTTTGGTAAAGAATCAATCAAAACCGAATAACATTAAAAGAGAAGCAAAGCTTACATTGAAAGTATTCAGTAATATACCATTCGCATGATTTTATATCTGATATATAAGAGTGGCCAGGTAAAATTAGCATAAATCACTCAATAAGGCAGAATGCAAAATTTACCTTCACATTAATTTTCTTAATTCTGGCAATGGCGAGATATTAATCAAAATGTAAATAATATCATAAACTGCATATCCTCATTAACTTTAATTAGGAGTGAATTATGAGTGATATTGATTTATAAGATTCATTGATAACTGAAGAAAAAGTCGTGATAAAACAAAAAGGCAGCTTATATGAATTAAGATTCTCCGAATTAATTTATAAGGAAGAATCACGCCTATGAATCGGGAGGAGGCATTGCGTATTTAAAATTTGGTGGTAATTTGTGGATAGATCGTTATCAAGTTTATCAAGTATGTCGTTTAACTAGTTTAATATGTAAAAGAACATGGCGAATAACTAAAAAAGGCTTTACGGACCATGACATATCATTGTTAGATTGGGGTTTGGTGAAGAATTAACCAAAACGGAATAACATTAACCAGTTAACGACCAACGTTTCGTGGATGCGACGCAGTGATTACACTCTTATCAGTCCAGCTTCGCCTCCACGTGATCTCCTGTTGATATTTAGAGACCAGCGTCACGTATGCGTACTTGGAGATGGGAATGTCTTATTTGAATTTTTAAATGCTACTAGATGGCGTTAAACAGCAACGGTTTTCACAAGTCCGCTCTTACATCATTTACGTTCTGGTCATCATGGTGTTAAGAGAGATGAAAGGATTACGTTGAAAGTACTGAGTAATCTACTATTGGTATACTTTCATATGTGCTTAAGAGTGGTCAGGTGAAATGGGTATAAATAACAAAAGACAAAATGATAAAGCAGCCTTCATACTAATTTTCATAATTTGGGAAACAATGAAATGTAAGTCAAAATGTAATAACATCATAAATATAATTACGCGTTTCCTCGATAACTTTAATTATGATTATGAATGGTATTAATTTATAAGTATCAGTGATAACTGATTAATGACAGATAAATTTGTAATAATACAAAACGAAATTATGAATTAAGAATCTCCAAGTGATTTGTAAAGAAGGTTTGGTTTGGTTTGGTTTGGAGTGCTACGGTCTACTTTTTGCAACACGAGGGCTAATGAGACTGGGACCTACAGCTTAAAGCCGATTCCGAACGGCTACGAACATCCATGCCATTGTGGGATTCGAACCCACGAACTCCGGTCCCGAAGGCCAGCATCCTAACCAATCGGGCATCGTTCGGCCTTGTAAAGAAGGCATCATGCAGATGAATTTGGAAGATTGGTGGGATATAGTTTACAGATTTGTTATCAGCACTTATTTTAATGTTTCATATGTAAAAGAACATATCAATAACTAAAAAATAAGTAGTCGGAATACAAAATGGATCGGAATTTGGTGAAGAATCAATCTAAACCAAATAACATAAATAACATTAAAAGAGATATAATACATTGTAAGTTTTGAGTAATCTGTTATTGGCATGGTTTTATATCTGTTTGAGAGTGCTCAAGCGCGTTGAGTATGAATAGCTTGAGGCAGATTAAGGCAGTGTGCAAAATTTAATTTGATATTAATTTTCTTAGCTCTGTCAGTGGTGGTAAATCAATCAAAATGTAAATAACATCCGATAATAAAAAGTTACTTTTGTTAAGTAGCTTTAATTACTAATATGAGTGATATTCAGTAACAAGTTTTATTAAAAACTACAAATAAAGCCGTGGCAAAAAATGGCATTTTATACAAATTAAGATTATCTTAATTGATGTGTTTGTTCACAGGAATACTACGAATAAATCTGGAGGAGGTATTTTGTATTTAAAATTTGGTGAGAAAAGGTAGATCAATTATCGGCATCGAATTTGAATGTGTTTGAAAATGATTAAAAATGTTCGGTATAATTAATTAAAGAATATCTTTGCAGAATGCAAAATTAATCATGATACAAATATTGCTAGCTCGGGCTGTCGATTAGAATTAGTCAAAATGCAAATAACATTCGAATATAAAAATGTTTCTTTGCTTTATCTAAATTATAGGTATGTGTATTCAAACATGTCACAGTGATCATTGGAAACGAGGCGATAAAACAAAACGGAAGCTTGTACGAATCAAGATTCATACTTGATTTGGAAGATTGGAAAACAAATCACACCGAAGAATCATTTTATGACATATTCAGGATCGTCAGATCATTTCTCAAGTCTAAGATCTTTGGATTTTCCCAATGCCTCTAATTTTTTTCGACCTTCGTGATTATGTTCTAGTCGGCCGAACGATGGCCGAATAGTTAGGGTGCTTCTCTTCGGCACCGGAGTTCTTTGGTTCTTTCGAATCCCACTGTGCCATGGTTAATCGTAGCAATTCGGAATTGGTTTTAAGTAGTAGGTCCCGGTCTCATTAGCTCTCGTGTTGAAAAAAAACGAGACTGTAGAGCACCAAATTAAACATAGTATGGTGGCCTATAACGTCTCACGGAACCCTTAGGACATTAAGTTTTAATTAAGGAACTCTATAGCCCCTTAAGAAATATATATCTTAAAATAATACCAAACGCAGATTAATATATGGTTGGTTTTTCTTGTAAGGACAAATAATAGTATTGGCTTTTTAATAAAGAATAAATGTAACAAAATATAACAGAATAAACAAAAACAAAATAACAGAAAAATGAACATAAAATCAATGTAATTACTCAATAGCATTAATTCATCATCAGGTGTAGCCTACACGGAAATTATACTTAAAGGTAAGATATTGCTTGCATTGTTATTTATTTATTTATTTTACAATAACTCTCAAAGTCTATATTATTGATGTTATCTTCAGTTATATTTGCTATTCTCAGTTTAACGTGTGTCTTATTTAGTTTTTATTCCCACATAGGTTGAGCGAGATTTTTCAATTGAAAACATCAAGGCAAAGAATGGCACTACAATGTTTATAGTCTTTAGGTATTCTGCATGAATCTGAAAACCAAAAATATTGAAGATTCTCTTTAGATGTTAATATTTTAGTTAATAAACGCTATCCAACTAGCATAAATGCTCTTTAGTTCTTTATATTTTTCATTTGTATTTTGACTGAAATATCTACTGAGGAACCCCTATATAAGCACAGTACAATACAGTTTGAAGATCTCCGTATAACAGCATGTAATATATATGGCAGTTTATTTCTTGTCGTATGGATTCACATAGGCTTTGTTGATTTGTTACTTGAAAGTTATAGCTCCTTATTTTATAAAATATTTTGCAAATATTAACTTTCTAAATGTATAAAATCGCTATCTTTAAAATGAATTTTCGTATTCATCTTTGAAGTGCAGGAAATGTATTTATTATTTTTCTTATTTCTTTTTAAATACCATTACTGATATCATTCTTAAACTTATTTTAATTTAAAGCATAATATAACAGGAGCATTGGAATTTTCTTTTGTTGAGTAAAAATCTTTCCAACAGTGATAAAATCAGAAAGTCTAAATTGAAAGTCGCTACTTATCCAACTGACTCTAGAATTATGACTCTCAAAAGCACGGCTTCCAAAATAAGAGAAAAAAGAAAAGCCTTTCAAAAAAGATAAAATTACTCTAAAAGAAC
Organism: Pardosa pseudoannulata; assembly: GCA_032207245.1. NCBI lineage: Eukaryota > Metazoa > Arthropoda > Arachnida > Araneae > Lycosidae > Pardosa > Pardosa pseudoannulata. The sequence continues at coordinate 22,512,060 of CM063498.1, read as the reverse complement.
AACACTTCGCCCCCCTCCTCTTCCAGAAAAAAAAAGGACGAAAAGAAAAGAGGAGAGGGACAGTGCAGCTTTTTTTATTTTTTTGTAACGTCGAGAAGAAATTCGCGAGACGTGTGGTGAATTAGGTTGAGGTTGGTTTTCACCACGCCTTTACGTACGACTCATTGAAAACTAATTCAATTTTCGAACCCCCCTCCTTCCCCACCTCCGTATCTGCCAATGCGAGAATACAAAGACGTGCTTTATAACGTTCCACTCCAGTCGTACACAGAAAAAAAAGAACGAAAAAAGTCACTCACACAGAGACGATTTAGAAAAAAAAATGTTGGGGTCCCAACAGTACAAATTAAGGGGTGCGCAAAATATGGTGATTGAATTTATCATGTCTCTTCCCCCCTCCCCTCGATTTTCTATAGCAGAAGGTTCCGAGGAAAGGAAGGGGCGGATATGGAGCCACCCTATATGCATCGATTGGGGATATTTTCCTCCTCCCTTCCCCCGGGGTTTACTGATTACCTCGTTATAGTCGTACATGAAAATTGATTTTTTTTCTGCATCTATTCCACCCCCGATTTTTTTAGGGGTGTCGTAAGGATGGTCCCGACAAGAGGAGAAAAAAAAAGCTCCGTTGAGAGTAACGAGTCTCGGGGATTTGTTCGTTCATGATTAGGTAGTTGAAAGCAGAAATCACGAACTACTTAGAGATTGATATGCAAAGCGACATCCGAAACAAATTCGGATTCATAAAAAAAGGAGAATAAATGATTCTCTTTTTTATTTCTTTTTTTTTTAAACTTTCCCCGATCCCGTGTTCTACTTCCCTTCCTTTCCCTTCCCCCTGGTGTATCAATCGAGACATGACGTTTTCTTGATACATAGAGGGCGCTTGTTTGATGATGAATGCAAGAAAAAGGAGCTTTGGACTTCGGGGGAAGACCCCTTGAGCGTCTGACTTCGACAAATAAGGGAGAACGTGACTCTAGAAATAAAAATGACAGAGAGATGAGTAGAATCTCATGCGTATACTCTTCTCCTTTACATTTTTTTTCACATAAAGAATTATTTTGGAATTTGTGCTCTCGTAGTAATCTTTCCTTAAAGAATATTTTAGAACTTTCCGATTCGATACAATGTAAGCGGCATCTTCGGAGGCTGTTCTTTACCATTTTCCCTTCCGTAACTCCATATTACTACCGCATGTGTGGAATTTGATAATTTTAAGTATCTCAACTCTAATAAATGCATCAAAAAACCAAGAATTTTTTTTTAAGTTTAAGACTTATTTTCAAATAACATTTTTTTACCGTAAGCACTGGAGGAAAATAAAAGCCCAACATCAAGGAGAAAATAGTTCAAAAGACGAAATTATAAATAAATATTTTTTTAGTAATATTTAAGTATTAATGTTTCAAGGTCACAGGTTAAAGTATGCATTTCAAATCAGAAACATTAAGTATGAAAAATCTTGCATTGGTTGATCCCCACCTTTTTTTTCTTACAAACTATTAATATATCACCTCTTAGAGTGATAACAGGAAGACTCCTTCTGACTGACCTCAAATATTCAAATTTTACTCGGTACATTTTCTAATTATTCCTGAGTTAATTCAGAATTTTATTGGCTTTCACTTAAAAAAATCAGTTTTTTTACATAGCCATTAGTTATACTTAATATGTTACCCCCTAATTTCTAGTTTCCACAGAAATATCTGCCACCAATAGGTATCTACAGATTAAAGCCAATTTCGAACGGTTACGAACATCCATGCCACAGTGGAATTCGTACACACGAACTCCGGTACCGAAGGCCAGTACCCTAAACAATCGGCCATCGTTCGGCGGAACTTTCATGGAAAAATAACTTTAGAAAAATTAAATGGAAAAGTTTCTTTCGTGCAACTGTTATCAAAGGTCGATACATGACCACTAGCGATCTAAAATTAAACGCGATTAGTGTTAAACTAATAAAACTGTAGTCTCCACAGAGTTAAATGCACGAATGGAAACGGGTATGAATCATGTCATAAAGGTGCCACGTATAATTATGAAGGTAGGAGTTCCAAGTCTCTTGTACTTCGCCATTCAATTCAGCAACAGTTCAATGCTGGTTGTAGCTAGCGATGGAGTTTTCCTTTTTATGTAATATTGCGAAAATAAAATACATTTTATTTATATGCAGAATGAAATTTTGAGATATGTTTTTTCACAAAAACTATTAATTTTGTATTATATTCCGATGCATTAATGGCTATGTTTATTTAGGTTCAAATGCATTAGGAAATGTGCGTAACAGAGGTGTGTAGCGGAAGTGAGTCAAGGGGACTTGGAATAGATGCCAATCCTGTAACCAAGAATGTCACCAAAACGCCGCATTTCGGGATACGTTTGCTTCTTGTCAATGCAATAAAACTATAGAAAAGAATAAAAATTACACCTTTGTATACAGTTGTCTCATTATTTTTTAGTCCAATTTGTTTATAATGACACAGCTGATTAAAATATATTTCTATGCAGAGTATAAAAGAGTATATATATACACACAACTATACTATGGGGTAGGGAATTCCAAATCTCTTGTAATTAGTCAGTCAAAGCAACAATTGTCTAAGCACACTGCACACTGATATATATATATATATATATATATATATATATATATATATATATATATATATATATATATATATATATATATATATATATATATATATATATATATATATATATATATATATATATATATATATATATATATATATATATATATATATATATATATATATATATATATATATATATATATATATATATATATATACATATATATATATATATATATATATATATATATATATATATATATATATATATATCTATATATATATATATATATATATATATATATATATATATACATACATAAGGAAAATTCTCAGAGGTTTTCCAAACTTAAATCAAGGGCTAAAAATTCCCGCGTCCTTTTTCATTTCAATTTTTAACCCTTAACCTAAATTGACCAATGGGGCAACAGTTTAGGCCCTCAGAGAAGGGGCCTGACCAATCATAATCTTACATGACCCTAGTGGACAATTTTGGAAATTTCCAAATAAAAAGGAGATACACGCTGTCGGAGACAGATTTTTCTAGAGATATTTTCCCACAGATATTTGACCAGGTGTTACGTGCCTTGTACGTAGAATTTCATGCTAGTTGACCCTTCCGTTTGTCCTGTCCCTATGATAAAGTGGGAACCCGTCCTTTAACGTTACCTTAATAAAGGTCTTTAGCTGAAATGGTATCATTTTTATATCCATGACTGCAACCACCCATCGAGAAGTCCGTCTCATTTCATATATATATATGTGTATATATATATATATATATATATATATATATATATATATATATATATATATTTATATATATATATATATATATATATATATATATATATATATATATATATATATATATATATATACTTATTTATACAAACATACATATACTTCCATACACATACATACATTCATAAATATGTATATACATATACTTATATATAATGTATGTATACACATACAGAAACGTATATATATATATATATATGTATGTATACACACATCTCTCTCTCTCTCTCTCTATATATATATATATATATATATATATATATATATATATATATATATATATATATATGAGTTTGTGAGTGTGTTTTGTAAGTATATGAGCATAAATATATGTAGTCCGTGTTAATTATTTATATAATTTATAGCAAACAATAAATAAAAAACTGTTCAATTAGTAGATATGAAATATTGTGGAGTACTCTTAGATTCCCTTCCCAGTAACAATTCTCTGCCTTTGGCGACTTTTTTAGGGTTGCTGAAGGTCGCTCATCTTTTAATATCGATTCCATAACGACCCGCGTAATAAAAGAAAGAGTGGAACTTCATAACGAATGAAGAATGGAATGCATTTCTTTCTTTTGTCCCCCTTCTTCCCTTCTCCCCGTAAAAATTCGGTCGAAATAAGAACAAATACTCATATCGAGAGCTAGGAAATCACTTTTCAAAGTTACGGCCAACAGTAAAATGCTTTTCTATATTATTTAAAGATATAACTCAGCGGGTCTTTTTGTCATTCAGTATTTATTGATGGCTAGAAAGTAGAATTGAAGATTATATACTTATACAGTAGACTTTAACTTCTGAAAAGTGAATAGGACCTAAAGAAATATTTGAGATATCGAAAAAAAAATAATTTGTTCTGTGGTATCGTACACTTATAGTAAAAATATTCCATAGTCGTTTGTTTTTTTAAATCTTCAAGTAAAAATATTAATTTTATGCATATAATTTTCTTTTCTTTAATTCGTTATTTATTGATAGCTTCTAGGTAGAAATGGAAGCATGCACAGTGGACTCTCTATATCTCGAAGTCAACAAGACGAAGGAAAGTATTCGAGAAAACCAAAGTATGCGATATCAAAAAGAGCACGATTTATCCGGAGGAATATTCTTATTGAAAAAATATTTCGAAATTGCTTGTTTTTTCTCTAGTTAGCTTATGTACAAAAAATTTATGTTACACAAGACTGAAATAGGCCTCCAGGTAAATACACTCGTAGACGAGAAAAAAAAGACGTACCAGAAAGAAGTTATTCGAATGGGACGAAAATCGGTAAATGTGATGTACATATACAGAAGAAGAAATAACTACAATTTGAAAAAAAAATGGATGATTTATTCTAGTGCTAGAGATTCACAAAGTGAAAACTCAATAATGCGTTTGTCCACCTATGGCCCTTATGCAAGCAGTTATTCGGCTTAGCATTGATTGATAGAGGTGATGGATATCCTCCTGAAGGATATCATGCCAAATTCTGTCCAACTGTCACGTTAGATCCTCAAAATTCCTAGCTGGTTGGATCACACAGTCCTTAATGCTCCAAATGGGCTCAATAGTAGAGAGATCTAGTGAACTTGATAGCCAAGGTAGCGTTCGGTCAGCACGAAGACAAACAGTAGAAACACTTGCAGTGTGGAGCAGGGCATTCATTGTCTTGCTGAAATGTAATCTCATGATGGCATGACATGAAGGGCAACACAATGGGGGGTAGAACTTCGTCACTGTGCTGTAAGGATGCCACGGATGATAACTAAAGGGCTCTGAAATGAAATGGCACCCCAGACCATCACTCCTGGCTGTCGGCCTGTATGCTGGAAAACAGTCAGGTTGGTGTCTCACTGCTGCCTGGGGCATTTCCGACACGTCTTCGCTGACCATCGGGGCTCAGTTCAAAATCGTCACTGAAGACTATTCTACTTCAGTCAATGACATTCCAGTTCGAATGAGCCCGACACCACTGCAAACGGGCTTGTCGTTGTACATAGGTCAATGATAATCAGCCCAAGAGGCACCGTGACCACAGCCCGTTTTCTGTTAGTCGCCTATGAATGGTCCTTGTGGTCACTGAAGCTCTAGTTGCACTACAATCGTTGATAATGATAGATCTGAGACTGTGTATGCCGCTCTGATGATTGATCGGTTTTTACATTCTGTGAGTTCTCCAGGACGACCCCTTCATTCTTGGTGCTGTGTTCGGTCATTGTTCACCCATTCCTGTCAACATCGTCTAATAGTGGCACTGATCATGTCCAAATGTCGAGCGATTCACCGATTAGACCTACCGGCATCTTTGAGCCCAACTACACGTCCCCTCACAAATGCTGACATCTGCTCATATTATTCTCGCTCCTGTATGCGAAACAAAGTTATTGTCTACTTGAGTACATATAATGAAATTCGGAAAAAAATTATGACTTGGAATCGAAATTCCTCTCTTAAATATCCTGCTGCAGATAAGATGCGCTTCAGCAACATACGTTCATTCACTGGAAGCCAAAATTTAAAATTTTGCAAAATCCATCGATACATGAATGCATATGAATTAGTGTCCAATTCGCATTACACCTTCTCGGTCCGTCGTGGTGCATCTTATTATTCTTTTTTCTAAGAGTGTATTTTGTGTTTTCAATATTACATGAATATCCGTTAGTACATTGCTAGTTATCAGCATGAATGGCCCTTTGCAATGTATATAAATTAGAGAATCGTCTTTCTTAGCTATAAAGTTTAAAGTTGTTTAAATTTCACACTTCTTTCTTATCAACAGTCTAAAATCACTTACATTTAATATAATCATCAATGCACACACACACACACACACACACACACACACACACATATATATATATATATATATATATGTGTGTGTGTGTGTGTATGTATGTATGTATATTTATGAAATAATATAAAATAACGCAATAAATTTTCAAATTTTAAAAATTTCGAAATATAACTTAATTTTTCATCATAATTCGGTGAAATGTATTTGAGTCAAGGATAACTAAATCTCGAAGAACCAAGGATCGGCGATCACGTGCTAAGTAGAGGCTTTTCTGTTTGATTATCAAACATTTTAGGAGTTTATAAATTGGATACCGGGAGATCTCCCTTTCCTTCTTTTTCTTTCTTTTCTCTATCTTTCTTTTGTATGGCCTGCTTGGAGAACGAATCGAATAACGCAACTGTTAAAATTAAACTGGCTCTATTCTTATCATTTCTATAATAAAAGTATTTAGCTACTATTGCATACTTTTAACTACTTGTGTTTCTTGGTCCTTAATATACAAAATGGATAAATCTGACATAATTGATTTGCAAATCTCTGTTTTACTATTGAGTGGGTGTCAAATTCAACATTATATGTACATATAAGCAAACCCAGAAATATAATAACTGCTGGTCACAATAATTATGTAGCCCTTATTGTTTTTACTTGACCGGGCTACTGGGCAAGGAGAAGCCTAATCAGCAGTAAAAAAGTAAGATGCAGTAGGGCTACATTGTAGAGAACGGCACAGAAGTCCAAGTGTATTGAAATTTTATTTAAGAGCTATAAAGAAAAAGACATCTTCAAGAGTCAGTGACAGACGAGATAATGCACAAGAAAGCACTTGCTGCAACAGAGGTGGACCCCGGAGCAAAAAGAATAGAATTTTCCCAAGGGACAAGAAACTTAGCGAACTTAGACCATTGTAGGAGTGATCTATTTTATTGAAGCAGCTGGAAAATGTGTTGAATGGAAAGAAAATTTACATCTATTGCACAGAAATCATTAGAAAATGTGTTGGAAGAATTTTAATTCGAGGACCCTCTTTTGATAACGACATTTTGTGGCTGAAAAAATACATTTAAATGAATTTGAATGGGAGAGAGGAGGTTTTTAAAGAGATATTAAAGAGAAAATTTTTAATATATTATATATATATACATTGAAAGTAAATGACATTATATCGAACTTAATTAAATTGAGATTTTTGTGTAAACTTGTGGGATTTGTTTTCCTCTTTTATGGGATAAAATCATCACCTCCAATTTCTAAAACTAAGACAGTTTGCTAATTAGAAAATTCACTAAGACCCAACACAATTTTTGATAAAATCTACTATTTGGATGTAAAACTTCTTTCAACTATTTACATAAGCTTATAGACACTATAACTTTCATATTACCACAAAACATTTAGAATGCATTTCACTAAATAATGCCTAACATTAAGAAATCTGTAAAATAAACCCAATCTTTATTATGATTTCCTGTAAAATTTAAAGTTTGTGACAGTATACTTTACTAACAGTGCACAAATATAATCAGCAGAAACAATTTAGTCGTAATGAGTTCAAGCGAAGAAAATTATTAAAGTTTCTAGATGATCAAATTTAATTTACTACCCGTATTTTAAAGCTATTCTCTTTCAAGTTCTCCATTCATTATTTTAAGTCACCCTTTAGTCATTGTATGTTTTAACACTTTGAAGGCAAAATCACTGAATGCTGAACGTGTCAGATTGACTTTGAAAGAATATAACTGGAAGTCACAGACTTCATTCATTTCAGTCATTTTTCAAGAAATTTTGACGTTGACTATTTGACTGACAGACTTATATTGATGAAAGGCTATTTTTAGAAGACCCGGAGTGTAGATTGACAGAATTTCTCATCAATTATTATAGAGATAAATATTACACGGTCAAACATAGAACTGGTTATAATAATATTTAATATATTAGACTGGCTGTTTATGACTCTAAAACAAATATAATAATTTGTTATATGTATATTGTATTCCAGATTGATGCAGGGCGTTGTGCCATGCTACAACCTGAAATGCCTGCGCCAATCCAATTTAATGAAAAATTTAATAATGTTATATTTTATTGTTATTCTTATGTTTATATACACACATATACATACATACATACATATACATACATATATATATATACATACATATATATATATATATATATATATATATATATATATATATGTATATATATATATACATATATACATATATATATATTTATATATATATATACATACATGTATGGTTTGGTTTGGAGACCTACGGTCTACTTTTTGCAACACGAGGGCTAATGAGATCGGGACCTACTGCTTAAAGCCGATTCTGAACGGCTACGATCATCCATGCCACAGTGGGATTCGAACCCACGAACTCCGGATCCGAAGGCCAGCACCCTAACCAATCGGCCATCGTTCGGCCATGTATATATATGTATATTATATATATATATATATATATATATATATATATATATATATATATATATATATATATATATATATATATATATATATATATATATATATATATATATATATATATATATATATATATCACAATGTCAATTGTTTTGTATGATGAAGGATTGTAATGGCATTAATTTGTTCTTCTA
>CM063498.1:22493239-22495739 GCA_032207245.1 Pardosa pseudoannulata | reverse complement strand
CTCTTAGAAGCTATAGATACATATATTCACACCCTTTTGTTCATTTGGGTGTATGTATATACATTTATATGAATGTGTATGTATGTAATGTGTAAATTATATTTAAAAAGTTTTAATGTGACTTATCAGAAAAATGAAACTTAAATTCTGTAATTCATCATCTTAGAAGCTTTTAATTTTCATTAATTTCTTGATATTACTAGAATTTACATTGGTATAATATTTTTGGCTAAACTTTTCACAGTTATTTCATTTTTTTTATATTTCCAATAAATATATATAAAATTATTCGTCTCTTCAGAACGAATGAAATTTTTTATTCTACATTTACATACTATAATACATATATACTCTTCTTTGTAATTATATAAAACTTATATCTGTTTCTTCAGTGTATTACTCTAAATAAAAGATTGATCTTCAGTTAGTTATTAATACATTTCACTCATAGAAACTATACAAATGACATTGACACATGTATATATTTGTGTATATATGTATATATTTATAAAAGTGTGTGCATGTATGCAGATATGTACTAAATGTGATTATGTATATGGTGTATGCATTATATTTAAAACATATTAATGTGACTATCAGAAAGAACGAAACTTTTGATTCTATAATTCTTCATATTACCAGTAAATTTAAATTTTCATGAAATTCTTAATATATCTAAAATTTAAATAAGATTGCTTTTTTTACAAGCCTTTTTCATTCTATATCTTTTGTATTGCCAGTAAATATTTTCTCTAATCATTTTTATTTACCGCCTTGTTTTCATTTCATTTAAATAAATAAACCCGCCAGAAATAGCAGATAGAAATGGAAAACATCGCTTTAACCGCATATTCCCATTTTATTTTTATTTGTAACAGTTGATTTTTCCATCTTTTACGTACTTCTATATTATTTCTATTATATTGTAATTTTACTATTCTAATATAAATCCGTATTTATTTTTGAAATTTTATATTTTCTTTGATGAAACTTTTAAAAAAGAAAGAATTTTTTACTGTATTATAGAAAAGATGAATTCTTTATTTACAATAGACGTTATTCTTGGAATTTTAATCAAAGTAAGCAAAAACATAACAAAAGTGTAAAAATTGGATTACTTTTCTCTTTTATTATGCATATTTATGTATTAGACAGTAATAAATATTAGTTTTTGAGCTACGGCTTTGTTTGAAAAGAAATTGTTTACTCTTTGAAGTGAAAATAATAAGTTCATTTTTATCTTTTTAAAATAAATTTGTTTTCTGTATTATATATTATCTATATACCATTTTTAGTAAATTTAGTGTTTCAGTTCTTTTGATAGAGCAGAATTTTACATAGTTAATGAAATGAGATATAATCAAATATATAAAATCAGTATTGGAATTATGATATCTCTCCGTTCTTCACACGTTGTGTGCGGGTATATTTCGCAGCGGAATTGTACCTGGAGCGGGCGCTTTGCTCGTAAATTTTCTTATTCATTTAAATCTCAATAGATCAAAAATTATTTAATTTTTTAACCCACTTTTCATACTTTATATTGAAATATATAAACAAATATATAAATATATAAATAACAACCATAAGATTTTTGTAAACAAAAAAATATATTTTTTAGTGTATAAATTTATAATAGTATCGTAAATATGAAAAATCAAATAGAAATAGTAGTATATAGATTTAATTTACTTGAATTATGTTATATATAACCATTTATGTTATAAAAAATGAAAAGAGGAATTATAAAACTAATAATGTAAAAACTAGTTTTTATTTGTCTAAATTTTTCCAGAATCTATTTAGTAGACAAGAACATTTGGCTTCGTTTTTCTGTATATACCGTTATTTTTGTACCCACAAACAAACCATGTTGTTACACTAACCCTTACTAGGGCATGACCCGCGCTCAAGTATCATACTAGTACGTGCCCCGTATAAAATGTGTTAACAGATGTGTAGTGAATTTCTAATTTCAATATAAAGAGAACAAAATCAAGATTTCATTTGGTTTGGAGTGCTACGGTCTACTTTTTGCAATACGAGTTCTAATGATACCGGGACCTACAGCTAATAGCCGATTCCGAACGGCTACGAACATACATGCCACTGTGGGATTCGAACCCACGAACTCCGGTACCGATGGTCAGCACCCTAACCAATCGGTCATCGTTCGACAACAAGATCAAGGATTGAGATAATCAGAGTATAGAGAAAGTGTAAAAATGTTGTGGTCTTCTAGATTTTTGCGGAATATGATTTCATTAGGGTAGAATTAAAATCAAGAAACAAACTAGTTTTAAGACAAAGTCATGTAATTCCATAATAACTCTTCAAAGGATGTTTCTGTCGGCATACATGTTGCAGTCATTATCCAGAGAAGATTTAAGATGTTATCTGAACTTTGTCTAGGCATGAAGGCATTTCTCAAAGAACGTTCCTAATCGAAAACATGTTGCATTCAACATCTAGTCGAGGTATAGGCCACTTGTTTTTTCTA
>CM063498.1:22475739-22488239 GCA_032207245.1 Pardosa pseudoannulata | reverse complement strand
AATAAAAACTTGAATCCTTAGAGTTAGACACATTTAATTTCCAAGATATCTTTGCCGCCATTCCAAAATTCTTACTATTCATTAATGAGACCAGATGGTTACCTAAATTTATCTAACCGGTATTCCAGGTTCGATTGAGTCATGCGGATTGCCAGCGGTAACATATGAGCTTAGGAGTAATATATGCCAGATAGATCTTTCTTCACGAAAAACTGCACTCTTGTAGATAGGATCTCTATTATCACATCATAAAACCTTGATCAAGTAACAGCAAATTTTATATTTCTTTTCTATATAACTAGAAAAATATTTGTCCCATTTTTATAATTTTATTACCTTTTACAAATTAACTAAATGAAATAAGGACAACAAAAAGTAACTAGTTGACTACCAATCACTTGCCCTACTCACATTTGTACCCCTTTCACCTCGAATAAATGATATGAAGAGTTGTATCCTATTTTAACCTAATGAGGTCATTGTAAAAATAATACCTTATTGTTCTTATAAACATTCAAGATCATTTGTTAAGTTCAAATGAAGGAAGAACACTTTATTTTAAACTAAGCAAGTTAAGCTACTTTTATCCTATAATTGGCTGTAGATTCTGATAACACGAATATAACCAGATAACCTTTATTTTATTGTAGTTTATATAAGATTATCTTTAAAAAGTTATATGATGTTATGGAAATTTTTAAAAAACTATTTTAGTTACCCACATTTAAAAAAAAGGCTTTTTCTAAAGGTTTTCACAGTATTAGCCACTACTGTAGTATATATATATATATATATATATATATATATATATATATATATATATATATATATATATATATATATATATATATACACGTGTGTGTGTATATACATACATACACTCATACATATATATGTATGTATGTATATACGTATATATATACATATATACGTACATACATATATATATACATATATTCATATATACACACACACACACATATACATATATATATATATATATATATATATATATATATATATATATATATATATATATATGTGTGTGTGTGTAAAGTTACATATATATACACACATATACATACACACATACACATATATACAGATATATACACACATATACATACATATATATATATATATATATTTATATACATATATACACACACATATATATTTATATATAATAGGCAATTTAGACCATCACAAAGGGAAGAGAGTAATAACTTAGAGAGATAAAGAAGAATTTTTGAAAAGAGAAATGTAGTTTATTGTAGTGTCATTTCCTGGTGGCTTCTAGGGTGAGAAACCCATGCATCAGAATTTATAGGTGTGTAAGCCAGCCAGTCTGTTTATTAATGGTCAATTACGTTAAGAAAGCAAAACTAATTAAATAAAGAGTTTTATAAGAAGATAGAGGTCAGAAAAATTACCTTTGTTGTTTGTGTAAAAATATATAGAAATATAGAAATATATAAGTATCTCCCAAACATTATTTTATAATAGACTTTTTATAACGTTGGTTATTTTTTTAGGTTATAAGAGTATTACACAAACACACACACAGATATATACATACATATATATATATATATATATATATATATATATATATATATAATATTACGAATATCACCAAGTTGCAGATGGAAGCACAAGATCACTTTACAATAAAATGAAACAGAACAATATTTTTATACTCTGTATTATTTTTCACACATGTTTCTTTCCCTTAAATCTACTGCGGCACTTACATATAATTTTTCAACATGTCTTTGTTTATTTATAATTTTCTTGTCTTCTCAGGTACTACTTAGCAGGTGTTTTTCTGTTTTTTATCTTCACGAACGTACAACACACACGTCACATAACATATATTAAATGAGTTGAAGAAACTAAAATAGCTTGAAAGATCATCATTATTTTTCACTTTAATGTCTGAAAATGACGCGAATATCATTTGTTTGCATGTTTTTACTTTCGCTTTTTTTATCATGAAAAATGAAATTCCGTGCTTCTAGTCATTAAGATAACTACTCCGGACCTTAAGAGCACGAGAGAAAAAAATATGGAAACAAACTTACACCACCCTAACATTTATAAACATACGCTGCTTTAGTGTTTTGCGATCATTTGCTGGTTTTGAAATTATTTTGCTTCTTCCTGGTAAGAAAAAAATTAAAATAAGAAAAAAATTGCTCTCACCCCCTTCTCTAGAACAAAGACCGGAGACAAAAAAACCCCAAGTAAATAAATAACATAAAAGAAATGTTCCAATTTTATATATAAAATGTCCTCTCAGAAAAAGAAAATACACAAATCCATTTTGCGTAGAAATATTTTCAGTCATTTCGGTTTTATTATTATTATTTTTGTTTCCCCCTTTTTTTACAGATTTTTTTTTAATATTTTTTATTTTTAGCGGTGTATTTTTTGGTCATTTTTCAAACCGAATGTTTCTGCTTGTATATATATAAAAAACATAATAAATAAAAAAAAGTAAGTGACTCAGAAACAACCGTATTATTTAGAATAAAAATGGTAGGGGAAAATAAAGGGATTTTTTTTGTCTTTATTTATAGGGAGTTATAACCGAAAACCTGAGGCATCATAGAAAAGTCATTTTTCCCGAAGCTAGACCATTTCCCCCCGCAATGTTTTTTGTTTATTTATTTTTTTCCCTTTTGTCCTTTTAAATCTTTCATCAAATAGCGATCACTGGAAGTCCAAGGCAGAAGAGAGTTCTCCACTCAAAATGCTTCATTATATCGAAGTTTTTGTTTAGGGAATATTTTTCCCCATTTTTTTTTCTCATTCTTTCCGTTTTCTTTTTTTTTTTTTTTTTTTCTTTTTTTTGGGGGGGGGGGGGGGGGGGGGGGGGGGGGTTTTTTTTTTTTTTTTTTTTGGTGTGTGTGTGTTGTTTTTTTTTTTTTTTTTTTTTTTTTTTTGTTGTTTTTTTTTTTTGTTTTTTTTTCTTTCATGTCTAGCAACAGCTTTCATTTTATTTCCCCTCCCCGTTTCTTACAAGGTTAGAAACGGTTCAAAAAGTTTTTTTGAATACTGCTTCTGCAATTCGTGACACAGCGGAAGTTTTGAATTAAATTAGTGGAAGAATGTTTTGTCCTGTTTGTCTTGTGGTAAAAGATGTGTCCCTTTTAAAATACGAATGTCGGAGGATCAGTAAAAATAATTCATTCGATTAGTTTTTATTTGAAATATGAAGAAAGAGGATAAGAGGTTAGTTGTAATTAATCAAGTGTTTGTATTTAAGCAGTGGAGATCAAATAATAAAGCTGCAGGATAGATATTTTTGTTTCGTCTGGTGGAATGAAATTAGTAGTGCAGGGTAAATCTAATTCATGCTGCCGGAACTGTGCAATTTCTTCTACTTGCTACCTACAGCACTAGAGGTTGAGTAATAAGTAACCCCCCATATATGTCTCCGAAGAGATCATGGGTAACGTCATACCAAATTGGCCCCAATTTCAGCAACCTTCCAATGATCACTGAAAGGAGGTTCGTCGGACTACTATAGAAAACAATAGAGCCAATCTGGAAGTGGTGCAAACCGGCAAAACGGGACACAGAACAGTGTCCCCGGAGTAACTCTCTAAATGGAAAATACAAGCATAGTATCCCGAAAGGGAGTCTCTGGTTTTTAGTTACCATGGGAGTCACATTATCGCAAAGCCAATATCCCTGGAGTTTTATTTAGTAGGGAGCACAATCGTAACGTCATACCGATTAGGCTCTAATGACAGCAATCTTCCAATGATCCCTGAAAGAAAATTCATCGGGCTACCATAGAAAACAATAGAGCCAATCCGGAATTGGTGCAAAACGATAAAAGGGGACAAAGCACAGTGTCACCAGAGGGACTCTCTGACTGAAACATACAGCACAGTATTTTAGTAGGGACTCTTTGATTGTAAGTTACATTGGCATTTTCATGATCAAAAGCACGATATCCCTTGAGTTTAATCAAATGGAGACGTTAGTAGTCGGTAATTTCTAATACGTGTGATCGGCAACTATGCAGAGTTTTAGCAACCTGCTACCGACAGCACTTGTAATGCATTACTACCGTATACTTTTCCGAACAGCTCATGGTAACGCCGTACCGATCTGTGTTCAAAGATAGCAATCCCATATGATCAAAGATAAGAGTCTACCATCGACACCGGAGCAAAGAATATGGCTAATCCGGAAATAGTACAAACCAACCAAAAGGGTTACTGCACAGTGTTACCGGAGTAACTCTTTAACTGAAAGATACAAACACAGTATACCGAAAGGACTATCTGGTTTTTAGTTACCGTGGAAGTCACACTGTCCAGTTTAGATTTTCTCTGGATTTTGTCCTAATTTTAATGCGAGGAAATAAAAATTACGTTCGGGCACGACGATTAACGCATGTATTCATGACAGAAGTTTAAATTAACTCAGCAGCACAGTGTGCCCGAGCTGAGGAAAGTAATAGGGGCAATTCAAAGGGGATTTCACTTACAAATGTGGGTCCGATTTGCCCATCAATCCATTTATATATATATATATATATATATATATATATATATATATATATAATATATATATATATATATATATTGTAACAAATTTTCGTTACAGTAAATTTCCAGACACAGATTTATTTACGACCATTAGAAAACCTTCATGACGTGAAAATAACGAACGTGCATTTTGTGAGCACTTGAACTGAGCTCATCTTTACCTAGCGAAAGGAAGTTGTTTCGAGGTAGAATAGGATGCCGAGTAGAGGATTGTTAACACCCAGGACCATCTCAATCATTCTGTCTGAGAAATTCATTAGGATGCTGGTGAAGTGTTTCCAGTGTTAGTTTCAATGGCATCCAGAAGAAAGAGTCTCAGACGACAGAAATCCTCTACATTGTAAGGGAAGAAGCAATACTTCCCAACCTTGTTCTCCAAAGATTTGTCCGGAGACATCGATTAATGATCGACGAGATTGCTCTCGATTATTGCAAACTTCCCTTGGAACCGAGCTTGCACCTGTCCGGCTAGAGTTCTACAAGCGGTTTCACCACCAAGTCATCAACTTGATATCCGATCAGCTGAGATGGAAATTTGCGGTCAGATTACGATATAAAAAGACCAGAGTTCATGGCCCATGGAGAATTTTTGGATCGATCGAGTCTTCTGTGAGCGGCTGAGAGCGTCGAGGTGAGCGACTGAGAGTGTCCTCTCCTCCCCTTTCTCTCTCCAAATTATTAGGAAGCTGATTCCTGTAAAGATCATCATTTCATTTGTAGATATTCATCATTTTTATCTGTCTTCATCTTAATTTCAACATTGTGTTTTCTAATATAGATCTTTAGTCTGTACGTAGGCCTCCGCTATTTTTTTCAAATCCAATTAGAAATCAAAATGCTACAATACACACACACACACACACACACACACACATATATATATATATATATATATATATATATGTGTGTGTGTGTGTGTGTGTCTGTGTGTCTGTATTAATTTCAAACTGTATATGACATATTTAATTAGGACCTTGACTTGTCTATGAAATTGGTAATTGAAAATAAGAAGATTTAATCCATCCTGTTAAAAATATGTTTCTTTACGATACTATTACATAAAATAGTTATTTTTAAAGAAAAAACAAGAAGTAATTATTTTTTATTTCTTGTAATATAAAACAGCAGACGCTATTTCTTTTAAACAAAAACGAGAGTTAAAAATACCTGACAGATATTTTATTGCTTTCTATACATAAATATATGTATAATAAAAGGAAAAAATGTAATCAAATTTTTACACTTTTTCTTTGTTTTTGTTTGCCTTTATTCCAAACTCAAAGAATAAAGTGTATTTCAAATAAAGTATTCAACATTTTTATTCGTCATTTAGTTATAAATTTTCTTTCCTTTGTTTCTTCCTTTGAAAATTTTTTTCGTGAACATTCGAGATGTCAAAAATAAATTTCGTAATAGCACAGCCAAATAAATTGAAAACAAGTTGAAACAATGTGTAGGAACGTAAAGAGAAAAAAAGTGTTACAGATCAAAATGAAATCGTAATATATGGTTTTAGTGGTGTATCACGTTTCTCTTTGGTGTTTCTGTGGCTTTTATTTGTTCAAATATAATGAAAATAAGGAGATAGCTAAAGAAAGAGAGGAGTTACTTAATACCGTTACGATTATGCAACACAGAAAGAAGTTGATTGACAAAAAGCGAGTTAATTTTAAAAAAGATTTATAGTTATACTTAAAAGAAATAGTTTATATTTGGTGTATTTTTCCTTTTCTTCTATATAATTATATTTTTTCCAGTCTACTTCTTTGTTGGTTACATAAAAATATTAGTATTAAATAGCTCCTCATTTTTTTATCTAACTCTTATTAAATGGAGTTATGTTTCGAAAAGAGGTACAGTTTATAGTTAAATAAAAGTGGGATACTTAAAAAAGATTTAAGACTTTCATAATAAAATATTTTATTCTGTCAATATAATTTAAATGTAACGCTAATAATGTTCAATGATAAATAATTTTTCTTTTGTCTTTGGTTAAGAATTTTTTTCCAACTCATCAGGCGATACAGACATTGTCAAGACGCCTTAACAAGGCTACGAACCTGTTACTCATTTAGCATAACGGGGAGGACGTGTAGCTTAAGGTATGCTACGGACGCAAGTAACGTTAATCCCGCTGGGCCCTCTTAATTTTAAAATTAGGGACCCAGCAGAAGACCCCCAGGCTTGGCCTGCCACCTCCAGAGGTATCGTTTGAGAACTTGGAGAGCTTTGTGACCACGAACATATTTTACATGCCCCAGTCACCTTCAGCGAACACTGTGGATCTAAGGCCAGCTCCAGCTCCAAACCCGCAAACTTTCAGTTACCAGAACGCTGCCTTTGCCGACTGAGCTACTGCGGTGTTTTATCTATTTTTAAGTGGTACTTCAAGACATCTCTGAATTACTACCAAAGAGTTGATCGCAGGGATTATTGACTGACTAGATTTAATGGAACTTATAGTAAATTGAATTAAACTTATTCTATAATTGTTTATTCCATTTTAAGTTTTGAAGTACTATTATTATTATTATCATTTAATCCTTTTATGATTATCTTACTCGAATTATACTTACTGTA
The DNA here is from genome assembly GCA_032207245.1 of Pardosa pseudoannulata. Lineage (NCBI taxonomy): Eukaryota > Metazoa > Arthropoda > Arachnida > Araneae > Lycosidae > Pardosa > Pardosa pseudoannulata. The sequence goes on along the minus strand of CM063498.1, from coordinate 22,481,091 downwards.
AGAAATATATAAAGGTATAAAATTTTTGATCGCATTTGATGTTTAAATGAAATAAAGTACAAAATTACAGAATTTTTTCGAAAGACAATTTAAAGCAGAAAATTTTAAATATTAAATAACTTCTACATGACATTCATTCTTAAAATATCCATTTGATATTCATTTTCCTGCCAAGTGTTTTGCAGCATTTCAGCAGGTACTTTTTCATTGAATTCAGTGACACATCGTTTCATGTCATTGATATCCGAAAATGAACATTCGGTTTTCACATATCATACCAAAAGAAAAACTCAAGGCGTGTATTGTGAAGGAATATCGCCCTTTCCTCGTCCGTTCCGGCGATTAGGAAGTGTTTTGCCCTGTTTTAAACTGTCTTTCGCGGAAAGATGGCCGAAAACAATCCAACTGAGGCATGGATCGGAATTTTATGCAAAAAGTAGACCGTAGTGCTCCAATTCAAACCAAATCAAATTAAACTGTCTTTCCAAGAAAACAATCAGCATAAGTTTCATTTTATATTTTTTAAAGTGTCAAATAGAAAAGGATTTTAATTATTTTGGACCTCAATGCATTTATTGTGCAATGAAATAGTTTGTTTATGCACAGTCCAGTCACATTATTGTAGTAACCTGTCAAAATCTAGAATAACCACCTTTCGCAAAGGGTACCGCAGCGAGGCTTGCAGACAGACATTTGTTCCAAAATTGAATCATTTATTCCAAATTCCAAAACTTTCCAAAGAGCCATATTTATTGCAAAATTACGTCGAAGAGTCTATACAATCATTATTATCCAGATATGCTGCATCTACCAATAATCTGAAAAAGGATTTGTACTTCATTTGGAGTCAGTGTAGTTCGAGTAGAAAGTCAAAGAATTACATTACGCTTGATAACGTGAAATGTATTGCTTATTTATCATATACTAAATGTTGATATTTTTTTAACAATTTTTTAATAACGCGAAGATATTTAATTGTTAAGTATTTACCCAAAAAAGTAATTGTTGGTCAATTTATTATGGAAGCACTATACAGGCCGCCAGCAATATATGCCGAATGTAATTATTTGTTGTTTAAAATCCAAGTATTTCCTGTATCACAATTTGAGGAAGAAATTTGCATTAATTGTGTCTGTCCTTAATTCTGCATAACTCTAAATATGACTGATATCATTCAGCAGTATGTGTATGTTCTTAAAATAATGACAGTAATTACTCAGTAGCATTGATAAATTGCATCGTTAGTCGATTGATTTAACTCTTTTATGGACAGTGCTTTCGAAGCGAAACAAGTTATGAAATATTTTCTCTTCTTTTGAAAGACATACGATAGATTTTTTAGGTTTTGAATGTTTATGACATCTTCTACTCACAACAGACAGTATACAAAAGCTCTATACTTAACTTCATTTTTCATCTAAAATATACTTAGTTAAACTTACCTGGAAAAGTCAGTAATATGCTTTTTTCACTTAAAACCCCAAATAAAAAAATATCTATCCAAACAACACTTATAAATTGTTTATGTTTGGTTTAGTTTTGTACTGTTTTGCACCACGAGGGCTAATGAGACCGAGACTTACACCCTAAAGCCGTTTCCGAAAAGCTATGAACATCCATGCCTGTAGTGGGATTTAAACCCACGAATTCGATTTCCAGTACCTAAAATCAACTCTCTATCATGCAGCCATCGTTTTGCTGTAAATATAGATTTTTTTCTGTATTATATTATTTTCATGATAATTATGATTTCCCCCCAAACCTTTAAAAAATATTTTCACTCCATACAAGGGGCTGGGTTTTGCACTTTAATCACCCTTCAAATTCCAGACCACCCCCATAATAAATAAAAAAAATTATCCATTTACATTTATAAAGTTCATAGATACCATTTATGAACTAATTCATTAACCCTCTAAGCGGTTCGCACGTACAATTCCGTCAAACGGATGATGTCTTCAAAGCGGTTGTCAGGTACAATTTTCGACCTCCAAAAACGTTCCGAAAATGGATGTAATGTACATTTATGCCAGTGTTTGAGGTAGGAGGGTCAGGTCAATTGTTTAGACACTGCATCCCTCTTTGACTGACATTTATTGAGATATGCACCCCTACTCCCTGAGACACAAAGACGCTGATAGCTTTTCATGGCTTTGTAAATCTCTATTTCGAAGTATTTCGTTTGAGGTAACAGATGTATCTCTAATTGCACCACTTAAATATCTTGGATAACGTTCGTAAAAAAATGTAAATAAGTCTCTCAAAGAATATTTTTATCTGTACTTCTAGGATACATTATTTCTTATGTTATGATCTTCGAGACTTGATGAGCTTCATGTGTATTAAAAATTAACAATCTATAATATCTATTTATATATCTATTTATAACCAGAAGTAAAGGGACAATAAGGAGGGTGGGTTTCCCGTATTTCATTCTAGTCGACAAAGGGTGAAATAAAAAACCATAAAACGGTTTGGCGATTGACACAATAAACCTTTAGCGTATTTTTGGAGACTTTTTTAATCAGTGTGTTCCACTCGGAGGGTTAAATCCAAAATAATTTATATTAGTGACATTTAAAGGGTTAATGGGAAATATTACCTTCCTAGCTGAAAAATCTTCATTATAACATCCGAATTTTCATTCCTCATAAAACAAAAATTCATCTCAATTTACAATGAAATGTTTTCTCTAATATTATTCAGTTTCTAAATTTTTAAATGATCATTTTTTTGTAATACGGAACATTGCATTAAAAAACATAAAATGCATACACAAGTGGAGAATTAAAAAATCACTTTCTCTTAAAATATTTTTGGTATTTGTAACTTAAAAACTAATATTTATATAAAAATATACTTATTACCTTCTTTATTCTGTGAATCTTAATGACATTACTTTGAGCAATGCATTTTATTTCATTACATGATAATGGCTTTCTATTTAAATTTTCATTTCTTATCAGTTTTAAATAATTTTAGATTGAAAATGTCAGATACCATTAAAATTACAGTTTAGAGTGAAACAGATGTTTTAAATCAATTTGAAACAAATATTTATTTTCTATTAATATACGCTTTTCAAAAATTTTACTCCTAATAAGTGAATTCATGTTTTTTTTATTTAGTATATAATTTTAAAGTTATTTCACAAACACTAATTGAAATGACGAACGTAAATAACTATTTGAAAGCTAGAGCTTATTGAGAAGAATTTATGAAGAATTCTAAACATAAAAGAAACAAATCAATTTATTTTCGGGATAAATCGAAAAAATAGCTGTTATAATAAAATTTTTGTCTTGAAAAATCCTCTTAAAATATCACCAAATGTGTTATTAAAATATTAAATATTTCCCAATCATAGCGCATTTATATTTTTATCAATGTCTTATATTGACTTTATTATTCACTTTTATTCAAACCGTTCTTATTGCGAAGCATCTCGGAATTCATCATTAAATATCTTACATTCACATTAATAAGTTGTATCATCATATTACTTTAAGTAATAAGTTGCAGAAACGTATTCGTTTCGTAAAAACGTTCTTATCTTTCTTTAAATTACGAAGATAAGCTTCTAAATGCTAAATTAAGTGTCAAATTACATGAAATTCTCTTCATCTATTTTTAAAGTACATTCATTGAATTTCTTTTATTTTTTTTTAGTTTATATGATCTTTCCAAGATATTTTTTCGGTGATAAAGTAAATTTAATTATTTATATTTCTGTTAGGTATAATACCAGAAAAAGCGAGTGTTATTTCTAACGCAATAAATTCTAGCTAAAACTAAAGAGTATTTTTCCATTCAAAGGCGATTTCCGTTTAAAAAAAATGCATGTTCTTACTTTAAAAATCAATCAGCGCTTTAAAAAATTTGAAAGCTGAAGCTGATTATTTACGTAAAATAAAACAAGATGTTTAGCGGCATAGAAATCATGTCTCAAGTTAAAGGAATTCGCAATCTTGCGTAAGAAACAACATAAAAAATATATATGCATATAATATTCAGCTATTTATTGCGAAAAGTTTATTTTCGATGTTAAGAAATATTATATGCTGTTGCAATATTAGATGAAAGGAAAGCGTGTAATTTATTCATGCGTTAAAGTAAACGATGATTAAAAAATATAGGTGTCAAATTACTAAAACTCAAATTTAAAGTAAAAAAAAATGAGTTTTACATATTAAAGAAAGCTTGTGTAATGCATACACAATAATGTCTGACGGATTTTTAATTATCATATGATATTCATTAGGGAACATGAATTTTAAAGAAACATATTACACAAGTTAGGAAAAAAAATTAGTCTTAAAGTTTCAAATGAGTTTGAATAAAAATATCCTCATTATGTATATTTTTTTTAAAAGAATCATTGACTTTAATGTAAACATTTTCTTTTACTAGGTTTTAACTGAAAAATGATAATTAAAAAACAGCATGCCAGTGATAAAACTTCAAGAAATGTATTTAAGATGAGACTTTTTTTTATCACTTCGGCTTCATTGTTTATGTAACATAAGAATTTTTTTTCTTTTCATAAGTTTCAGGTCTTTCGTGAAACGTTTTATAAATGGATATTAAATATATATTAAAGTCAATTAAAAATGGTCGAATGATATTTCTTTGAAACTAATCATCCGGGACTCACTTACGAATGTCTGAAGTGTAAATATATATGTATAAATAACAGTTTGCTTTTCTTATTTTTTTTTCTCGTTTCTCTTTTTGCATTTTAGCAATTTCTGTTCTTTCAAAATATTCCCACCTGGAATCCGGTTGAAGTCAGTTTAACTTTTTATAGAACTATTTCTAGACTATTTTTTACTAGACTTTTAACTAACATCCTTTCAACCAATTTCTTATCATAAAATGTTATGGCTTCATAGCTTCCATTTTGTCTAGTCAAAATTAATAAGATCACGTGAGATTGCTAAACATAAGACCCTTGCTCGACAAGAATTATTAAAAGTGTTTTTCTGTGAAATTATTATAACATTAATTAAAATTAAAAAACAACAAATCTGACAACAGTTCAATTTTTATTAATCTAAACCTTTTTTAGCTACTACAACATATACAATATATATATATATATATATATATATATATATATATATATATATATATATATATATATATATATTGTAACAGCGTGATTTAGCGGTGTATCGTCATCAAAGAACTTTGCTTTGAGAGGTGGACTTGTGTGGATACAAAAGGATTGTTTTCCCCGGCACCATGAAGTCTACACGGCTGTGCCCTATAGTAAAGGAACAATATGCCAGACGACACGACACCTTCACTGACAGCCGAAAAAAATGATAACGGGAACGACAAAGGATTTGC
>CM063498.1:22348239-22473239 GCA_032207245.1 Pardosa pseudoannulata | reverse complement strand
TAGAAAACCTGCTGGTATTTATTAATTTACTTTTACTTTCTACTCCAAAATATGAAACCTTCAAGAAACGAGATGTGAATTTTAAGAAAACGAAAAGAAGGAAAGGTAATGCCTTAGTATTCGTGTCAAATTCTCCGCAGTCATAAGCTCAAAATTGCCCCCACTGAGTCACCATTGTGCAATTTTCACGCCATTTCTTTCCGACTGTCAAATTCCACCAAGTTCCAGATTGTCCGGTGAAGGGAAACGCATTGTTCTCACGCAAAATATCGAGTTTACGACCCACTTTCACGCATTTGGAAAGAAGAAAAGAAACAAAAACTCTAACAAGGATGAAATTGGCGGTGGTAACTACTATATAAACAAAATGAGATGAAAAGTTTTTTTACTTTTATTTCTCTTTGCATGAACTCCAACTGGGCAATTATTCCCAGTTTGTTTCTCATTTGCTTTTGACACATGAGAGTTATTGTTATAGTTTGTACTTTCTTTTTACTTTTTTTTTCACGATGTATGTGGTTCATTTCCCATGACACAGGTGTTATAATGAGTAGGAATTCTAATAAGATAAATATGTATAAAGTATATAAAAAAACCTTAACTGTTATCATTGACAAAAAATAGATTCTGTGAGATACGGTTGTGATCTATAAGGAATTGCATACCTACTTTTCCTATTTAAAATATCGACTGCCTTTCATGCTGAAATTATGCTACGCTCTGAAACCTATTTTTAATTACATCTAACCTTTTTATTTTTATAATAAATATGCCTAGAATAACATCACTTTCGGTTGACTGGGAGTCATTTTAATTATACCTATATTGAATCATTACAATAATACTACTCAATGAAATCGTAAAGACTATAATATTGATCACTGAAACAGTAATTGCAATAATATTGATCTCGAAATTTTATATACCTTTAAATTTCTAAATTACGGTAAAATGCAAAATTTTAATTTTTTTACTTTATTTGATTTACCCATGGAACGTAAAGTATAGCAAAACATACTGTAATTATTCTATTCTCTGAAATACATTTTTTAAATTACATCTACAGTATTTTTAATATATACATCTGTCCAAAACATACAGTCTAGATTGGCCTAGAGATGTGTTAAAGTTAGTAATTCACTGCAATAATATTGATAAATTAAACTATAAATTTAATATTATTGATATTGAAACCTTAAATATTTTTAAATTTTTGAAATAAGGTAAAATGCAAAATTTTACATTGGTTAATTTAACTATTTGAGTTATCCACGGAATATAACGTAAATCAACACTTACTATAACTATCGTACACGCTGAAATACATTTTTAATTACACCTGTAGTAATTATATCACATAAATCTATCCAAAAGACACAGTCTAGATTGGCCTAGAGAGGTGACATTTACATTAATAATTTCTTACTGTAAATAATATTGATAAATTAATTTATAATTTCAATATTATTGATCTCGAAACCTTATATACCTTTAAATTTTTGAAATAAAGTAAAATGCAAAATTTTGCATTGGTTACTTTACTATTTGATTTACCCACGGAATATAACGTAAATCAACACATATTTTAATTATCGTACAGACTAAATACATTTTTAATTACATTTATAGTAGTTACTACATATAAATCTGTCCATGATAAATTAAATTAATATTAAATTTAATGCTATTGATCTTGAAACCTTATATACTCGGTCTCATTAACCTTCCTGTTGCAAAATAGGAGACTTTAGTGCTCCAAACCAACCAAACTTATATACCTTTAAATTTTTCATGTAAGGTAAAATGCAAAATTTTACATTGGTCACTTTATCTATTTTATTTACCCACGGAATATAACGTAAATCAACATGTACTGTAATTATCGTATATGCTGAAATACATTTTTAATTACATCTACAGTAATGATTTCATATAAATCTGTTCAAATGAAACAGTCTAGATTGGTCAAGAGATGTTTCATTTAAATCAATATCATTTTCACTGTAATAATACTGATCAAGTTAAAAATGGTATAATATTCATATTCAAATTTAAATTACCGTTATACATTTGAAATAAGGTAAAAAGCAAAGTTTTACATCCGTTACTTTATCTATTTGATTTACTCACGGAAAATAAAGGACAGCAACATACACTGTAATTATTCTATGCCCTGAAATACATATTTTAAGTAAAATCTATAGTAATTTTTTAATATAAATCTGTTCAAAACAGATAATATAGATTAGCCTACAGATGTGCCATTTAAGTTAATATTTTTCACTGTAATAATATTGATAAATTAAATTATAAATCAATAATATTGATCTTGAAACCTTATATACCTTTAAATTTTTTAAATAAGTTAAATGCAAAATTTTACATTGGTTACTTTATTTGATTTACCCACGGAATACAATGTAAATCAACACATTCTATAATTATGATACAAGCTGAAATATATTTTTAAATTACATTTATAGCAATTATTTCATATAAATCTGTCCAAAACAAACAGTCTAGATTGGTCTAGAGATGTTTTATTTAATTTAATATTTTTCACAGTAATAATATTGATAAATTTAATTATTAAATTTAATATTATTAATCTTGAAACCTTCCATACCTTTAAATTTTTTAAATAAAGTAAAATTCAAAAATTACATTAGTTACTTTATTTGATTTACCCACGGAAAATAAAGTAAAACAACATATACTGCAATTATTCTATTCGCTGAAATACGCTTTTTTCAATTACATCTACAGTAGTTTTTTAATATAAATTTGTCCAAAACAAACAATCTAGATTGGTCTAGAGATGTGCTATTTAAGTTAATATTTTTTACTGTAATAATTCTGATAAATTAAATTATAAATTCAATAATATTGATATGAAACATTATGTACCTTTAAATTTTTGAAATAAGGTAAAATGAAAAATTTTGCATCGGTTTCTTTATGTATTTGATTTACTCACGGAAAATAAAGTACAGCAACATATACTGCAAATATTCTATGAGCTGAAATACATTTTTTTAATTACATCTGTAGTAAAATTTGTAATGTAAATCTGTCCAAAACAAACAGTCTAGATTGTCTCCAAGCCGATGTCAATTTTTGTCATTTAAGTTAATATTTTCACTCTAATAAAATTGATAAATTAAATTATAAATTTATTATTATTGATCTTGAAGCCTTATATACTTTTAGATTTTTTAAATAAGGTAATTTATGTAATTTAAACACGGTATATAACGTAAATCAACACGTACTTTAATTATCGTACACACTGAAATACATTTCTAATTACATTTATAGTAATTATTCCATATAAATCTGATCAAAAGAAACAGTCTAGATTGGTCTAGAGCTGTTTCGTTTAAGTCAATAACATTTTCTCTGTAATAATACTGATCAATTAATTTAAAATTCTATAATATTGATCTTCAAATTTTATTTTCCTTAAAATTTTGAAATAAGGTAAAAAGCAAAACTTTCCAAGAGTTTATTTCTCTATTTGAATTACCAACGAAAATAAAGTACAGCTACACATACTTTAGTTATTCTATTTGCTGAAATAAATTTTTGAATTACATATATAGTAATATTTTTAATATAAATCTATCCAAAACAAATAGTCTAGATTGGCTCCAAGCCAATGTCAGTTTAGTTAATATTTTTCATCGTACTAATATTGGTAAATTAAATTATAAATTAAATATTATTGATCTCGAAACCTTATACACCTTTACATTTTTGAAATAAGGTAAAATGCAAAATTTTACATCGGTTACTTTATTTGATTTACGCACGTAAAATAAAGGATGGCTACACATGCTGTAATAATTCTATGCGCTGGAATTCCTTTTTTTTTAATTACATCTATAGTAACCTTTTAATGTAAATCTGTAAAAACAAACAGTCTAGATTGGTCTAGAGATGCTTTATTTAATTTAATATTTTTCTCCTTAATAATATTGATAAATTAAATTATAAATTTAATATTATTAATCTTGAAACCTTATATACCTTTAAATTTTTGAAATAAGGTAAAATGCAAAAAAAAAAAAAAAAAAAACAAAAAAAAAAATACATCAGTTACTTTATTTATTTGATTTACACTCGGAAAATAAAGTAAAGCAACACATACTGCAATTATTCTATGCTTTGAAATACATTTTTTTAATTACTTTTATAGTCATTTTTTACTATAAATTTATCCAAATCAAACAGTCTAGATTGGCCTAGAGATGTGCCATTTAAGTTAATATATTTTACTGTAATAATTCTGATAAATTAAATTATTAATTCAATAATAATGATCTTGAAACGTTATGTACCTTTAAATTTTTCAAGTAAGGCAAAATGTAAAATTTTAAATTGGTTAATTTATTTATTTGATTTACCAAAGAAAAATAAAGTAAAGCAACACATACTGCAATTATTCTATGAGCTGAAATACATTTTTTAATTACATCTATAGTAATTTTTTTAATATAAATCTGTCTAAAACAGTCAAGATTGGCTTTAAGTCAATGTCATTTTGTGTCATTTAAGTTAATATTTTTCATTGTAATAATATTGATAAATTAAAATATAAATTTAATATTATTGATCTTGAAACCTTCTATACCTTTAAATTTTTTAAATAAGATAAAATGCAAAATTTTATATTCGTTTCTTTATCTGTTTGATTTACACACGAATATAACGTAAATCAACACGTACTATAATTATCGTACACGCTTAAATACATTTTTTAATTACTTCTATAGTAATTATATAAATCTGTCCAACTCAAACAGTTTAGATTGGTTAAGAGATGTTTCATTTAAGTTAATATAATTTTCCCTGTAATAATACTGATCAATTAAGTTAAAAATGCTATAATATTGATATACAAATTTAATCTACCTTTAAACTTTTGAAATAAGGTAAAAAAGAAAACTTTACATCAGTTACTCACGGAAAATAAAGTACGTCAACACATACTGCAGTTATTCTATGCGCTGATATACATTTTTTAATTACATCTATCGTAATTATATCATATAAATCTGTCCAACTCAAACAGTATAGATTGATCAAGAGATGTTTCATTTAAGTTAGTATCATTTTCCCTGTAATAATACTGATCAATTAAGTTAAAAATGCTATAATATTGATATACAAATTTAATTTACCTTTAAACTTTTGAAATAAGGTAAAAAGCAAAACTTTACATCAGTTACTCGCTGAAAATAGAGTATAGCAACAAATACTGCAATTATTCTATGCGCTGATATACATTTTTTAATTACACCTATAGTAATTACATCATATAAATCTGTCCAACTAAAACAGTCTAGATTGGTCAAGAAATATTTCATTTAAGTTAGTATCATTTTCCCTGTAATAATACTGATCAATTAAGTTAAAAATGCTATACTATTGATATACAAATTTAATCTACCTTTAAACTTTTGAAATAAGGTAAAAAGCAAAATTTTACATCAGTTACTCACGGAAAATAAAGTACGTCAACACATACCGCAATTATTCTATGCGCTGATATACATTTTTTAATTACACCTATAGTAATTATATCATATAAATCTGTCCAACTCAAACAGTCTAGATTGGTCAAGAGATATTTCATCTAAGTTAGTATCATTTTCCCTGTAATAATACAGATCAATTAAGTTAAAAATGCTATAATATTGATATACAAATTTAATTTACCTTTAATCTTTTGAAATAAGGTAAAAAGCAAAACTTTACATCAGTTACTCGCTTAAAATAGAGTATAGCAACAAATACTGCAATTATTCTATGCACTGAAATACATTTTTTTAATTATATCTATAGTAATTTTTTAATATAAATCTGTCCAAAACAAACAGTTTAGATTGGCTGAGAGGCGTTTCATTTAAGCCGTTCCAGACAGCCAGAGAGGGGAAATAGTAATTATAACACGAACATTTCTTTCGGCGTTAATAAATCATAAAACACAATATGTATATAGAAGTTTCGGCGTCGAGGCTTTATTAAGAGATCTGCATTATATTTAGGAGAACGGCGTCATTTTTCAAACCCTTACAGGGGGGAAGCATTTTGTGGGCTGAAAAGGACGTTTAAACATTTTCTTTTAAAAGCTGTCGTGTTTTTAATCTCGAGCCAAATTAATCACGCTCGGCCACGTGGACGGGAAAAATCCATGTACCAAAAATTGCTTTATACTTGAACTCTGTCTCGACCAGTTTTATAAAAGAGAAAAATTTAGCATAATAGTTCGAGAATTAATTTTTTTTATTTAAATTTTATTTATTTATTTTTTTTTTTACTTCTTTCCGTTGTGTTGAGAACTGAAACTATTTTCCAGTACCGTGTGGTTTGCGGAGTGATTAAAAATGTTGGTTTTGAAAGCATTGTTCGTCTTAAATTTAATTTCGGAAAACTTTTACGGTGTAAAGAAAAGGATAGAGAAAAGAACAATTCCGCTTTATTTGCCAAGTAGAAGATTCTGTATGCGCATGGCACTGGAGAGGCATGGAGGAAGAAAATGTTTTTAGATCAAAAGTTGACTTGAATAATGGAGTGAGAAAGAGGTTTATACTTAAAGAAGAACGAAGGTAAATGTGCGTGTGATGGAAATAATAAATGGTTCACGTTATTCACGTTATAATTAGAAAATATAATAAAAGGAGTACACAATTTAGTTATGTCTCAGTTTGTAATGTATATATTTATACATATATATATATGTATATATATATATATATATATATATATATATATATATATATATATATACATATATACATATATATATATATATATACATATATATACATATATATATATATATATACATATATACACACACACATACATACATACACACATACACACATACACACATACACACATACACACATACACACATACACACATATATACATACATACATACATACATACATACATACATACATACATATATATATATACTTACATGAGCCGGTTTCTTTGAAAGCGGTTTAGGCTCATTTTGGCAAAAAATTAGGTAATGATAAAAATGAATACAATTTACTATGACCTTTATAAAAAATTGTATTACGTTTTATATAAAATTACTAGTTTTATATAAAACATATAAAACTAGTGTAATAACATATATCCATATTTTTCCAATTATTCAAGTGTAAAACCTTAAATATCACAATATAAAATAAAATGCACTTAGACCACGTTCAAAGAAATTGGCTTTAATATATATATATATATATATATATATATATATATATATATATATATATATATATATATATATATATACATGATATATAAATATATATACATATGTTTGACCATGTTCAATCCCTTATTTGATATTTACATTAAGATAACTGTGAACGCTCTAGAATTTAGAAGGAAATATTGTTGTTGGCTGGAACAAAGATATACACTACATAGTTAATAATTTTAGTCTACTTTATTAAATCTTAGATTTTTAACGAAATTTTAACTATGCTTAGAATAATGTTATGTGTTATAAACTAAACTAAACTCTCCGACTCTATCTCAACTAGGTAACAATGACTTACGGTATCAATCTACGTTTTCGAGACCAAACGCCCTGGTATGAAGCATATGCCCCGGTTAGGTGGTCAGCCTAAAGCGAAACACTCACTGTTTATTTCCCAAACATGTTTGGTCCAGCTTGTCCTACCCACTGAAGCGATGGATTGCTGAGTCAACCTTGCCCAACAAGAAAATTGAATCTCGGACCTGTGTCTTGGGAGAGCGAATGTTATTAATTCACTAACTAATGCAATGTTTTTGTTTTATTTTACTTCTTTACATTGTGTTTAGCTGAAACTATATTAGTTCAGAGAAACATATTTCAGAGATATTCAGAGAAACCTAAAATATATAGAAATACATTCCTTCATACGAGAAGGTAATTTTTTGGAAGGTAGAATATAACAATTAATGGTTAGTTGGTAAGTTTGAAGCGTTTACTTTCTATTGCTACATGAGAGTTAATGAAACTAGCACCTTCTCCTTCGAACTAATTTTGAGAGGTTGTATGGGGTTCAAACTCTAGAAGTATGGAACCTGTAGAACACCGTCCTACTCACTCATCTATAGACTAAAGGCAGTTCGAGCTATAGCCGTGAATGCAAGGTCAAAAACACACAAACAAATAAGGATTGAATGTAGATAGATATTTCACACCTACGAATGAGCTTTATTATCAATGCGTGCAAACTCACGTGCAAAAATAGCAGAATTTAGTGTACTAAAGAAATGTTAAATCAGCTTGCAGTTCCATTCTTGTCAAACATAAAAAAATTAAAGCATTAAATTTCGAGTTAATATTTTATTTTTTTAGAAAAAAACCATGCATAATTTTTCCTAATATCATAGTTTTTGGACTGTTAATTTTACCTGTGTAAAATTTCCCCTTCCTTTTATTGTATATTTATATTAATAAAGATGATTCTTTTTTATATTGAGAATTCAAGAAAGTCGATCATAATTACACTTAAGAAAACTGAAAATAAAAATTGCGAGATTAAAAAAAATCCCCTTTGGAGTTACTTTAGTTTAATGCAGATGTAGAATCTAACAACCTTCAAGTATAATTTTACCCATCGTAACATGTTTTAGAATTTACTTACCCCGGGGATAAAAGACGAAAAAAACATACAACCTCCTCAATGCCTATCTCTTTTAATCTTCACTATAAAATTAATCATAGCAGAAAGATAACGCTTAGGTAAATACATTTTCCATGTTTTTTTTATCCCTCGACACTCTATCCCGCCCAACCAAATATACTGAATGCTTGCACTGCTCTTCCTGCAGTTTGCGATGAGCATATAATGGCCTAGTGCATTAACAATGATAAAAGTAAAGAAAAAAACTTAAAAAAATAAGAATTCTTAAAAATAGCCGGAAAATTACTGTGAGTTGGCTGGAGGAAATCCTTGAGCAAATTAAAATAAAAATCCAGTTTGGCATCATTTCGCTGATGCTATCACATTATGGCTTACGAAAAGTGTCTCAAAAGATACGGTGACTTGACTACACTTGTAGAGTTTATATTTTGGCAGGCGTGCCAAAAAGTCTCCCCTCTTGCCAACGTTTTGTGTCTCATGCTAATAGCACAGGCTGGGGATATCTGTTGCTCACAGCCTTGTATTTAAAGTAATCGATCATTGTTACATTCGTTAGATGTTCCTTTTTTTTAAAAAAAAAAAAAAAAAGATAAAGAAAAGCTAACTGAAAAGTTGGCTTTTATGCCTAGATGCTTCCCTTCATGAACAACCTTTTGTAAGTTTCGTAAAAAAAGACGAAAAAAAGAAACGAACATGAATCGTTCTTTTATTCGAGATTTGTTGTTAAAATTTTTCTTGCGTTTCTTGTGACATCTCTCTGCGAAACAGCATGACTTGTTTGTGCTACTTTCTGCCACCGAACTGGCAGATTCAAAAAATAATTTTTTTTCATAATCTTGGGAGTATTGTGTTTCATGTATTTGGAAGGATTTCAAAATTAAAATACGCGTAAGACATTCTATTGTATGTTGGAGATGTTTTAAATGAAAAAAGACATCGTTACAGATAGGAGTAACTTAGTTTCTTAAATCCAGTTTTTTTTAAATAAAGAAAGGTAGTGTTTTTATTATCTATCTATTTAACTACTTTAAAAAAGAAATTACACGTCAGGATTTGCCAAGGATTTACATTTATTTTAACGTTAATTTTGTCAATGATTTGTCTCCCTTACTAACATTTCTTGGTTTGTAGACTTGCAATTTATTTTAACACTGACTCCATTTAACACGACCCCTAATCATTTGACATAGCAGCAAAAAGTTTACTCAGGCCAAAAAGACGTCCCCAAACATGTCTGCCAGCAGTGGGAATCATACCTAAAAGTAAGAAAAACTCAGTATTTTAAGGTAAAAAGGGACCTACAAAATGACAGATTTTGACCAAAAACATAAAACGACTTTTTTTCTGAAAAATTCAAGTTAAGTTTACGCTTCATAATCAGAAGATAATTTCCGAATAACATATTAATTCTTCTTTTGGAAGTTCTGTCTTCACTTATATAGTGTCCTTCTAGATGTTCTTTCAATATTTAAAAGCTAATTTGTAAATATTTACATATTTAATAACAATAGTTTCTCAAAATGAATTAAAAACTACTTTTTTTCATGTAAGCAGTAAGCGTTATAACTGCACTCAAAGAGATAAAGTAATACTTCTCAAAAATCAAGAATAAATATTGATCCTCTAGCTGTAGTATTTGCTGTGATATTTAACATGAAACACAGTTTTTGTAAGGATATTCAAATATTTTATTAGAAAATGACACATTTAAAGCATTTATTCAATCGAAAAATTTAACATTTTAACAAATAATTAATCGTAATACATTTATAATGTTATTATGCTTTCTGTTTAATTATTGTTGCAATATACACATTTTTTATTTTCAATATTGTTTCTTTAATTTTCTTATGTCCTCCTCTCCAAAAGAAAGAAATTAGTCACTTTATAATGTAAACAAAAGTTTAGGTATTATAATACAATAAAATATATAAATTACTGGAATATCCAATATCTGCAATATTTTCTGGGATATTTTATATGAAACATAGTTTTTGTAAGGATATTCACATATTTTATTAGAAAATGACACATTTAATGCATTTATTCAATCGAAAAATATTAACATTTTAACAAATAATTAATCGTAATACACTTGCACTATTATTATGCTTTCTGTTTAATTATTGTTGCAATATACATTTTTTTATTTTCAATATTGTTTCTTTCATTTTCTTATGTCCTCCTCTCCAATAGAAAGAAATTAGTCAATTTATAATGTAAACGAAAGTTTAGGTATTATAGTAAAATAAAATAAATGAATTACTGGAATATACTCTAGTTGCAGTATTTGCTCTGATATTTAATATGAAACACAGTTTTTGTAAGGATATTCAAATATTTTATTAGAAAATGACACATTTAAAGCATTTATTCAATCGAAAATTATTAATATTTTAACAAATAATTAATCGTAATACATTTGCACTATTATTATGCTTTCTGTTTAATTATTGATACAATATATGCATTTTTTATTTTCCATATTTTAATTTTCTTATGTCTTCCTCTAAAATAGAAAGAAATTAGTCACTTTATAATGTAAACGAAAGTTTAGGTGTTATAGTACAATAAAATAAATGAATTACTGGAATATACTCTAGCTGCAGTATTTGCTGTGATATTTAATATGAAACATCGCTATTGTATGGATATTCAAATATTTTATTAGAAAATGACACATTTAAAGCATTTATTCAATCGAAAAATATTAACATTTTAAGAAATAATTAACCGTAATACACTTGAACTATTATTATGCTTTCTGTTTAATTATTGTTGCAATATACAATTTTTTTTTATTTTCAATATTGTTTCTTTCATTTTCTTATGTCCTCCTCTCCAATAGAAAGAAATTAGTCACTTTATAATATAAACGAAAGTTTAGGTATTATAGTAAAATAAAATAAATGAATTACTGGAATATACTCTAGTGGCAGTATTTGCTCTGATATTTAATATGAAACACAGTTTTTGTAAGGATGTTCAAATATTTTATTAAAAAATGACACATTTAAAGCATTTATTCAGACGAAAAATATTAATATTTTAACAAATAATTAATCGTAATACATTTGCACTATTATAATGCTATCTGTTTAATTGTTATTGCAATATACAAATTATTTATTTTCAATATTATTTTTTTCATTTTCTTATGTCCTCCTCTCCAATAGAAAGAAATTAGTCTCATTATAATGTAAAGGAAAGTTTAAGTATTATAGTAAAATAAAATAAATGAATTACTGGAATATACTCTAGCTGCAGTATTTGCTCTGATATTTAATATGAAACCTAGTTTTTGTAAGGATATTCAAATATTTTATTAAAAAATGACACATTTAAAGCATTTATTCAGACGAAAAATATTAATATTTTAACAAATAATTAATCGTAATACATTTGCACTATTATAATGCTATCTGTTTAATTGTTATTGCAATATACAAATTATTTATTTTCAATATTATTTTTTTCATTTTCTTATGTCCTCCTCTCCAATAGAAAGAAATTAGTCTCATTATAATGTAAAGGAAAGTTTAAGTATTATAGTAAAATAAAATAAATGAATTACTGGAATATACTCTAGCTGCAGTATTTGCTCTGATATTTAATATGAAACCTAGTTTTTGTAAGGATATTCAAATATTTTATTAAAAAATGACACATTTAAAGCATTTATTCAGACGAAAAATATTAATATTTTAACAAATAATTAATCGTAATACATATGCACTATTATAATGTTTTATGTTAAATTATTGTTGCAAAATATACATTTTTTATTTTCAATATTGTTTCTTTAATTTTTTTATGTCCTCCTCTCTAATAGAAAAAAAATTAGTCACTTATAATGTAAATGAAAGTTCAAGTATTATAGTACAATAAAACAAATGAATTACCGGGATAAAGCAGTCATTCAGCTGCAAACTTTTGATTTCGTTATAATAATATGTGACAAGCGTGACTTTTTGAGACAAAAAAGACACCTTTTGGTCATATTTTTGATCAAATTTTGCAATTTTGAATTTACTTTCTTTGCTACTCTTCTAAAGTTAAGACTAAAAACATTACTGGTTACAAGAACAAAAATTAAATTTAAAAATAAAATAAAATATAATCCCCAATATAATAATAGCTTAAGTGGGATTATTATTATATTATTAATTATTATTAATTAACCTAAGTTATTATTATATATTATAAATTATCAGAGTCCGTCTGTCCTTGAATTACTGAAACGGTTGGAATGGATAAAATAATCCATAATGGATTCTTTATGAATTAGGGTTAGCAAAATTCAAAGCGAGTGAAGTTTATCTTCTAAAGTATCGATACGATTCTAAATTAAATTGGTATAAATATGCTTCACATCACAGCGAAAAATACTGTTGTCTTTAAAACGTTCGAAATACAATCTTTCCTCTCATTTCGACCGTTTGATGCCATTATTTCAAGCCTTATTTTCTCTGGTTAAGAGCAGACGATTAAATTTATCAGTTTATCACATAATGAATAGGTAAAAAAAATCTAACATTAAGACGTCCTTCCTTTAACCATCTCATTTTAATTTACTTAAATATCGTCTGCATTATTTTCATACGTTTTACCACTGCACTTTGTTATTACGTAAATAATTATCTTTTATGCTTGGCTTAAATAATAGATTAGGTACATATGTGATAATTTTAAATTTAATCATCGATTATATTTTGTTGCAAGATAATTCTCATCCAAAAAATAAACTACCTGCCTCATAGAGTAGTTTACAATTCTGGAAAATTAAAAATTTCACAGATCCAGCCATATGACGAGCTATATGCTAGTAAATCAATATAATAATAAAGGCGAGCAAATGTTATTGTTTTGAAACATAAAGACATTATTAATGACCGCAAATACAACTTGCAAAGCTATAAATTTAAAATCATATATCAAAACAGAATAATCCAATATTTGTTACCCAAAAGCATCTATGAAATGTATACATCTAAATAATTCAGCATACATTGGCCTTGTTACAAATTTTATTAAATTGGCCAATAATATATGCGAAATGATGTCACGCGAATAAATAATTAAGGTCAATAGAATTTTAGATAGAAACAATATTTAAAAAAAAAAAAAACATAACTGGTTTCAATTCTCGTCCTGAAACAGAAACAAATATATCACGAAATACCCTTAAAATTATTCGAAAATCGAAATTCAAAGAATGCTTCTAAACACGCAAATATGTTTTATAAAACTTTAAACTTTCCTAGATAATAAATTGTTATACGTACGTCTATTTAGAATGATTTAATACGTAATTTAGAACATGCTACTAACTATTGAAGAAACATTCTTCATAATCCTGTATCTGCTTCATTTTTTTTTCTGTCTTAAATCTATTTTTTAAAGCTTTATATTGAAGTATTGAGATCATTTACCATATATTTTGGTTGCGCATACGCTATCTTCCACTTTGTATGTAATTATAAAAATTTTTATCTTCCTATTGCGTGAGTGTATTGAAATTATTTTGATGAAAAATATTTTGCAGAACCTCTCGATATATTATTCAAAAATATATTTATCAATATCAAACTAATTGTTCTAAATAAAGCTCACATTTATTCATGGATAAATGTTTTTTGAGGGTTTAACATTGGAAACAATACAGTTATGTCCACATTCTGTTGGGAAAGTATTAATGATATATATATATATATATATATATATATATATATATATATATATATATATATATATATATATATATATATATATATATACATATATATATACATATATATATACATATATATATATACATATATATATACATATATATATATATATATATATATATATATATATATATATATATATATATATATATATATATATATATATATATATACGTATATATATATATATATATATATATATATATATATATATATACATGTATATATATATATACACACACACGCATATATATATATATATATATATGTATATATATGTATATACATATATATATACACATATATATATATATCTAAGTTCAGTGATAAAAGATATTAAAATAGTGTAGACGATATTTAAATAATTTAAAATATGAAATGATTAAATGAGATGGTTAAAGGAATGATGTCACAATGATAGAAAAAATTGTTATTTTTAAATATTTATTAAGTGATAAATTGATACATTTAATCACCTGCTCTTAACTGGGGAAAATAGGGATCGAAATAATGGTATTAAACTCTCGAAAAGGAGGGAAGAGGTGGATTTCGAACGTTTTAAAGACGACAGTAGTTTTTGCTGTGATATGAAGCATATTTATACAAATTTATTTTAAAATAAGATCGATAGTTTAGGAGCAGATAAACTTTATTCGCTTTGAATGGATGCTTCTATCCATTCCAGGTCCAACCACTTCATAAATTGAAGGACAGACGTACAGATAGATTAGGCTATTATTATATAGGGGATATATATATACATACATATATACATACACACACACACACACACACACACACACATATATATATATATATATATATATATATATATATATATATATGGGGGGGGTCTAAAAAGTAGGGATTTGGAAAAAATAAGCGAATATGAATGATTTAAAAAGAGAATTCTTTCGTAATAACAAAATAAATGAATAATACCATGCTTGCATAAGCTTTTAGGATAATACGGTCAAGCTTAAGCATATTGGAGAAATTTTATGATGACTATGCAAACCGATAAGAGACCGTTGGCGTGAAGTCATCGAGCTTTCAGCAGGCTCCACGTTTAACTCCGCCACGAATTAATGAAATGGTGAATTACAAAGGCGATGTGATTTACTAAGAAAGACTGCTTCTTCCATCCGCCTTACCACTGGATACGACATATATATGATATGAACGAGTGGTTAAGGCATGGGAGACACATTTCATTTCATATATAAAAACTTATTTATTGTAATCCTTCCGTCCATGGTTATGCCATTTAGATATCCTTTGTTCTCCTAATTTGCCACGACAAGCGTGCAGGATATTATCAGCACGAGTTCCCTCTTAGAACTGTCTCTTTTGGCTTTGCTACCGAAGCAAAATTCCTATGTCTACTTCCGAGTCAGTTCTTTTACTCTGTATAATTCCGCTGGACGGTATATATTTCTCCTATTACTTTGTCGTTAATGGGATCTAACTATTTTTAATTATAACTCGCTTAATCCTTAACCGCCATTTTTAAACCTGACACACACACAATATATATGTACACACATACATATATGAGATTTGGAAATTGAGGAATGAAAATTAAGAGAAGTATCACCAAACATATACAGAACTAATTAATAGTACGTCAATGAGGAGACGCACGAGTGTCAGCGGAAGAGTACAGAGAAAACAATACAGGCCCAAGGTTATGTCGTGAAAAAAAAAAAGAGATTACGGCATCAACAGTTGGTTAGTGTATATATGTTTTTTTTTTTACTTTGGTTAGTGTATATATGTATATATACACACACACACACACATATATATATATATATATATATATATATATATATATATATATATATATATATATATATATACACACGTTTATACACACATATATATAAATATATATATGTATATATATATACGTATATACAGACATATATATATAAATATATATACATGTATATATACATATTAAATACATATGTATATATAATATATATATATATATATATATAAATATATATATATATATATATATGTATATGCACACATATATGCAAATATATATACATGTTATATACATGCGTATATATGCATATATATATATATATATATATATATATATATATATATATATATATACATTACGGCTATAACTGTATTTCGTAACAGCTCTTCATATTTAAGCTGTTTAATATTTGTGCTGTAACAATAACTATTAATTCTTATAAACCACTCTGTTCTCATTTTACTACCAATCAACTATGCACGTTCTTTCAAAAAAATTTATAGGTTTCGTTTAAAAGTCAGACATACATATAATCTTGTATCACGTTGCAGCTAATTAGATTAAAGCATCACTGTTAAGATTTCTGTCATTAGGAGAGTGAATGGCTTTTCAAGGATGTAATTTCGTGTAATTTACGCCCAGAATTAATTAACGTTATTGCTATTTTTGTACCACTTTTCTTAACTCTCTTAATGGTCTTTCTCAGATTATATCACTCAAGTTATTTATCAAAGTTAAAGAGAGACTAGGAAATAAGTTTCCTTTTAGGTACCTAATGGTTGGAAAGCTTTCATCAGCAGCCTGAAAACTTTTACAGTTAGTCATGAATAACAGATAGATGTTGAGTTTATATACTCGCCTTTTTAAGAAACAGTTCTCTAGAGTTTAAACATATATAAACCATTTCATTTCCTATTTTGTTGAGATTATTAGGTTAGGATTTGTTTTATTTATTTATTTAAAAGTTTACTTATTAGTTAAAATAAAAGAGTTGCTTGTTTTACTTACATACACGCATTATGTATATATATATATATATATATGTGTGTGTGTGTATATATATATATATATATATATATATATATATATATATATATATATACATATATATATATATATATATATATATATATATATATATATATATATATATATATATATATATATATATATATATATATATATATATATATATGTGTGTGTGTGTGTGTGTGTGTGTGTGTGTGGTGTGTGTGTGTGTAATATGGGCGAGACTCATTCAAAATCCCACACACAGTTTATTTCTAGTAAGAAACATGAAATTCGTACAACAGGCAAACACCTTCACAACTTCGTGCAAACAGACAATGTGATCCAGCACATACACTTTTCAAGTAAGGATTCCTAAGGTAAAAAGACTACGACTAATCCCTAAGCACAATTGATCACGTGATACAAAATACCCACGTTTAAAGACCGCTCTAACTATTGGCTAAAGTAGTACAGACAGAGGCAGAATTAAGTCTAAAGCTTGCCTGGAGGGAATAATCAGAATTACCGCGCAAACCCCGAACGTACTTTATGAACAAAAGTTAAATTAATGTTAAAATACGTAAATAAGGTATATATATTTAATATTACACACACACACACACACACACACACACACATATATATATATATATATATATATATATATATATATATATATATATATATATATATATATATATATATATATATATATATATATATATATATATATATATATATATATATATATATATATATATATATATCAGGTCTAAAAAGAGGGGATTTGGTAAAATTAAGCGAGTTGTGAACAATTTAAGATGGAACTCTTTCGTAATAATAAAATAAATGAAAAACCCACGTCGCGTAAGCTTTTAGGATTATCCGGTCAAGCGGAAGCATATTGGCGGAATTTGATGAGTATGCAAAGAGATAAGAAGAGTTGGAGAGAAGACATCGAGCTGTCAGCAGCCTCCACGTTTACCTCCGCCACGAATAAATGAAAATGGCGCAAGTGATGTCTTAAAAAGGAAACTATGTTTTGAAATAAAGAGATGATTTAAGAAGAAAGACTGCTTCTTTCATTCGCCTACCACTGGATACGACATACATATAGTCTATGGTGAAGAATTTTAAAATATATTATTTTAGTTTAGTTTTAAAGGATTTTTATACAAGCAATATTTTATTGTAACAAAAATCTAAAATATTAAAATTTGCATTGTTGGTATTATTGAAACATAATTTGTCTCTTTATTCGAAATCATATTAAAAATAAAGTTAACGAATAACCTGTTAAAAATACAGGATTGTAACAGGATATATATAAATATATATATATATATATATATATATATATATATATATATATATATATATATATATATATATATAAATAAATAAATATATATATATATATATACACATATATATATGTGTGTGTGTGTGTGTGTAATAAGATGGACTTCACGATAGGTGGTTGCAGTCATAGCCCATAAAAATGACGCCGTTTTAGCTACAGACCTTTATTAAGATAACGTTGGAACGGGTTCCCACGTTATCATAGGGACAGGACAACTGAAGGGTCAGCTAGCATGAACATATATGTAAAAAGGCCCTTAACACCTGGTCAACATAAGAAAATCTCTAGAAAATTCTGCCTCCGACAACATGCATCTCCTTTTTGTTTGGAAATTTCTTAAATTGTCCGCTAGGGCATTGTAGAGTTATAATTGGTCAGATCCCTTCTCTGAGGGCGTAAATTGTAGCTTTAGTGGGCAATTTAGGTTAGAGGTTAAAAAGGGAAATGCAGAAGGACGAGGTAATTTTTTGACTTGAAATCCCTGAGAATTTTCCTTATATATATATATATATATATATATATATATATATATATATATATATATATATATATATATATATATATATATATATATATATATATATATATATATATATATATATATATATATATATATATATATATATATATATATATATATATATATATATATATATATATATATATATATATATATATATATATATATATATGTGTGTGTGTCAGGATTTAAATTGTAGATTAATTTTAAAAGATTTAAATTAAGGATTCTTTACTGAGAGTGACGCGGCGTGAGGAGTTAGCCACATAAATAAAGCTCACGCGCAGTAATATAGAGCAGAAAGCAGTGGGCACATTCCACGGATAGATCTGTGGCTACCCGAAGCAGCTAAGCCTGCCTTTGTTAAAAGTTGGGAGCCAATATGAGACGCCATTGAAGATGATTGATGAGTAATGTGCTGTGACATTTGAATAAAGAATGAAAACGATGTCAGGACTCTAGTGCCGTTTAGTGGGAGCGTGTCATATATATATATATATATATATATATATATATATATATATATATATATATATATATATATATATATATATATATATATATATATATATATATATATATATATTATTTAGATTAAGTATTATTTAGAATAGTATTAAATATATCAATCATATTTAGAATAGTATTTAATATATCGGTTCTCCCACGGATTTTTTCTACAACTTCCATGAAATAATCGAAAGGGAAGTTTAAGAACTTTCTAGAAATTTATCACAAAACTCCCTTGAAAAATTTCTCTTAGTATCAAATTTCGAGACTTTGTTAGGGATAGGATGATACTAGAAAAGGGGAGGGGTACTCAAGATGAATCAGTATTCTAGAAGAAAAAGATTATTGCTGCTGTTCATAAATCAAGCTCTCGCTGCAAACATACGCCTAATTGCAATCAAAGCGTCAATATAGTTGTCAAGAGAGCACTGAAAGAAAATCAACAAAAAAATAAATTGTAATAGCAAGAAGAAACTAAAAGAGGTGTGGCCAGAAAAATGTTTCATAATATCCGAGAAGAATAAAAAGAGAAAAAAAAAACCCACGTTGTTCGGTAAATAAAGTTTTGTAAATGGATGGCTCGACTAGAAGGGCTATTATAATGTATGGTAAGTTGAAGGAAATTTATAATTACAGTTTTTTGAAAAGCATTAAATTATTTTTACCTATTTACAATTCAGCATCGCGAGTTTCATATTTCCAGTTTGAATGACGATAATTCATCAGGTACTTGTAATCTATCTGTTAATGCGACATTCGTCTAAATCTAAATATCTATAAAGAATGCCTTTAAATCTGTTGTGGTTCAGAGTGTTCATATCAAATTCAAATCTGAAAGAAAAATTCAACGAGACAAGTTAAGGAAAATTTAATAAAGAAACTTAAGTTAACTTTACGCGTCAGCTATCGATGGAATCAAATTTTTATCTCTAGTGCGCAATAGGCGCTCTTTAGGAAGAGAAAAAGTAATACACATTAGCAAACGCATGAGCGTTGGACAGTTAGCTAAGTTCTATACAGTGTTTCGTCACAAGTGACGTATGGATGAGTTCAAGCAGTTCTCTTCGGAACACTAGCTAAGACAGTTCCCATAAAGAAGTTTCTAAAACATTATACGACGCAAAATGGTATTTTTACAGCTTTTGTCGACAACGTTAATTGACTTGAGCATAGTTTTCACTACACCAAGTCGAGTCCAGGCAGATCCTTGAAGGTTCCCCGGAAGAGATGCGTCAGAAATTATTAAAAACATTTTCGGCCAGGGCTCAGTGATGGGTAGGTTAAAGGATATTCATTACCAGATGTAGTAGGAACGAATTCATTGAAAAAGTGTTCCATAATACCTCATCGGGCTTTTTCATGTTACAGCCGTGGTATGACCAATGTCCCACGGGCTTAATACTTGAACGATCTTTTACCCACGACCGAACAATTAATTTATTTTCTCTTTGAGGACTATGAATAGATAAAGACTAAATTTTCGAAAATGAACCATCAAAAGAATGTAATAAAACTTCAGTCGACGAACATTTGAAAACCTGCATTAGTTTCTATTCAATTATTTACTTTATTCAAAACACTTTGGTTATTACAGCAATATTTCAGCCTGCTTTATCCAGGCTACACAACTAGTGAATGTATACATGAATATGAGATTACTTTGAGGACAGATTTCACAAGTTCTCGGGGTGTTCATTGGCGTGTGCCACTTTGATTACCATCGCCTTTCTCATCATTTATTCAGTATACGACCTATACCTTCCTATGCCTCAGGGGTTCTTTCCCCCATCGTTTGAAGTTCCTGCGCAAGGTGTTAATGAAAAGCCAATTACTTTCCCCAGCCTTGGACTTTTGATTTAATCCAACAAAACCCAAATATTGGCGATAAAAAAAAAGAACTAAAAGGGCATCTCATTCGATTTGAAATGTCTATCACGGGCAGCAATTAAATCATGGGACCTAATACCTCCAGGAACCGTTCTTCATTGCCCCAAAACAAAATCTTTTTCCCCTCCCTAAAAAAAAAAAGAAAAAGAAAAGTAGCTGGAACACTTCCCCCATCTTCAAGTCCCCAATACTCGCCGATAACCGTCGTCACTTGTAATTCCTTTTTGATGGATGGTTTGCCATTCCCCCTACCCCCATTCCAAGGGGTCTTAGATCTCCCCTTTCCCGTACATCCTTCTCGCGTTCTCTTATTTTTTTGAGAGGGGAGGGGGAAGGTCCTGCCGCACTTAAAAGATCACGCCGCCAGCTTAACTGTGATTTCGATTCAGATGTTGTTGCGACTATGAATCTCTAAGTTGTGCGTTTTTTATCCTAGTCCTCTCTTGGCGGCAAAGAGTGTTAATGTTCTGAACAGATATCTAACGATTTATTTTTGTTCCTTCGTAACCATCCCAGTTCCTAGAACCGAATGTTTTCTGAGAGCAGAAGAATTTAAAGTGTAGACTTGTGGACATATGTATCATCATCGGTAATTGGCTGTAGTTTGAATAAAAAGAGTTCATTTGTTTATTATACTGGATATTATAAGGATGTTCCAGCAAATTCCTTTTAGTTTGTTATTTTGCAGAAACCACCTGCTGTTGGCGATATAAAAAAAGCAAAAAGCAAAGGCCATTTATCCATTACCATTAACATCTTCTTCGAAATTTGGCCTAATAGGCAATATGTAAACCGGAATTATTATAAAACATAATCCCAAGGAAAAACGAGCAGGATATTAAAACTAGTTTTCGGTAATTACTAATTAATAGGGAGGAAATAATTACCTGTAATAGGTTCCAGCAAAACTTTCGGCAGATGTTGGAATCGGAAATATTGACCTGTTCGGAGAAAAAAAAATAAATATTCTATTAGCATTCGAAGTTGAGGAAAGGAAAAAATATATAAAAAATATTGAAACATACAAATATTTCGAATTCATTTTTTTTTCTACAAAAATTTCAATGTTGCTGCATTCCCGGTAGTTTTAATCTCATTGCAAAATCATTCGTTCGCGTGCTAAGATTTGAAATATTTGAAATAGATTTTTAAATGAATTATTTGATTTCAAAACACAGAAAATAAGATTCAAAAGCAGTAGTAAAACAATGTTAATAAAAAATAGCAATAAAGATATTTTATTGTATTTTTATGTAACAAAAATTCTTTTTTAATGATTCATTTCAATTGCGTAACTATTTCTGATTGAAATTCAAGGATTTTTTTTCTAATTTATGTAAGTTGTGCCTCATATTAGCTTGTGCCCTATTATTAGCTGTGCCTCTTATTAGATCGTACCCTATTATTTAAGTGTGCTTCTAGTGCATACAAAAAAGAAACTGTTCCTTCTTTAAAGATTTTTATGAAAGAGTGTTTGGATTTCATGTCAAAATGTTATCTGTTAAGATTCAAATACAAGTTTCTCTCAGGTTCTTTCCCAAAATTATCGTATCGATCAGACCATTGATTTCTTTTGAATATATATTTCACAGTTCCTGTACAGGAAGTTGCTAGATTTTTCAAATTTAATTACATTTTTAAAGGGAGATTTGTGTGCTATAAGAAAAAAATACAAAAAATAACAGCAATTGTAAATGATTTTACGACATTAAAGATGCTCCTAAAAATTAAATATATATACCTCAATACAAATAATGTAAAATAGAAAATTTTAGCAGATAAAAATATAGATATAAATTTATTTTAATGGTTAATATTTTGTAAGTATATATTATTACTAGACTACCCGAAAGACGTTATCCTGTTTTAAAGCTGTAAATCCAAAAATTATAAAATGTTTTTAAATAAATTATTATAGCCCTACACAAATATCCTCTGTTACTTATAAAAGAAGACAGATACTATAGACAAGTCATACATAGTTATATCGTGAAATTCAGAGCCTATTATTATAATATTTAACATATTTATCCATTTATAAACGTTATATACAAATTGCTGTACGTCAAATTTTGATAATTGTCTGAGTCATTAAGATGCCCAATTGGCAATTCGATTAGATTGCAATTCGAAATATGATTAATCTTGCTTCGTTTTTATTAAAATACTAGACGACCCAACAAACCTTGTCCTGTTTTGACGCTGTAAATCCAAAAATTGTAAAATGTTTTTAAATAAATTATAAATTGAACCATTTTGACGGAAAAATAAAGAAAAAAACTATTTTAAAAATATTTCACACCACCACCAGAACAGTCATCACAAATATAATTACATTAAATTAAAATTCCCACATCGCCTTTACTGGGATTCGATCCTGGGACTTCTCGTCCTGAAGCCCGTAGCGCCGACTACTGCATCACAGATGCATTGGCAGGGAAAGGTTTTAAGTTGCATTATAATAATCTCAATAAGTGCACAATTATGGATTTTTAATAAAAAAAAACATTTTCTATCGGGTGAAATTGTGAATCTAAACTATTCTCGAATCAACTTAATTACATATGCAGAATTTCATGAATATGAGTCCAGCCGTTTAGGAGGAGTTCCATTACAAACACACTGAAAGAAGAATTTTATATATGAAGATAAAAAAATTAATGCTCTCATTGTTTTATTAGACTATGCATAACTCATTAAAATCTATCAGAGTATAGAAATTTCAGAGATAAGATAATTATATAGTAGTTCACATACGTGTTTACTTGCTGCTTTTCAAAAATAATTAATGAAAGACATAATTTAAAATCCCGCCCATATGCGTTACCATACGTATTATTTTGTATTATGTCCGATAAATGAGCAATAGATTAACAATGTTGTATTCTTAAACATTCTTTGAATATAATAAAGATGTTAATTTCTATTTTTCAACGTCTGATCGTATAGCTTATACTCATCACCAAACAGAAAAAGTTTTTTTGAAATTAATTATAAGAAACATGTGGTAAATTTGTTCAATGGATCTGAATCACAAATGGCGCAACTTGAAAAAGCAGAGTTAATAATATGAATATTTTTTCTCTTTTTTTTTCAATACAGATAGGCGTTATTTCATTAGAAATCTCTTTGCTTTAATCTTACAGTTCAATGCACTACGCAAATTGAATATGACTATTAATTTTTTCCCACCATACTATTGCGATATAATTAAAGCATGTAGTACTTCCTCTTTTAAACTGAGGGTTCCGAACTAAATTAAATAAAAATAATCTACTTTTTATTATTTCCTCTCAGATATTACTGTAGAAAAATTGCTTCTATTCATAGTTTTCTTTTAAAAAATCTAATTGAGCTTAGCGATGAATCGAACAACTTTTCAAAAACTGAACAAAAACTGCCAGATGGAAGAAAACATATTTTTTTTAAAAATATCTCATCTTAACTTCTCAGGCTTTTATCTTAAATATAAATGTATAAAATTATTTAAAGTATCTTACAAGGTTATTGAATTAAGCAGAAAATGGTCACTTTTTCAAATCAATCTTTGATTAAATTATATAAATTGGAAACTGGATGAAAAGAAGTAAAGTTTTCAATAATAATATGCTTTTGTGTAGAAACTGAGATGCAATTCTCTTTAGTTTTTTTCTTATTATTATTCTTTTTCCTGAGTCATCAAAAACAACTTTTTTTTTCGACTGAGTAATATTTTCAATTAATTACTTTCAATTTGTAGAAATAATTCATCTTTTATGACGGCGCACTTATCTGTGGATTGATATGAAAACATAATCAAAAGCAACGTATGAGTTTGTTATTTTTTTTGTTCATTTTAATCGTCTGGTTACTTTTTATTTCTTCGATTTAAAATAAAAAAAAATGAAAGGAAAAGAAAAAGAGAAAAGTCATTCTTATAGAATAGGGTACATACTTTTAAAATCGGTCGGCAATTCACGATGTAATTAATTTTCAAAAGAATGAGGAGGAAAAATGCTTGAAAGAAGTTTTCGTTATTATTTAATTATTTGTGTACTTCTTGAAAAGGAGACCTCAAAGGAATAGCGTGTGTTGCTCGGTGAAACGCATTTTGATGACATACCTGCTTTTGTGAAATCTTTCATTTTCGACAGTTAGTGCTCCCGTGTTATTGTCATATCTCCAGTGTCTGCATTGTATTCCAAATTAAGTAATGGAAGACGAAATAGGAGCATTAAGAGTAGTGGATTAAGATTCAGAATATAAAGGTATGCTATCCGTGAACCGAGTCTATGAAATGTTAATAAAAGCACACAATATGCTAGATATACATAAAGTACATTTCTTCGGCTGAGACTGATGAACTGGTTTATATTCTGAAAATAACATATTATTTGGGCAAACATAATATCATTTAAGAAATTAGTCGGAAAGCTGGGGGAAATACAAATGTTTGAGTATAACAACACTGATAAAACAAAATAAATTGCTAACCTATATTATACACCAATGTATTAACGGTATTAAAAAATGGAACTATCTAGTCTGATATGCAGGGAAACTAAACTACTACTTCGACAAGACCGCATTTACTTATGCTGCTGAAACGTGGATGATGACCGAAAGTGATAAGGAAATATTAGCAATCTTTAAAAGAAAGATACTGCGAAGTATTTGGGGAAGCATAAAAAGAAATTATACAAGAAAAGAAACAAACTTGGAAATCTGTAAATTATACCAAGAGCCATACATAATATAATTTATTTCAATTCAAAGACTGAAATGGGCAGAGCATTTGATATGGAAGATGACTGTTCGACCAAGATAATCTTCAACTTTAAACCCACTGGAGCCCAAAAAGGAAAAGACCAAGGATCAGATGGATAGAGGGACATGAATCAGATCTGAAGGTCATCACAGTTAAAAACTGGAGAATTCTGTCCTAGAAGAGGGCTGCCTGAAATTCGAAGATAGCGGCCACTCTGGACTGATGCGCCACTGAAGAAGGAAAAATGGTATTTAATACAAGTCAGTAGCCAATTGGAGGAGAATACCTAAGGATTCGGTGTCTATGGGAAATCGATACAGACCATAAAATACTACCTTCTCGTTATATCATACCTTAATATATCATGCATTTGGATACATCTAGCTTTTTATGTCTCCCAAATTATATTTTAGAATCAAAAGCGTGAAAGCGAAGTATATTTGTACATAAAATTTAAAAGGTAAAGGGAGCTTGTATGCCGTATTTATTACTTATTATTTTTCCTTGTTTATTACTACACTTACACTATTAGTTGTAGTATTATCTATTAAGTGCAGATGGTCATACAAGTTAAGTTTTTACTATATCATTCCCTTTCTTTAGATATATCACAATTCCCTAGCTATCCGATAAACGCGATATAACCAAGGGCTACTATACAAGCAAAACTTTAGCCAGGTCAAAAGAGGATTTTAACAATCCAGTACATGATTTTCTTACTTATATTTTTATTAATAAGATTGTCTATATGTCTTCCTTTCATTTTCTATCCTGTTAAACTATTTTTTACGTTATAATTATTACAAGT
This sequence comes from Pardosa pseudoannulata, assembly GCA_032207245.1. Lineage (NCBI taxonomy): Eukaryota > Metazoa > Arthropoda > Arachnida > Araneae > Lycosidae > Pardosa > Pardosa pseudoannulata. The sequence goes on along the minus strand of CM063498.1, from coordinate 22,446,216 downwards.
CTTTGACAGCAAGGACACATAACTTAAAGAAAGCAATTGTCAATTAATTTTCATAGAATCTTATAAAAATAAATTAATTCTTAACTATTTAATTTTAAAGCTATTATTAAATACACTAAGATAAGTTGTTTGACAATACTCGCTCATAATTGTACATCAAAAGCATTATCTGTTGTTTTTACTAATAATTTTTCGTAAGCAATAACTTTGCTAGATCAACGATGTCCTTGAACAGAACATTTCAAATCATGATCGAGTGTACTTTGAAGCAATTTTTACACATATGTATTTAACCCCATTGTACGTCTGTCTATGTCATGGATCGCGAGCTACTAGAACTTGCAAACAGGGCCGATTCAAATATTTTTGCTACCCCAAAAAATGTTGTGCCTCTCCGCACTTTTTCCTAAATCTTGTATAAAAACCAATAAAGATATTTAATTTGCTGATTTTTTTCGTTCCAACATTTCAATTTCCTTTTCTCACATACAGTTTTATTAAAATGATTTCACATTTACTAGAAATGTTTGTTTAGAGACAATAAAAAAAATTAAGAATCATAAAATAAATTTTCTCATCTCTGCCTTGGTTTTTTTAGAAGCTAACAGGATTTAAAAACGGAACGTTTACTCTAAAGCTTCACTGGTATAGGTCTGAATCTAGTTATTATTACTTTTTTTGTTAACTTCTCCAATTGAGTTGAAATTTTACACACTTATGTATCTTTAACGATAATTAAATGAATTAATTATACCCCATCCTTATATATAAACCAATTCATTTTAAATAATGCAAAATTTCTAACCTCAGAATGTTCGGTCTACAAATTCTAAATGGAATGAAGCGCATTTTTAAAGTTATTTATAAATAGAATATTTTGCAGTTAAATCTAATATTATATTAACTTAATTCTGATTTTCCGGATTTCATCCATACGTTTCCATGTAATTATAAAACAAACAAGTCATTAATTTTTTTTTGATTTGACAAATATTTTTAGATATTTAAGAGACATTTCAAGAGGAGGTAATTGTAGAACAATGTAAAAATTTGTTTTTAAATTGAAACATCGCAAATAAACGTCTTTAATGATGGCTTGGAATTTATGTTAATAGAAAAACTATCTATCTTTATCGTAAAATATCCATTACGAGAGTATTTTAGGTATTCTAACTTGAAGAGTTTGTGACAGTTTTTATGATGGTAAAGCCTAGGCTTTGACGTTTCTATGGTGACAAATGAATTTGCCTACGTAGTTGAATGTTATCCGGATATGCAACTCTGCAGAGTACACCTCAGTACTACAAGATCTCGGGCTGGGATGCTGTAGCAATCCGATAACCTCCATTAACTTTCTTTTTTATGTTTCTAATACAATTCCTTTGGCATGCGTTTGAAAATCATTGAGCTTTTAATTCAATTCAACATTTTGAAGGTATATTAAAATTAATAATATAGTCTTAAGAGAACCACATAAATTAATTTAAGAAGAACATTTGGAATTACTTGAGAAAAAAAAAAAGAAATTTTTAATTGTTCATATTAGTCTCCGACGTGATTGGATGTAACCGGCCTCAAAAATATTGTGTTTTTCTGTCCCTAATTTCTCTACTCTCCAGTTTATGTGCAATTAATTCATAATTACACCGTTACGTTTCCTTTCTCCTACTTACATGCTTATTTTCTCGCTCGCTGATATTAATGCTCTCTGAGATAAACTCAGTATTGAAAAGCTAGACTCATACAATTCTGTTGACCAATTTTTCTGAAGTTATAATTTCAAATGTGAGGTCTAACGGATTTTACCCTTCTAAATCATGCCTGATCTATGATTTTCTCAGTACTTTCCAGCAGCGAATTGTCAAAATCATTTACCAACTTGAAATCTAGTTAAAATTAATTCAATGAACAACTGGAGATAGTTTTATCTCCAAAGATATATCCACAGCCTTTAAAGGCTAACTAATATACACAACATAGCTGAACGTTTGCAAAATCATCTTAAATCAGTTCTATTAAACTTAACCTTATTATGACAAGAAGCTAAAATCATATCTGTGAAATAATGACATGAAATAAATTTTAGAGCCAGTCCATAAAGCTATCAAAATAAAATTGCTTTGAATATAGAAAAAAAAATTTCAAAAAATTACTATGGATACATTGGTGTTATAAATGAACGTCAAAAATAAAGTTTTAAAATTCCAATCGAAGCAGAAGTTATCTCTAAAAGTAACTGACAATAAAAGCAAAATTTAACGAAAATAAAAGTTTAAACGTCTTTTTTTTAAATGATATACATTTTTACATTGCACGCAACCTAATTATAAAGTCTAACTAATTTGTCTAACCCTAAAATTTGATAAATTACTAATGTCATACAGTTTTCCCCGATGAATAAAAAATTATTGATTTTTGTCAAAAGAAATATGTATTTAAAAATTAGATTTATATTTGTTGGTAAGTTTAATTAATACGGTTATAAAAGACTTTCAATCTATTAATGAGTTTAAATATAATTTGAATTAACAATCATTTTCTTACGTAGTATTATTTATATATGTAGGCTCAAGATGAGGAGTGTTCAGTGTGCTAGGCTAGAATCTTAAGTTGTCGAATCCAAGCCCGACAAGCACACTAAACATCTCTCTGAATTACGCTGGTGTGCAGGCTAAATCTATGAGTCTGGATGGCACCTCGGTGGGAAGTTCTCAAATGGGAGAGAGGTATGCAATCAGGAGGACAAATTCCCCTTCATGAGAATAATCCAAATGAAGGGAATTACTCAGCGTTGCAGCATGAACAAACATAAGGATAGTCCCATCAGGATAGGTTGCCCATTTCAATGAATGAAACAGTATTATATGTAAAAGTATATAAAAGTTTGAGCTGCGGTAGCTCAATCAGCAAAGGCAACGATCTCGTAAATGAGAGGTTGCGGGTTCGGAACCCTATCCGGCCAAAGATCCGACGTGTTCGTTAAAGGTGACTGGGACACGTAAAATATATCCGTAGTCACAATGTCCTCCAAGTTCTCAATCAATACCTCTGGGGGTGGCAAGCCAAGTCTATGGGTCTTTTGCTTGGTGCCTGCTTCTACATTATGCGGACCTACTTGAGCGAGGTCTTTCTTTCACCTTAATGGTGCTCATTAAAACGAAAGAGGCATCCCTTGGCTTTAATATGAGATCCTGCAGGTTCAATCGTGCTTGGATTGTCCGAGTGGCATGAGAAACAACAAAAACATATAAAATTTTAAATATAGATATGTTGTAATTTTACTTTTCAAATCGTGGCTTCAAAATGCCTATTATATCATTCACATCTTTAAGTACCTATTATGTTCCTGAGATTTCATTATCAAAAAAAAATATCTTTTATAATAAAATTGTACAAAAATGAAAGAAATTGTATGCTTATAAATCTTACAGATAATTTATACTCAAAGTTTTAACCAACATTTCAAATCATAATTTATTAATTTTGTTCAGTGGGATCTCCTTCACTAAACACACCTCTCCTATCAACTCAAAAGTCAAATTTCTCCTGAATTTCAACTGTTCACCGTAACAAAAACGGTAAAAAAAAACTGTATACATTTAAAACGTTTCTTTTCTTTTTTTTTCATTTTTAGATTTATTTTTTCAATTTTCATGTTAAAGAAAATAGATAAGAAATGAAAGAAGCGTCCTCTGAATAAAATATTTTCGCCCATCAGACGTGACTCCGCAGGGCATAACAACATATCACTTTGATTACCTCTCCATTTTGGGCCCATTCGCCGAAAATCCCCAGTATCAAGTACAGAAACGAGCCGTACTTGGAAAAGCGAAGCTCCCTCTTGAGGCCCTGGTGCTAATACCAGACCACCAAGGGCCCCGATAGGTGGTTCGTGGGGAGAGAATGGCTCAGTTGAGGATATTTTACAGTCCCCATAGAATAAGAGGTAACTTGGTGTTGATGACCAGCTATGAGTCACGCTTGCGGTCATGGCTTATGAATAGAAATGTGTTTAGTCCAATCTAATTTTGAGGTGACTAACTCAACAAAACATAAATAACTTAAAAATTTAGCTATCATTGTAAAGTAATTTTACTAAATCGTGGCTTCAACAAAAAACAATCTTTAAATACCTTTAATTTCAAATTTTCAAAAAAAAAATATTTTTTAAATAAGTAACGATTTTACTAAAAAATAAAACATTTAAATAAAATCTTGATTTTCACTGTTTATAAAAAATTATAAAAAAAATATATATCTTACTTTTTTCTTTTATACATTTATATTTATATTTCTTTTTTTTCATTTAACGTACAAAAACATAAGAAAAACTGAAAAAACGTTCTCTGATAAATATTTTTTCATAGAGAAAAACTATGTTAAAATATATAAATTTGAAGAAATCAGTCTCGTAAATATATCAATACAGTCGTGATACCGGAAAATATTATTTTTCCCATTCAGATAATCAGTGCCGGGTAATTTTGATGATCCTCTTGAATAATTCTTTACAGAATTAGGTTAGTCATCGTGGGATTCGAAGAAAAAAACAGATGCAAGATCGAATAAAAGATGAAAGTATTGATGAAAGAAAAGTAACACAATAGAATAACAAATAGTCATGTGACTTTTTAGCCTTAGGGACGCCTTCGTGCCTTGTTAGAAAAAAACAAAATCAACACAATATAAATTGTGAATAATGGAAAAAATCCAGATCATGTTTGTGAAATCAAGTGAACGATTTACAAACAAAATTATATATATTATATATTTATATATATATATATTATATATTATGTTATATATAATATATATATATATATATATATATATATATATGTATGGTATATATATAATATATATATTATAATTTATATATATATATAATATTTTTTGTAATATATAATATATATATAAATAATATATATATATATATATATGTATTAAATTTTTAATATATTTTAACATTGTGTATATATTATATATCTATTAAAATATTTTTTATCCTTGTTCTTTTTCATAAAATTTTCATATATATATATTATATATTTATATATATATATTTTGTTATACATGTATAAATATATATAAATATATTATGTATATATATATATATATTATATATATATATATTGATCTGTTTGTATATATTTATATTTGTGTGTGGTGTTTTTTATATATTGTATATATATAAATATATATAAATATATATTGTATATATTTATATTAAATCTTATATATTTATATATATATATATTTTATATATATGAATACATATTATTTTCTTATAAAAGTTATACATACATTATATATATATATATATATATATATATATATATATATATATATATATATATATATCAGGGGGAATTGGTATTGATTTTGGAATAATTAAATTATCTAATATGTGTTCGATCAGTCTTAAAAGAAGAGGGCCAATCATGCCTCCCAAAATTGCTGATCTATATTAATTCTTAGAACAAAATTTAGTGCTTTGATATATGTGGGGCTGACATTGTCCATAAATGTGAACATATTCACATCTATCATTTTATGCAGATCTGTTGCAGACACGTTGCACTGTAAAGTTGATCAGAAGTCCGATGGGTTTTAAATATGAATTAAATTAGAATTTCCGCGTTTTAGTTTTTTCTGATACCACGACTGTATTTCTAAGAAAGTGTGTTTGTCAGCCAAGCCCTAGAAAATTTTATAAGGTCTAATCGAGTAATGTTTTCTTTTAATTATACCTAAAATTGTTAGTATTAGTCCTACTTTTGTTATGAGCTGAGACTGCATTGTGACATATATATTTATATGTATGAAGAAAGACAGAAAAATTAGAAATTAATAACGAGAAAAGAAAGCAAAACAAAGAATTATAAAACAAAGGGTTAGTGATTTTCTGCCTTATCTGCAGCACCCACAAACATCATTAAACAGTAGGATTATTTCTGAAAGATGTGATCTGTACATTAAATATATATATGTATATATATTTCTATAACGCTATTTATAGTTCGGATAATTATTAAGAATACAAATTGCTATACATCAAATTTTGAAAACTGTCTGAGTCATTATGATGCCCCATTGGCATTTCGAATTGAATTCCACTCGACATCAATTCGAAACATGGTTAAGCTTGCTTCATTTTTATTTAAATATTAGACTACCCGACAGACGTTGCCCTGTTTTAACACTGTAAGTCCAAAAAGTGTGAAATGTTTTTAAATAAATTATAAATTGGACCGTTTTGATGGAGAAGTAAGGAAAAGAATTTATTTTCGAAATACTTGACTGCAATATGAGTGCAGTCATCACAAACATAATTAGATAAAATTAAAATTCCCACATCGCCGGTATGAAGATTCGATCCTGGGACTGCTCGTGCTGAAACCCGTTGCGCTGGCCAGTGAGCCCCAGATACGTTGGCAGTGACGGGTGTCAAGAGGCAGTATAATAATCGCAACAAGCGCGCAATTTTGATTTTTTAATAAAAAACCTTTTTTATCGGATCAAATTGTGAATTCGAACCATCCTCGAGTCTACTTAATTACATACACAAAATTTCATCCAAATCAGTCGAGTCTTTTACAAGGAGTTCTGTTACAAACACAAGGATAGAAGAATTTTATATATAAAGATTTTTATAGTTTATTTTAAAACTAATACCGCATCTCTATCTGATTAGAGCTAATTGTAGATTAAATGTTAGACTATTGTGCTGTGGTTAATTTCCGATTAGCTGTTACTGATTATGATAAGACCAGTCCTAAATATTGTATAAATTTTCTCTTCCAGTCATTAACATTTACATATCAAACATTACATTTTCTTTGTCTGGTAATTTAGCGAACAGTTGTATTCCTGTCTCATCGTTGGCAGCGCCAGCTTCCGGGAAGATTGCATGTTAGCTGATCATTAAACTGCACTGGAAAGGGAGGGGTTCCAAGGTGGTTAGCTAACAAATTAGACAATACCTATTTTGCTGAATCATTCTTCGTTTGCGTCGGTCGCTTTTGAGTCTCATGATAGAGATGGTGTTCTAAGACCTTGTTAAATTACATTAAACACTTCTTTACACGAAATGGAACCTGTTTTCTTCAATGGAAGAGGGTACATCCTTCAAGTAAGATTATGTGATAAAGAGAAAGGAATTTTTATGTTCAGGGCTTCAGGTAAAAGTGAACACATACCAGCTTAAAGGCAATTGCTAATCTGAGAATGTCAAGACTTTTTTCTTTACGTTGTATAGTATCTCTTTTTCTCGTTAATAATAATTTTCCATGTAATAAATGTGGAAGCAAGCTGCTGTGCATAATTTTTTTACATAATTTCGTTTCAATAATTTTGGTAGTATCTTGGATGGATTTTATACGAAACAAAAATATTACGTCTAAGTGCAGTGCTAACCTCTCGAGCAAACGTCTTGTGAAATTCATCAGGATTTCAATCTCAAGTGGAAAAACTTTTTAACTTTAGACACCATATAGAACACACACAATAAAAGAGCCTTCTCAAGGTGCTATAAATGAGACTTTTCTTAAATTATAACTGTTTTTTTTACAGTTTATTCAATTTATTGCATTATAATAGCAGCAATAAAGGTGACAGTAATTAGTAGTAGCACTGTCATTTTATTAGTAGTATTGGCTGCACATTTAGTACTGTATATTAAATCTACAGTAATAAAGGAGCCCTCATAAGTGGATATAATGAGATTTTTCTGAAATTATTACAGTTTTTTGACAGTTTATTCAATTTATTGCATTATAATAGCAGCAATAAAGGTGACAGTAATTAGTAGTAGCACTGTCATTTTATTAGTAGTATTGGCTGCACATTTAGTACTGTATATTAAATCTACAGTAATAAAGGAGCCCTCATAAGTGGATATAATGAGACTTATCTGAAATTATTACAGTTTTTTTGACAGTTTAATCAATTTATTGCATTATAATAGCATCAATAAAGGTGAGAGTAATCAGTAGTAGCAATGTCTTTTTATTAGTAGTACTGTCTGTATCTTTAGTACTGTATATTAAATCTACAGTAATAAAGGAGCCCTCATAAGTGGATATAATGAGATTTTTCTGAAATTATTACAGTTTTTTTACAGTTTATTCAATTTATTGCATTATAATAGCAGCAATAAAGGTGACAGTAATTAGTAGTAGCACTGTCATTTTATTAGTAGTATTGGCTGCACATTTAGTACTGTATATTAAATATACAGTAATAAAGAGCCCGCATAAAAAGATATAAATGAGACTTTTCTGAAACTATTACAGTATTTTTATAGTTTAATCAATTTATTGCATTATAATAGCAGCAATAAAGGTAACAGTAATTAGTAGTAGCACTGTCATTTTATTAGTAGTATTGGCTGCACATTTAGTACTGTATATTAAATCTACAGTAATAAAGGAGCCCTCATAAGTGCATATAATGAGATTTTTCTAAAATTATTACAGTTTTTTGACAGTTTATTCAATTTATTGCATTATAATAGCAGCAATAAAGGTGACAGCAATTACTAGTAACACTGTCTTTGTATTAGTAGTATTGTCTGTGCCTTTAGTACTGTATATTAAATAGACAATAATAAAAGAGCCCACATAAGTGTATATAAATGATACTTTTCTGAAATTATTACAGTTTTTTGGCAGTTTAATCAATTTATTGAATTATAATATAAGCAATAAAGGTGACAGTATATGATTAGTAGTAGCACTGTCTTTTTATTAGTAATATTGCCTGTACCTTTAGTACAATATATTAAATAGATAAGTAATAAAGGAGCCAGCATAAAGGATATAAAAGAGACTTTCCTGAAATTATTACAGTTTTTTGACAGTTTTATCAATTTATTGCATTATAACATCAGCAATAAAGGTGAGAGTAATTAATAGTAGCACTGTTTTTTTATTAGTAGTTATTGTCTATGCATTTAGTACTGTATATTAAATAGACAGTAATAAAAGAGCCAACATAAGTGGATATAAATTAGACTTTTCTGGAGTTATTACAGTTTTTTGGCAGTTTAATCAATTTTTGCATTATAATAGCAGCAATAAAGGTGACAGTAATTAGCAGTAGCACTGTCTTTTTATTAGTAGTATTGTCTGTATGTTAAGTAGACACAAATAATAGAGCCCGCATAAGTGGATATAAATAGGAATTTTTTGAAATTATTAAAGTTTTATAGGAAACAAAAATATTACATATAAATGCAGGGCTAATTTCTTGTCAAACACATCAGGATTTCCAGCCTACAACATAGTACAAAGGTGGGAATCTTTTTAACGTTATAAATCACATTGAATAAATAACAATAAAAGAGCCTGCATAAGTGGATATAAATGAGACTTTTCTGAAAGTATTAAAGTTTTTTTACAGTTTAATCGATTTATTGTCTTATATAGAAATAAATAATAAGTAAAATCTTTATTAACATAATTTACAATATAAAGTACTTTTTGTGACTTATGTTAACCATATAATTTACAAATTTTTTTGTGTGTGTTCATATAAGAATATAAACTTAAAATTAATCTTTTTGTTAATTTTGAAATTTTTTTAACAAATATATTTAAGTACCTCTTTAAAAAGTAGTGTTACCATTTTTACATTAGGTGGCGTTCTTACTTTTAAGTTTAAAAGTGGCTACTAAATTTACATTCCTGCTTTCCTTTATTAATTTAAAATTTATCTTATATGAAGGCCACACAAGATATTGGCTGAAGCCTCACGCTTCCTCCCTATTCCATAGTAGGCATAGTTTGAAGCAGTACATCTACTGTTTTGCTAAACGAGATCTAATGAGACTGAGACCTAAAGCTGAAAACCAATTCTGAATGGCTAAGAAGGACCATTCCAGCAGATGTATTCAAACCCATGAACTCCGGTACTAGTAGCAGCTCCCTATCTATCCGGCCACCGCTCGACAACTCATTGTAGATCATAACACTATTATACTTTAAAATCGGTCTATTTAATTAAACACAACCCTGGTTTGTTATAAGGTCACGTCTTAGCGATCAGTTAATAAGAGATGCTAACCTATAAAATTGCCTATAAAATATGCACCTAAGATAGTCATAAAAAGAAGGTAAGACTACTTATGATCCCATCTACTTAATTCGGGATTTCTATAAACAATGTGTAAATACTGAAAACAATAATTCGAAGATAGATACGTTACTTTTCTAATTGAATTATCATTCCCCAACATGCTAACAGATTCATTTTCGTATTGAAACTTTCATTACATTGACTGTTTTTTTTTTCTTTAGAGTTATGTTGAAAAATAAACATTTTATGATAATACCCGCTTGCTTAAAGCCTTCATTTCTTGCTCCGTATATTTTATGCATTTACTTTTGCTTGAACATATGCGGCAGTATTTCAGGGACGTAGTGGTATTATCCCGGTTCGAGAACACACGGGATCGAGGCAGAAACACGTGAGGATCAAGCCGAAATCTGGAAGATTTACGTCATGCGCAGTGAAATGTGTCACTGACGTAGAGAAGGGAGTGCTTAATAATCCCAGCAGATGTTGCTGGCAGTGTAATAGTATTTATCAAACACAGCTCTAACTCGCGAATGTTAGAGGCTTATATCTAGGACAGTGTGCTTCAGGCATTCTGGACATCAATTAAAAAAATAGCTTATGGATGAATTAGCAAAATGATGGAACGCGTGTATAAAATTTTCTTATAAACCTGACTGCGGGTGTTTGATAACATAATACATCTCTGTGTGCTAGATTATTCCGTAGTTTTTTTGCGTGTTAATAAACTTTAGTAAATTTTAAAAATAAGTAAAAGTTATTACTGCATTATTACTTGCATTATTTTTAGAAAGTATTTATCAAAAACAGCTCTAACTCGCGAATGTTAGAAGCTTATATCTAGGACAGTGTGCTTCAGGCATTCTGGACATCTATTAAAAAAAAAACAGCTTATGAATGAACTAGCGAAATGATGGAATGCGTGTATAAAATTTTCGTATAAACCTGACTGCGGGTGATTGGTAACGTAATACATCTCTGTGTGCATGATTATTGCGTAATTTCATCACGTGTTAATAAACTTTAGTAAATTTTAAAAATAAGTAAAAGTTATTACTTCAATATTACTTGCATTATTTTTAGAAAGTATTTATCAAAAACAGCTCTAACTGGCGAATGTTAGAAACTTATATCTAGGACAGTGTGCTTCAGGCATTCTGGACATCTATTAAAAAAACAGCTTATGAATGAACTAGCAAAATGATAGAACGCGTGTATAAAATTTTCGTATAAACCTGACTGCGGGTGTTTGGTAACGTAATACATCTCTGTGTGCAGGATTATTGCGCAATTTCATCACGTGTTAATAAACTTTAGTAAATTTTAAAAATATGTAATTTTTTTTTCTTTTGCAAAGAAGACTTATTCTTTGTAAAGAAGAAATTATTTTTTTTGCATTATTTTGAGAAAGTATTTATCAAACACAGCTCTAACTCACGAATGTTAAAGGCTTATATCTAGGAAAGTGTGCTTCAGGCAATTTGGACATCAATAAAAAAAATAGCTTATGAATGTATTAGCGAAATGATGGAACGCGTGTATAAAATTTTCTTATAAACCTGACTGTGGGTGTCTGATAACATAATACGTCTCTGTGTGCAGAAATATTGCGTAGTTTCATCGCGTGTTAATAAATTTAGTAAATTTTAAAAATATATAAAAGAAATTATTCTTACTTTTTAAAGTGTTTCAGTTTTGAATAGTGAAAGAGTGAAATGTGTATTTAGGTTGAAAAAATAATTGCTGATTTCATACATCTTATAAGTAACTTCAAATGCAAATTTTTTTCTTACTTTTCGTATTATTATATCTTTTTTAAATATTATCGTATATATATAGGATTTTCAACGTTTTTTGTCTTTTTTATTAAACTTACTTTGTCTTTGAAAAATAAGAATATTTTTATAAAGGGAAAAGTGAGAGCTTGTTTAAAAAATTTTAAGTTTTTCTGACACTTTGTGCGTAGACTTACGGCAACACGAAGTGAGTTTCTTTAATAACTTTTGCTTTTTGTAAACAATAAATTATTAAGTTTAATCCTCCACTTATTTCAATTTAAAAATAATATCAGAAATATTACTTTTTTATTTATAACTTCTTAAATAAATGGGGTTTGGATAATTGCTCTTTAATTTTAATCCTTGTCTAGAAGGGAAATTTTTTTTTTCTGATTTCACACCGTATTCGTACCGTTTCACTTACAAAGGTGGGAACTTTAGACACATACACTTGTGCTACACTTATTTCACCTCATAAAAATGTATTATTTGGTCAGATTAATTTTGAACTTCTATTGTTTTATTACTTTCTTGAACAGTGTAAAGTGAGTACTGTTATCGTGAAATAACGTGGTTTATTAATAAATACCTTTATATCGAAATAAAATCAGTGCTATTTGTTATTAACGCAGCCAGTCACCTCCAGATGGCAGTATCCGAGGTCTAACCAGACAAAACCATTATTATCTTGTTAAACGAAAGAAACTTTAAACCTTTAAAAAAAATGTACAAATGATAGTTCTGTGGAAGTGTGATGCAATCCAAATTAAAAAACAAAATAAAATGTAACAAAACAATTTTAGGCAAACAAGGAAGTTATGTGATGTTCACATCAGATGTTTTCATTTAATAATTAAAAATAAATTGAATTATTTAAAATTGTTAAGATCATAATTACATAAATCTGGTTCCTTTTCTATCCGATGTCAGTATGGCAACTCTTAACCTCTGTCCAGTTTTTGTCGTCACTGGAAATTTGTAACGATTTAATAGTTACATTTTAAACGTTGGTACTGTTACAAGACAACTTTTTTAAAAACATATTTAAAAGTAAAAAAATATAAGTGATATCTACACGTAATTCGTAATAAACACGTAAAATATAAAAGTAAAGTATACAACTAAAGCAAGAATTCATAGACAAGAAAATAAAAATATTGTTTCAAAACCCCTTCCTTTTAACAAGAAAAAAGATAAAGTATGCACTAAAAAGTAAAAATTTTATTTGAGTTTTAAGTTCTGGCGCTTACAAATAGATGGCGATACTAGTTTAAAATTCCTGCAGTCGGGAACAGCTTTTGGCATTTACGGAACTGATTTTTTTTTCTTCAATCTAATTGTTTATGACTGAATGTTATATTGGCACCTAAATTAAACCCATGTAAAAAAATTTCAGATCTCTAGCTAGTCAGGAGAGTAATTAATGATTTCCTTCCAAATATTAACTGACACATAAGTAAAATTAAATAAATCTTTATTAATATTTTACCGTCTATCTTCGTTCATAGCTTATTTAATGGAAAAAAAAACACTGATCACGAGACACTGAATAAAGTTGAAATATATAATGAATTATATTACATGTAACCAAATAATTGAATCATTAAAAGTGAAAGTTTAAGACTGAAGATTGTCTACGTTTCAGAATAATAAATAAACGAAATTCGAGTGAATAGCTTTCTGCTGAAACTCAGTAAAGATAAAAGTTAATTAAAAAGCATATAGCAAGTGAAGTTAAGTAAAAGCGATTAAAAAAATGATTGATTGGTCATTACAATTACATTTACTTTATTATTACAAAACTTCTATGCATAATGATAGTATTAAAAAGTTAAAGGAATAAAATGAATAACTAAACATATATACACGTTTCCAACCTGCCTGCAAACAGTTTCTTTGTATTTACCGATTTTTCAATCCATTATACAAAGGCTTTCATGGTGGTGACAGGGGTGGGCTTGCAGCAGAATTCACGCCGATTCCATCCAGCACAATTTGCATCTCCCTAAAGAGCACTACATGCATACTTATCCGTGTTTATATTATAGGAAACCTCCGACTCAATTAAGTTATGAATCCCCGTGCTTCGACCCCCCTGATGGCGAAAGATCGACTCATTTTGAAATGCTCATATGCATACGATCCAAAATTTCTGCCACGGTGATGGTCTCTTTCCATCATTAAGGCTGTTGTGGAACTTCACCTTTATTAATACACCAGGGGGGAGGGGGTTATTAATATACAACGGCTAAACAGCGTTCGTGGGGGGGATATTTATGAAGGTTTTAGTGGAAAATGCCCCTCGCACGCGATCCCGCAAATGCCGGTTAAAAATCGAATTCCTGCAAAGTTTGAGAGCGCTTTGTTTTAATAATTTCGGCTATCATTAGCGCGGAGAGATGTGTGTAGTAGCGGTAGGGGAGGTTAATGACTCCCTCCTCGAGATTCAAGTCTCTTTGGAAATGGCGGCTTTTGGCAAATGATGCCATGGCGGAGTCTGTTACGGCCCACCAATGAACTTTCAAGTTCCGTGAAACGCTCTTTGTTTTGATTTATATTGCGTAATATCATAGATGATACAAGCGCGCAATGATGCAATGTCCGAGACTGGCCCCCCAACGCTCGTCTTGGACTCTGTAATTAAATCACGGGGTACAGCCGTTGCGGGGAATACCGCTCTCCCATTTGCATACCTCATTTGCATGGGGGCAAGGGGTTTCTTTTTCTCTAATGATAGCGAAATGCATTCCCCAAGCGGTATATATAAGGCGACTTGAATCTATTATCTGGCTTTGACCGGAGGCCTTTTGTAAATTTAGCTTATGGCTTTTTTTTTAATATAGCGAATGGGGAATAGATAGATTGCGTAAGAAAAAATAATGGAATACAACACGGATTTGAATATAAAATATACATAAGCGAATTTACTTTTGATGTTTCCGCGTTACATCAAAAACTTAAGCGATGGTGAAGTAAATTACTTTAAAGCACGGGAAGATAAATGATTGGATTTTTTTTCCACTTCGGACTAAAGGCAGATCAGATGAAAAATCAAAAATTATGAAATTGGTAGGGGAACTTTTAGCTTATTGAAAGCTACAATAGAATAATATTTGAAGTAGAAGCATTTTGCCCTATTAATCCTGAGCAGTATTAAGACAAACGTTAGCATAATTTAAAACTACATTTATTAAACGTGAAAGTAAAGGAAAATAAACATCGGCTAATTGCCGTACACACATGACCGTACAACCACACTGACTGACTCATAGCCTTTTCCACCGAGTACTTATCGGTAGGGAAAGAAACGATCTTCAGACGTATGTGATACGTCACGACTCTAAAGAAAATGCATGCATAATATATATGATAATATCGTCAGTGGTTATGAGATGGTAATAAAGTAATATATTTAAATTACTTATAAAAATAAAGTAACTAATTTTATAACAGGAACTAATCTATACATTTTATACATTTACTGGTACATACTACGAACGGTGTTAATTCATATATTAAAATTATAAAAAATTACATTAAAAATTGATTCCTCGTTCTTTATGTATTTCAGCAGTCATCTTGCGTGCACTAAGTGAATTTTGTCCATATGCTTTGAAAGCTAAGTCGTTTTAATGAGGAAAGAGAATACAAATCCATGTATACTGAAAATTACTAACTGTTTGTACTACATCAGCAAGTGGCCACGTGAATTCCATAACAAAGATGTGTTTCTTCTTCAAATGCTCATGTGGTTTCAATTACCGTAGAGCAATCTTTGCTGCTCTTTCGTTTACTTAATTATTATAAGCAACATCTACACCTTATTCCGTATTTTATATTTCAAACTGATGACTGAATTGATTAAGAGATCTATCAAGCACTTAGTGTTTTTGCTGTCATCCTCCTGGAATATTAATAATACGTTTTAGTGTCTCATATTGGCAAATTATAAATCTACTATCTACTATGATGTTTTAAAATTAAAATATCTCACTTCCTTAAAATAACTTTAATGAAAATCGCATCATGCTATCATTTGTTAAAATTGCATGATGTTTTGCATTGATTTTCTAGTCCATCCTATATGCATAAGTGTATATGGATTGTTACGTCTGCAACTGATATACATAAACGATATGAACTACAGATGAACTTTATTATATGAACTTTATTTAAGTCATCTTAGTTATACAGTAACATTAATAATAATTGCGCTATGCTGCATGCACAGAGTCTATGGCTGCATGTTTATATCAACTACTTTAACACATTGGCCAAGCTTGTTGCCAACCATAAAAAACCTAATATCTTGTTGCCATACAAATAACAAAATATCAGTTATATTACAGGGATATAGGAATTTTTATTTATATCTAAAGTTCAATAAACAAAAAGGTAAATGATGGCCGAATAGTAGGAGGAAATCGAACTGCTGGCATGGATATTCTTAGCCATTTGGTACCTGCTTTAAGCAGTAGGTCCGGATACCAATAGCTCTCGTATAGCAGAAACATTCGACAGTAGTACTCCAAACCAAACAACACAAATAAATAAACAAATTAGGAATATTATTAGGACAGAATGTTGGTTCAACCCCCGAATTCCAATAAATGAGCCTATTTTATCCACTTCTTGTTTAGTACTCCCTGCTTGTCTGTCTAAGTCTAAACTATATCCTGAATTATCAGCGTAACTTCCTGATATCTAATTAAGCTGAAATTTAGCATACTAATGTATTTTTGGTGACATTACATGAATCAATCATAAAATTACACTAATTAAGGATAAATTAATTTATGTTAAATAAAAATTAATTTTTAATCATCGCAATCCTTATAGTTAAGTATGCTCCGGTCTCTTTAGCTCTGGTGTGGCATAACAGTAAATCGTAGAGCTCTATATCAAACCAAAACTTTGTTTTTACCCCTTTATATATGCAATTGTTCCTCGTAGTATATTTATTTATTTTCCTCGTAGTTTATATATATATATATATATATATATATATATATATATATATATATATATATATATATATATATATATATATATATATATATATATATATATATATATACATATATATATATATATATATATATATATATACTAAATAGTTAATCGTTACCTATTAACAATTTGTGTCTTTCTTTAGGGATATTAAAAAAAAGTTTCTTAAATTGTTGTGTTTACGGGTAATGGATTTACCTTAAAATGAAGAGAAATGTATATCCTACAAACAATTTACTAAATTTACGAGTATTTGTTATTATTTATAATTTTTTCTTTTAATTGGCATCTTATGATTTTTCGTGTCTCGTACATAAATTTACATTTTGTGCATTTTTGGCATAAATTCATATTTTTTGCATTTACATATTTGTCATAAATACTGACAAATAGCTTTATATAAAGCTTCACTTTACAATACTGTTTTTATCTGGGATAACGAATAAATTCCTTTATTTGAAGTTTTCTTTTTCCTTAATGGGAATTCTATGATGTTTAAAATAACAGCTGGATACTAGAGATGATGGGCAGATATATTTAATGTTGTTAAAATTTGATAATTGTTTTATTCTGAGGAATTAAAAACTTCAAAGTTCAAGGTATTCAACAATAAATTTTCAGCAATAGTTACTCTAGCATTAATGGGTTAAGTTTAAAATAATATTTTATCACTACACGTGGGTTTGGATTCGTATCCCGAGTAGGGCATGGATGTATTTGAGTGTTATTCATTCTTACGGAGCTATGATGCCCTATCTATATGGTGCCTCCATAATTAAAAGATCAATAAATCATTGGTTTATATGGTAAAATGTTAATAAAGACAATTGCCTTTATTAGCACTTAAATGACAAAATATATATTTTGTTAGGAAAAAAAATTATTGTTAAATGCATATCGAGTAGGGCAACGGATGTATTTGAGTGTTATTCATTCTTACGGAGCTATGATGCCCTATCTATATGTGCCTCCATAATTAAAAGATCAAGTAAAAATTAAAGTTTCAAAATATAAGAGAGATAACGATCATTAGAAGTTTATAAGATATTCCGGTTGAATAAAAACAAATTATTAGGTATTTGGTCATAAAAATTATTAAGTTGTGAGATCAATATTAAAATCGGAAAATAATTAAGTTAGAAATTTTTATAGAAATAACACTATTTTTATTCTTTCTTCATATTGAAAAATCTATATATAGACAATGTTTTATGACTTTGCTTTACTGTGGACGATAGTAACATTCAAGTAAAGCTCGAAGTTACACAAAAGTAAACCGTAATTAACTTCTTTATCACTTTTAATTTAATCACTTCCAGAGTACAATGTATCCGGAGTACAAAGATTTCGCGAAGATTAAAATGTATGATAATCCCTTTTCTTTCACATCTCGTTTTATGTGTATTGATCATTTTTATTCCATTTATTGGATATGGTGATCAATATTCGGTCATACAAATTTCTCATTTCCTTATATCTCATTATAAGTGTTTGAACTTTTTATCCCATTTTTATATCATCCGGTGATTAGCATACATGCATAGAATTTCTTCATACCTCATTCTCCTATATTATCAGTTTAAATATCAATATTAACTATTTATCCCACTTATGGAATGGAGAGCCGCCGTAGCTCAGTCGGCAAAGGAAACTCTATAGTAACTGGAGGGTTGTGGGTTTGGAGCCCGAGCCGACCTAAGATCCGCCATATTCGTTAAAGTTGACTTGGACACGTAAATATGTCCATGGTCACAATGTCCTTCATGTTCTCAGTCAATACCTCTGGGGTGCGGTAGGACAATGGGTCTTATGCTTAGTCACTGCTTCAAAATTACGAGAACCCACTTAAGCGTAGAGTAATTTCATCCTTGAGGGGCTCGTTAAAATGAAATGCGCACCCGTTTTCCGCAATACGAGTAGGGTATGGCTCAATCAGGCTCGGTTTTACCATGCTTGATTGAGGTATCTCTTTAGTAACTGGAGGATTGTGGGTTTGGAGCCCGAACCGACCTAGGATCCGCCATGTTCATTAAAGTTGACTTGGACACATAAATATGTCCGTGGTCACAATGTCCTTCAAGTTCTCAGTCAATATCTCTGGGGGGCGGTAGGACAATGGGTCTTATGTTTAGTCACTGCTTCAAAATTACGAGAACCCACTTAAGCGTAATTTCATCCTTGAGGGGCTCGTTAAAACGAAATGCGCACCCGTTTTCCGCAATACGAGTAGAGTATAGCTCAATCCCACTTGGTTTGACTGAGTGGCATCAGAAACAGCAACAACAACTCCTTATGGAATGTAATTATCAATATTTAATCTAAAACTATGAAATTTGAATCTTCCAAGACGCTTTAGGATTAATGCAAAAGTCTCAACACTCAAAGTGAAATTTTTTAGTACAGATGCAGTATCGGCCCACAAAAGCATGTTTTCGGCGTTCTTTGGCAATATTTTAATTTTTTTAGCAGTGTAGACAGATAAAACTCATTATAAATTTATTTCTAGGTTAAAAATTTAACATTTGGATTTTCCTTTACTCCGTTATCTGCATTTCATTCAGCGTCGAGACGTGTGTTTTAACACAATGTAAATTCTGTACCTCAATAACTAGATAAGCACACACATATCTATATATCTAAATATGTATGTATCTATATATCTATGTATGTATAAAATTTTTGTAATTTTTAAAATATTTTTCACATTTTAATTTAATTTTTCTTTTCATTTTGCTTAGTTGTTCAAATATATATATTATAAATTTTCGTACTTCTTTTGTATATTTATTGAATTCTAAAATTTTGTGAATTTTTTTTTTGTTTGTATAAATTGAATATTCCTTTTGAAATCTTATTTATTTTTTTGGGGTGGAGCTAACACTGTAAATGAAATTTAAACTTAAATTTGATGTCTTGATACATATATTAATAAGCATAAATATAAATGTAATTATAAAAGCACATACATATATGTAATGAGTAATTTAGACCATCTCAAAGGTAAGCGAATCTACATTGGCTTGGACATAGTCGCAAGTAAAAACGTAGCCGTAAGAAAAAAAACAAAGAATTTTGAAAGAGAGAAAATCAGTTTATTATAGCGTAATCTCCCGAATGCTTCTTTGGGATAACCTGCCCATCACAATTTATTGGTGTGTGAGCCAGCCAATCAAGGTTCTTAATGGTTATTCGCTTGGAGGATGCTTTGTTTGTAGAGGAAGGGAAAATTATTGTATAGAGAGTTATATTAGAAGAACTAAGTCAGCAAAAAATAATTTTAGGCATTTCCGTTCTAGCCCACTCCATAGAAAGAACAAAAGATAGCCCCCCCCCTTTTAATATAAAAGGATAGAATCACTCCCAAATTACTTTAAGATATTTATAATTAAACTGGTTAGTTTTTTGGGTTAAAAATATCATTACATGTATAATTAAACACTTATACATAGGTTATAAATGGAAGCATATAAATCTATCTATCTATAAATATCGATCTATCTATATCTATATCTATCTATCTATCTATATGCATATATATGTATATATATATATATATATATATATACATATATATATATATATATATATATATATATATATATATATATATATTTATATATATATATATATATATATATATATCTATATATATATATATATATATATATATATTTAATGTCTATCTATATCTATCTATATATCTATCTATCTATGCCTACCTACCTACATACCTGTATATGTATATATATATATATATAACCTATACATATATATACACATACATACACATTTATATGTATTTATAAATGTATTAATAAAGTGGATTAACGATACATAAAGCTCTTAATTAGCGAAATGCGTTATTTTCCCTTTCAAAAATATCTCTCCGAAATCAATGCATTCCCTATATCCGCTTTCGTCTATTAATCTCATTATCAGAACTATTTGCGCCATGCGCCCTTAAAACTTGCCATTTGAGTTCTATTCTGTAGGTTTTCCGCTCATCTCCACCCCATCCCCTCCCATCCCTTTACAATGGCCGAATTCCAGCACAATAACATTAAAACGGCCCGAACGGCAAAGCAGCCAGCATATTTTCCAGCATATTCTCTCTATCCCCATTAGGCGAAATCGACTTATTGCACATTCATATAAAGACCTCTTTGGAACCATCAACTAAGAGTTTTCGTGAATTCCGAAACAGTTAATGCATTAATATACACCGACGTGTGTGTGTGTGTATATTTATTAATAAATGTTAGGCCCCACAATGGCAGACACACGAAATAACTCGCCGTATCAATGGACACGTGGAAAGTGCATGCTGAATACAGATGAGCCGGAGCACCGAAATGTTCTCCCCCCAAAACGAAACGGACACAGTGGGAATTTTCGCTAATTATGCCATAAACCTTTAAAATAATAAGAGGGCAGAAGAGTAGAAGCGAAATGAGATAACGGCCAGGGGGGCAAGTAGAATGTGTGGAAAAATACAGGAGGGAAGGGAAACAACATTAAAATGAAATTTGAACAGGATACGCGAAGAAACAATGTCAATTAATGATAATTTGGGATGAACGCACATGCGTTATCACGGTGTATTGTTTGTGGAAATGGTCTTTATTGTTTTGGTCAGTTACCCATTTACTCGTTTCGCATTCGATGTAACGCGGGAGATGCGTTGGAAAGGCTTTACACTCGCGTTCTGAAATGGCAGGAATTAAAAGATATCAGATTTTGAGAAATTTTGTTTCTCCTTTAATGTAGGAACTGGTTTAAACTATGATAAAAGGGAAATAATACTAATCAGTAAAACCCAGTAATTAAGGTAATAACCCAAAAGCATTTACATAAGCAATCGTTTGTCACACGTGATAAGAAATTGCTGATTTAGTACCTTCAATGAATACTGATATCCAATATATCTCGTTCTTTAAGCTTCTTATCTCACTAGCCCTCATGTAGCAAAACAGTTTACGGTTGCACTCCATTTCATTCCAAACGAAACCAAGTCTTATGTTTAATTACACTTAGAGTAAACCCAGATAACATGCATGCTTGCAGCAAGTTTGATTTTTTCTGGATAATATCTTGTCCTAACAAATTTGACGCGACAAACTTGCACTAAAACTCCTGCAACTTAGAAGGAACATAAAGCGACCACTCCTTTGAAACGCTATTTTGCTGCAAAACTGTGGCAACCTTGTCATGACAACCTTGAAGCAAGTGAAATTTTTTAGACTTGTTGCAGTCTTGTTTCAAACTTGCAGACTTGTCATGCTGAACTTGCTGCAAGTTTGCAGGGTTGCAAAACAAGACTGCTGCAAGTTTGCTGCAAACTAAATTTGCTGTCTGGGAAATATCTTTGGGGCCATCAACTAAGAGATCTCTTGAATTCCAAAACAATTAATGCATTAATACCTTGATAGCAAGCATACTTCAGGCAAGTTCGATTTTTTCTGGATAATATCTTGACATAACAAATTTGACGCGACAAACTTGCACTAAAACTCCTGCAACTTAGAAGGAACATAAAGCGACCACTCCTTTGCAACGCTATTTTGCTGAAAAACTATGGAAACCTTGTCATGACAACCTTGAAACAAGCGAAATTTCTTAGACTTGCTGCAGTCTTGTTTCAAACTTGCTGAACTTGATGCAAGTTTGCAGGCCTTCAAAGCAAGACTTCTGCAAGTTTGCTGCAAACTAAATTTGCTATCTGGGTATACACTGAGTTGTGAGTATATTATGTAACGAATTCTCGTTACATTAAATTTCGAGATACCGACCTATCTACGACCGTGAGAAAAACCGGCATAACGTAAAAAAATAGCAAACGCGCCTTTTGTGAGGACTTGAACTGAGCTCTTCATTACCTAGTGAAAGGACGTTGTTCCGCGCCGAATAGGATGCTGAGTAGAGAATTGTTAACACCGAGGACCATCTCAATCATTCTGTCTGAGAAATTCATTAGGATGCTGGCGAAGTGTTTCCAGTGTTAGTTTCAATGGCGTCCCAAAGAAAGAGTCTCACACAGTAAGGGATAAATATAGATGTAGAGGTATGTAGAGGTAAATCCTCTACATAGTAAGGGAAGCAGCAATACTTTCTTACCTTGCTCTCCAAAGGTTTGTCCGGAGACATCAATTAATGATCTGCGAGATTGCTCCCGATTACTGCAAACTTTCCTTGGCTTGGACCTGCTTTACAGACGGTTTTTCTCCCTACGTCATCAACCAGATATCCGATCAGCTGAGATGGACATTTGAGGGCAGACGACGTAATAAAAAGACCAGAGTTCGAGGCCCAGAGAGAATTTTCTGACCGATCGAGTCTCCTGTGAACTCACCGACTGAGAAAGTCCAGGCGAGCTACTGAGTGTCCTACCCCCTTTTTTTCTCTCCAAAATGATTAAGAAGCTGATTCCTGCAACGATCATCATTTTCATTTGTAGATATTCATCGGTTCATCTGTATTTCTGATAACTTCCACATTGTGTTTCGAAATAAATATCTTTAGTCTATACGTAGGCGTCCGCTATCCTTTTTTGGGCTTACTTAGAGCCCCAGTACGCTACAATTAATAGATATTAATCTCCATAGTGTCCCATATCCGAAGTAACTCTGCTTTTCAATGGCCCATATTTGAACAATGAACACATTTTCAATGGATTGTAGTGTCCTAATCCCATCCAATCCAATCTAATCCAAACCAAATCATATGTTAGTTTACAATTAAACGCACTGAAAACTAACTTTCTGACCATCAACTAAGAGTTTTCCGAGATTCTAAAGCAGTTAATGCATTAATATATAGGTGTGTGTATTTGTATTTATTAATAAACGTTGAGCTCCATAGTGTCACATACATGAAATAATTCGTCATATCAATGCACACGTGGAAAGTGCATGCTGAATACTAATGGGGTAGAGCAACGAAATTTTTCGTTGCATGTTGATTATCAACTTCAAAAAAAGTACAGTAATAAATTTCACTACGTATGTCATAAACCTTTAAAATAATAAGAGGGAAGCGGAGTAGAAAAGAAACGAGATAACAGCCAGGGGAGTGGGGATTAGCAAGTAGAAGGCGTAAAAATAGAAGAGGAAAGTCATGCACATTAAAGAGAAATTTCAACAGGATATGCGAAGAAACAATGGCAATTAACGATATTTCGTGATGAACGCGCATATGTTATCATGATGTATTGTTTGTTTAACGGGCTTTATTGTTTTGATCAGTTACCCATTTACTCGTTTTACCTTTAGAGTATCGAGGATGATAGTTTGGGGAAGGGGTTACTCTCAAGTTCTTAAATAGCAGGAATTAAAATATGTCATCAGATTTTGGGAATTTCGGTAACTTTTCAATTTTAAAGGCAATTAAAACTATGGTAAAACTCTAATCAGCCGATATCAAATCAAATCCCATCAGAATCGAGTAAATAGGACAGAGGTCATTTTGTTGACGCAACAAAAGGGACAGCGTCTATCTATTTTTATTATATATGAATTACAAAATAAATGGTTTTTATAGCATTTTTATAACTCTCGCTTATACAGAAATTAAATAAAGAAGTTTTTATATGTGAAGTTAAATGTGTCTTCTATGCCTTAACCATTCGTCCGTGTCATATATATATATAACAATAAATATACACACAAATAAATAAAATATATACACACACACACACATATATATATATTTATATATATATATATATTTATATATATATTATATATATATATATAATATAATATATATATATTTATATATATAAAAAATTAACATAAATATAATAATTGTATTAAAAAAAAATACATATATTGAACATTAATTGTAATATTTGTTAAATAATATATCTAAAAAGAGTATGCAATATGTAAAGAGATGCAAATATTTTAAACATTCCCCCGTAATCTAAATACTTCCGTTGTAAGTAGAAGGCAAAGTAATCCATCACCCCCTATGAAGTAAATTTTAATTAACTTTAAACTATCTCCTTAGCCGAAACGGATTAGACGTCTAACATACTCGGGTATAAATTAAAATGTTGTAAATTCAAATGAGCTCAAACTGCTACACACTCCCTTAATAAAATAGAATTGAAATCCTAAAATTAAGTTATTATCCAGTTACGGAGATCTAAACAGATCTATTAATTACTTTTTCGTCAAGCTGAGGAATTTATTTAATATATATTATTATTAAAATATAATATATATAATATATATAACTATTGAATTTATAAATATATATATTTATTATATATATATATTATATATGTCTTAATATTATATTATATATATATTATATTATAAATATTTATATATATATATTATAAAAATAAATAATAATATATATATATTATACATTATTATATATATATATATATATATATATATATTATATATATATTATAATATAATATATAATATATATATATATATATATATTGTATATATATATATATAATATATATATATTATATATATATATATATATATATATATATATATATATATATATATAAGGAAATGTATATACATATATAAACTAATGTACATTTTGTATAAATATATAACAGAGAATATTCTAGGGTTATATCAAATATTATATATAATATATATTCCTTATATATATATATATATTTTTATAATCTAATATATATATATACAGTTTATATCAGAAATATATATAATATATATATTGTTATATACAATTTAGAAACTTTCCAAACATATATATAAATATGTATATAAGATTTTCTATATTTTTCCACAGATTTTAAATGAGATTTGAAGGTTTATACTTTTTCTAAATTCATGTTAATGACTTTGTTTTCCTGTCCCTATAATGAATGGCAAGGATCCTCACATTTTCTCAGTCTTTAATAAACTTTTTTTTATGGGGCATACGCAAAAATAATTTTTAATATATTTATATTTTTTATCTATATTATATAATATTTATATAATATAACATATATTTTTACACACACACAATATATTAAAAAAAACACGCACACATATATATTTTTATATATATATATATATTATATGAATATACACACACACTAAGAAAATGCGTAGCACTTTGTAAGTTTATGCTTTTTTTTAAAAATTTCTAATGGAGATACTTTACCGGTTCATTCCCTAAATTCTGCTTTATAGAATATACTTTAACTCATTTCCAGTTTAATAAACTTTTTAGCATACGAATTTAAAAACTTAAGAAAAATAAAGAAGTTTTAATGATTAATCTAATTTTTTCCAATATTTATACTCAATATTGGAATGTTTACAGATTTTTTTTAAAGCCAAAATAAAATGTTTGCAAGCCTTTTTAATTTATAAACACTGAAGAAACTAAAACACTCAAGTTTTTCCTCATAATAAAGTTTATATAAAATTTATAACATAGAAAATATTTAACTTTTAAATATATAATAATGCAAAATATTTTTAAAATAATTAAATTATAAGATATATTTAATAGAAATATTTTATAATAAATTTATATATTTAATTAAAAATAATTTTAAATAATAATAATTATTAATAAATTAAATGTTTCATAAATTAAAAATGTTTTATAATTAAAATGTATAAAATTTAATAATTTAAATTAATTAATTTTTATAATTAAAATTAAAAAATAAAATTTATAAATTTATAATTAAATTTATAATAAAAAAAAAATAAATTTGTGTAAATTAGTTTAAAATAATAAATTTATAATAATTTATTAAATAACAAATATTTATAATAATTTAAATATAATAATTTATAATAATTTAAAATGTAATAAACTTATAAGAATTTAAGTATAATAAATTTATAATAATTTAATATAATAAATTTATAATAATTTAAAAGTAATAAATTTATAATAATTTAAATATAATACATTTATAATAGTTTAAATGTAATAAACTTATAACAATTTAAGTATAATAAATTTATAATAATTTAATATAATAAATTTATAATAATTTAAAAGTAATAAATTTATAATAATTTAAATATAATAAATTTATAAATAATTTAAGTTTAGGAAATAATTAAAATAACGATAAGGCAAATGTGCACATATTTTACCCATTTTCCTCTCTGAATTGTAGGGTTCTTATTATTATACAGAGAGCTCAGTTAATAAAAACAAAAAATTATTACTATTTACTACATAAGACGAATGAAATGTCTTCAATCTCGCAAAATATTTTAAACTATATGAAGAATCTACATTTTAAGATCTACTTTTTGCAAGCCGACTAAAACAAAAGTACTTCCGCAGGCATAAATCAAAGAAACTGACTCTTTATTCATAAATACATTTTAAAATAAGCGTAACTTTCAGTTATCTTATTTTTTTTCCTTAGTAAACTATTAAGAGTACTCATTAAACTTAAAATAATACGCAGAAGGGTACTACACTAAGCTCTGGTTGACATTTTTTGTAAATTTTTATTACATTTAAAATAAATGTTATTTCCTCATTTTTGCTCGTGTAAATAAGTTAATTATTAATTATATTGTTTGACATTTTAGTTAAAGAACATTTTTATAACATTAAATTATTGTAGAAGATAAATTAGCCTGTGGACTCGGAGAGATTTGATAGCTCTGATAAATGGAAAGGTAAATAGATAATTTATATACACTATTTTCATTTACAAACATTTTGAAATAAGCGTAACTTTCAGTTATCTTAATTCTTTGGTACTTACTAAACTTAAAATAATAGGCAGAAGGGTACTACACTAAGCTCTGGTTGAGATTTTACATAAATTTTTATTACATTTAAAATAAATGTTATTTCCTCAATTTTGTTCGTGTGAATAAGTTAATTATTAATAATATTGTTTTACATTTTAGTTACAGAACATTTATAAAACACGAAATTTTTGTAGGTATAAACACGAAATTTTTGAGATAAATTAGCCTGTGGACTAGGAGAGGTTTGATAGCTCTGATAAATGGAAAGGTAAAGAGATAATTTATATACGCTATTTTCATTTACAAACATAAATGCAGCAAGAACACACAATTTTAGTTGGAATAAGCTGTCATTCAAGAACATTACAATAAACAACCTAAATATAAATTATAGGAAAAAAACTATTTCTTGTCTTCCAAGAATGGGAATTTATGGGGTACAATTTAACTAACTGAAAAACTGATATTATGCACATACTTTACCCAATATCCTCCGTCTAAAATTCATTGACCCAAAAGTAATTTCTGGACACCTATGGTTCCAGCTAGTTGAAAATTGAATGAAGTCAATAAATTCTTCGCTATCCTTCCCACCTCCAAAAGAGATGTACCGCAAAGTCCAGTACATTCCATGCTTCTTTTTATGGGTAATTCCTCCTGCAGAGAGCTGCAAGATGGAGGGGGTGCTTCAAACATATCTCCATGCCACCATTGTCCACCCCAAGAGTATAATAAAGCTTCCCAATTTCCGAAACAGCTCTATCGAAGTACTGGTTTTTCATTCATTCTCTATTTTTTTTTTTTAATAAGTGACAAAAGTTCGAAAACTTTAGTACTTTCGGGTGTAGATGCAAGATGGACGCAGGGGGTTGTTTCTAAGAACTTTTTCGTTAGCACTTCTTCACGGGTCTTTATTTATGGCTTTTTTGTGGGAGATGTTTTACGCAACTTTCTTTTAATAAAATCCAGGTCTAGATATTTATGTTCTAATACATTATGGAAGTCAAATACTCAGGGTTCTGGTTTTACAGAAGAGTGGTATTATGTGGACTATTCTACTATGGTATTTAATAGCATGTTTAATATACTGCTTTACGGTATTTTTCTTTACAAAAGCACTCAAAGGTGCCTGTTAATGAGGGCTTCATTTTTCAATTTTTGAAGTGTAGTTTAGATTCATTTTTTAAATATAAATATTTTTATGAGTTAAATATTGTTTATTTGCATGTTCTTTTATAGAAATAGTTAAAACTATCGATCAACAAGTATACAATTTTATGTTTCAACAGAAGCAAAGGAAAAAAAAATCTTACTTCAATTCTACATTCAACGTTTAGTTTTTGACATTCAATTATTTTTATTTTACAATAATAGAACACCACATAAAATCTTTAAGAAAGCATAAACTTGATAGAAATATAATAAAACTTTGTACTAGTAAAAAAATAAGTAAACAATAATAATAATCAGATTTTTAAAATGGCTGGTAGCAATATAAGACAAGACTGTTATAAACACGGATTGGTAATTACAGATGACCACTCTATAAATTACTAAGCCCAATGCACATGGTGTTACTACTTGTAATACGTGATATAGTGGTACCGTTTTGAGATAGAAGGCTTTCTACATTTGGAATATACAATTGGATGCTGATCTCAGAATGAAACTTATATACATACCGTTCTTTATTTAATTCTACTAATTAAGTAGTGATAGTCTCTAATAAAATATTAATTACACAAGGTAAACTCACAGAGTCCACCTGAGGTCTGAATGCTACATGTTCCTTACTAGTGGTATATTCTATCACGTATATGGTGTGTGTTTGAGTGTGCGTGTTTGTTTTAAGCGAGGCGACCATCTGATGTTTGAGCGGAGTGGACATGAGCTTAACGAATTAGGGTATGAACTGAGTAGAGTTGAGTCAGTTGCACTGTGATATTTAAACAATTGGTTCTAACAGGTTTGATGAAGAAAAGGGATAAAGACTGGTGGAGGAGAAATTGAGTCAGTATTTAAAACCAAACAGAGGCCTAGTTAAAGTGGAGGGAAATTGAGCCATTCGATGCGGTTTCAAAGGAGTCAACTCTGCTCTGTTTCTAATGGCAGTCCCTCAACTGGAAACCATGGTTTACAAATTATAAGCACAATCAAGTCTTTGCATACGGCTGCCATCCTCTTTAAATAAGCTCAGTGATCAATCATTGTGAATCATTATGACTGAACTAATTTTATAAGGCAGATTTTAAACAGAAAAAAGTATCCAAGAATATAATACAATAAATACATAATTCTTCACTATGTTAAGCTGACCTGATTTATAAAACGGAAATTGAGACATCAGACAAACTGGCAAAATTTAATATTCTAATTCAATTTAGTCGTTAATATATCTTTATTCCTGCAAGTGAGGAAAAAATCTAAGTTTTCAAGTTAAATAGATATTTATTTAATCTAAATCTAAACTAAACTAAACTAAATTCCCCAGGGCTACAGCCCGCGTGGGGATATGGTCTACTGTACCAATTTCTGTTTCCGAATCCAAGGGTCCTGAGGTGAGAGGCATATGTCTCAGTTAGATGATCAACCTTATACGGAACCCCCAGTGTTTAGTTCCCAAGCATGCTTGATCTTCTGTCTGTCTACCCACGGAAGGAATGAAAGAATGAATCAGTCTTGCCCAGCTAGAGGATTAAACCTCGGACTTGTATCTTGGGATCGTGAATAGCTACCCCTATGCCACTGGATTTGCCTTAATCTACTTTCAAAATGAATATTTCGATTTAACAGAATTCACAGATAGAGCCAATAGTTGTCACCTTATAGTTGCATGTTTCATTGGCTAAAATACTTGTAAAATATTTGTTTTGTCTTTTGAAAAATATTAAAATCAGATTTGTAAAGAGTTCCAAGTCAAAATTCTAAACTTTAATATCACTCTCAAACCAAATACTCTCTTCAAATGCTTTTTTCTCTTTTGACTAAAGTAAATATTTTAAATTAGATTGTCTTCAGGGATTATCAAAATGCTTCTTAAATAATATTAAAGATAAATAATTTTTTGAGACATCTTTCGTTGTTGAGATTTATTTATTTTTATCTTTCCCCTGTTATATAAATTCCTGAAGGCAGTTAAAAAAATACAACACAGAGAATGTTTGTTCAAATTTTCAGACACATAATTTGAACACAATTCGAAATGTATTACTTGCAAGTTGATATACACACAAAAATGCTTTTTTCCTAGTAGTGAGAATGATTTGCAGTATAGTCAGTATGACATAAAATATAATGCAAAAAGAGTCATAAATATCTAATAATTTTTTTTTAATTTAATAAAATTAGAACTGTCTTATGATAATATTTATGACGTAATTTAACACATTTTAAAAAATATATTTATTTAAACATGAGCTATTGGCAATTTTGTAAAAAAAATTATCTAGTATTTTTAACCTACATTACTCTATTCGTCGTAACTCGGCTTCAGTTTCCACATAAAATATTATCATTTTTCTAGTTCAGTGCACACAAAAAGAATATGGTTCTGCTTTTATGCTAGTTTATGTGATATGTGTTGCAAAAATATTTCAGGAGTGTCATTTTTTTACGGAGTATTTTTGCCAAATTTAAATAAAAATGTCTATATAGATTTTTCTTTTTATATGTTTTCTTGTTTTATGATTTAATTTTAATATAAATTCCAGATAATTCATAGGCCATATTAAATGTTTTTAGCTCATCAAATGTTTAGTTACCTTGATCTTTTACTGCCGTTATACAATCTCATAATTTACAACCCTCAGTATTTTCATTCTTCTAATTATAACTGACTTGTGGATTCCCCAGTATCATCTTGCCTTGCTGTGCCAAGATCATTTACCAAGTTGCATGCTAGTTTAAAATTAAGCGAAATGATCTACTTACTGAATATAGCTGTATCTCACAAAATTAAACTACAGTATTTAAAAGTTATACCTCTCATTAAGGAAACACTGTGGCTTGATTCATTGGATCCACGTGGTAGGAGTGGGTATATAACCTGAAAAGTCGAACGTCAGTTGTTTATTGTACACAAACTTGAATAGTAATAATCCTATTTTTTATTAACCCTCTCGCTGTGCATCAAGCGATTACCACGGGCAACATAGATGTAGCAGAATTTGCTCAACCCGCGATTTTCGCTGGCATGCATTTTAGCTGACTATTTAACTGTGCAGCACTCTCTTTCCCCATTTATTCTTTCATTTTGGCTTTACTTTGATTGTTAATTGTTTATTTAGCTGTAAACTAGCAGATGGCTTTAATTGTCCACATTTCTGCGAAATACAGAAGAGTTTTTTGTAGTATTTTGAGCGCGCTTTTCATAGTTGAAAGATGTCTGACAGGAAGCTTTTCGCTAGTGATATAACCTATACTCCTGACGATATTTCCGACACTGATAGCACTTCTGACTCTGATTTCAAGTATATTGAAGATGGTTATAGTGAAACTGATGAGAATTTCTTGGATTTCACTGCGGATAGTGATGAATCTGAAAATTCATTTTCTATTCAAAATGTTCGACAGTGGTGCAAAATTGATAAGCAAAATATTCCGCCAGCTCCTGCTTCATTTCCTTTCATTCTAAATCGAGGACTAAATTTCACTTTGGAAAATTATGCAAACGTTTTGGACTATTTTGAAATTTATTTTGACGATGTTATGTTGCAAATAATAGTAAAAGAGACCAAAAGTACATGACAGTAATAGAACCATGAGACTAACTGCTCGACACTTTGCAATCCATATACACCTAAATCCCATCAAGAAACAGCCTCGTAGATAGTGGGCTGTCTGTTGCTAAAAAACTGAAGGCGGAAAAGAAACGCGAATTTTGTGCAAGGGTTGCGAGGTAGGACTTTGCCTCGAGCCTGTTTCGAAATTTATCATACACGACTTCATTTCTAATAAATGTTTTCTAAATCTTTTTCATTTTTTAATTAGTATATATGTTTTACTTTTGTATTTTATAAAAGAAATGATAATTTAACCAAGATTAATTTTTCAAATTTAGGTTTTATATCATTATTCTTAAATTTCATTATTCTGAACACCTTTTATTTAGGACCTAATTCTATATTAAAAAAACTCTTTTGAAAAAATTTTTTGTATATTTCAACTCTAAAATGTACATAGATTTCAAATATGTAATAACAAAAATACGCAATTTTTTAAACTATTTTGATTTAAAAAAAAAAATTAGCAAGAAAGGTTAAAAAATGAAGTGCATTATACATGCGTAAATCTTCTTAAAACTCATTTTAGAGTTACTTTTTTTACTCATATAAATTTACTGTATTTATACGTAGAGTATCTTTTGGTTAGGACTACGGTATTGATATTCATCTAGTCTCAATGTTAATTTTTTTGCCCAATTATACCATGCGTTTTCTACGTATATATCATACACGATGGCAGGAATATCCTTCACGGGGAAACAAAGGACGATTGTTAACAGACCTCCTCTCCCATGCCAGGTAAGACCTAAAAATGTCGTTGCAAAACGCATTTATTACCACCATTTACGAAATCTGAAAGAAAAAGGAGAGTCAGAAGAATAATAAACTAATGTGAGGGAACATAGTGACAGCGAGCGATATGTCAGAAATGTAGCTATTTCAAACGTTTTCGAGAAAATTTACTGCTTCAAGCAGAGCATGTGTTTCCTGGTAGGACTCTGGGAGGCAGAGCTATTGTTAGCTAGAATCCTAAAGTTTGAAATGGTTACAAATGATTTACGAGGACTTTTCTTTTATTTTCTAAAGCACGTGATAACTGCAGAGGTAACTTAGATACTTCATGAATGAGAAAAGGAAATTTGTTGATGATTCTATTTTCAAATAGCATTTTGTATACTTCCATTATGATAGATTATATATATATATATATATATATATATATATATATATATATATATATATATATATATATTATTATTATGCTTAAACTATCTCTTTAAAAACCTTCTGTCTTCCATTCTAATTCTTCTAATTTCCTAATCCATTTTCCATGCCACAAAAATATTTTAATTAAAGGAGGGTCCTCGACTTAAAATTCTTCTAACAAATTTCCAAAACTTTCTCTGCAATAGATGTAATTTTTTTGTCCACTCACAGTAATTCCAGCTGTCGCTGCTAAATGGTCTAGTCTTCCCACCCGATCTAAATTACCTTTTCCTGTTATAACGCCAACTAAGCTACTTTCTCTGGGAAATATTTCGTCTAAGTCTAGCTCTGGGACCCCCCCCCCATGTTCCTTTAAGTGTTCGATTTACATTTTCTTTTTTGCCGTTGACTATTAAAGTTTTGAAGTTTTTTAGAAGCTTCTCAATAAAGATTTAAGTTGCTCTCCGAATTGCACGTTCTATTTCAATGGCGCCACGACTGCTTTGTTCATTACATGCTAAACGCTTAGGCTTGTCCAGTAACCTGGGCAAGTAAAATGAGTAGTTGCTATATTTCGATGTGACCGGCAGTTTAAATCGCCGTAGTTACATACACACACACACACACACACACACACACATATATATATATATGTGTGTGTGTGTGTGTGTATGTATATATATACACGAGTATTAATGACTAACTAAAAACGTTACGAAAGCGAATGAAAATTTTACAATTACCATTAATTAAAATGGCATTGTTCGATATAAGTCTTCTTTTATATACAAAGTACAGAAAAATAATTTCTGATGAGTGCAGAAGAGCGAGAGAGATGCTTCAAGCTAAGAAGTTTAACGGCAATACATATAAAGTGTTTGAAAATAAAGGTGTATGGGTTGCCTTTTTAAAGGTGTTAATCGCATTGATTTCTGCCTCATTCAGTAAGGAAGATTGAAGTTTCAATATAAAGGCAAAAATGTACATTTCTTTCACTTCAGTACCACTAATTAGAAATAAGTTGTTATATACAAGGGTAACACTGATAGTGTCCGTATATATATATAAAGATTCGACAGACAGAGGGTTAAAATTCAAAGTTTTGTCCAATATACGTCCGACTTCTTTCCTCTACGATAGAAAGACAAGTGATAGCTAATATGGTCGAAATCTTACATTCAGTACCACAGTCTAGTGGTTTGAGTTTTGCTAAAAGCATGGATATTCGTTGCTCATCGGGTTTATATAGCTTTCGAACTGAAAAAAAAAGATAATGTTCCAGAAAAGCATTTATGCAAGCATCTATATCGGGTTGTCTTCTGAAAAAGCAGGTCAGCATAATTTGCAGGATCATAACGTCAAAGAGTTTGTCTATTTGTTTGATGAACAGAAACTCAACTACTCAATGTAAATGAAGAAATTAAGAAACTGTCTTCATTTACATTGAAGCTATTGTTGGTAAGTAGATTCACTTGCGAAACACCTTGTTCACATTCATTGACAGGGGCAGAAATAGTATTAATAAAAAGCATTGTACATGTAGATTTCGATACGTTAACATGTAAAGAACCATGTATTAAAGTTTCTCAATATTTTTATAATATCCTAAATAACCTACCTCCTGTAATAATAGCGGTACTCTCTGACTATAAATATAATATCTCATCTTCTTCTAAGAGGTCACGTGCTGCCTCTACTTCTAACGATGATAATCTTATCTTTAAACTCAACATTAACTCTTATTACTTCACTTTGGGATTTATGCGTTATATGTTGTGTTGTGATAAAAATGCTAAAAAAAAATCTGTTTGATATTGTATTATGCATTTATAGAAAAATGAAATAGTGTATCACCCCATGCATACTAATTATTTCTTGCTTTTCAGGGTACTAATCATTTTTTGTATCTCTACAGACTGTAAGATACAAACCAGCAGTCACTAACATTCTCTTTACCGAACTCTCACGAATGTACTCTTCAAAATTACACCTTTTCAAAATTTAAAATTTTATTTACATAAAGATTTCATCTTAATCACTAGCTACCTTTAGGATCGGAAATAAGGCTGTATGTCTAAAGAGCTCATAATCGTCTGCTTTAAAGGGAGGAGCACTGTTTATATACAAGCATTAGTGTCTGTGTGTCGTTTAGGTACATTATGACAAGCATCGGTGCTTTCAGAACTTAGATATTACATAATTTTCATAATTAGTAAACTGTTTTCATTATTAGTAATAATTTTACTTCTTTTTACCTGAATTAAGTGCAATAGATATAGCTCTTCACTCTAAACTTAAACTAAACCCTACATATCAGAGAAAAACACTAAACCTTCCGGAATCCTAAGAATTTCTTCCCTTGATCGGATTCTTTTCTGCTTAACCCAAGCAACGCGTACAGTAGCAGTCATTTATTCCGAGTAGACTGTTCTACCGCAATATCCCCCCTGTGCCGCTGGGGTGACGACCATTTCATGCCTATGACTGGAGGGTGGCGTTCGAAATAGGTCGTTTGCAGCTGCCAGGGATTTAGGGGACACCCCTCTTTCCTCGACGAACCCTCTATCGAAGGGAGGGGAGGGCACTACTTGCTGCGGAAAGTTGCAATATGATCAGATACTAGGAATCAAGTGCGGAGGCCTTTGGAAGGATTTTGGGGGAACCGGGGTTAAAAGGGTATTTTTCTTTCTCCTCGGCAGTCAGTGCTTTGAGGAATAGTGCTTTCCGGCTGCAGTGATCTGTCAGTCACTGTGCATTAGGACAGAGGCCTCGGTGCTCAGAGCTTGAAGAAATTACTTAATTTTCATGCTGGGTTAGCTAAATTTGAAGTCATTATTAGCTATACTCTGATAGCTTTTATTTTTATAAATGTAATAACTTGTAAGCGTTATATTTACGTTTTAAGTTCTTCTGAAACAACTATAGTACATTTTACAGTTTTTTAACTTGTGTGCATTTATGTGCCGTTTTAGAACGTTAGTAAACTCTGTTGGTCAATGCGGGAAAAATATAGATGAAAAAATAATTTTTTTTTTTGAATTTTAGTATTTTATGCTCATTACAATATTATAATGTAAAAATATAAGCAAAAATTCTCGAAAAAGTTTATATGGTAAGTAGGGGATCACGATCTTGATAGCTCAAACCATTCACCTTTTACGTTGTTGGCATCATGAAAGAAATACTTTCATAATAATGACACCAATCAGGCTTGAATGGTGCAACCTAAGAATAGTTAACGAATGTTTGTAGGGAATACTTTGTAAAAGACATTGAAAACTAGTGCTACACCTTGACATATGCTTAAATAAAGCAGGTAATTAGGTCAAGAAGACTAGCTTGAAAGCAATGTTAGAATAAAAATAAAGTTATAGTAAAATGTTGATTGTCTTTTGTTTTAGTAACCAGTGCAATTGACTTTTTAACAGACCTCCAAAGCTGTAAAATATCTGCTTGCGTTCACTTTTTCTTTATTTATTAGACGCGTGATTTAA
This sequence comes from Pardosa pseudoannulata, assembly GCA_032207245.1. Classification (NCBI taxonomy): domain Eukaryota; kingdom Metazoa; phylum Arthropoda; class Arachnida; order Araneae; family Lycosidae; genus Pardosa; species Pardosa pseudoannulata. The sequence goes on along the minus strand of CM063498.1, from coordinate 22,409,209 downwards.
GAGTTATTACGTCCTTTCAGTTTTAGGTCTGTTAGTAAGCTGCTGTCTTTTGGTACCATAATTCGCAGGTTTCATTCTAGATACAGATTTTTCATTGTCTTTCGTGATCAATTTCAAGCAGTAGGTCTCGGTCTCATTAGCTCTTCTGTAGCAAAACATGTAAACCAACGAAAGACCAAAGAACAGACAGCAATAGCAACACCCAGATAAGGTTTAAGCTGGGTCCCACATTCATGAACTTTCGCCGGTAGGAAATATTAGACGAGCCCAAAACTTTTGATTCATGCTCCATAGAAATTTGAGCTACAAGAAATCAGAAAAACGTACCACGTCGAATCAGTCTTTTTACGATTTATTAGTAACTGCCCGTACCGTTTGTCGCTTCACTGAAAATTGGAAGAGTCTTTTCACAGGCGCCTGGAACCTGGTATTCCACTCGGCCTATGATTGGCTGGTAAGTACATTGGCAGCAGTTTCTAAAATTGGCGAAATATCTTGGCGATCCTTTCCACGATTGATTTCTTATCTATTTATTTCTCTTTATTTATCAATTATTTATTCCTTTATTTAGAAGAATTTGGAAAGTACAAAGAATGCAGATTGAAAGTTTTAACTGTAAATATTGCAACTCTATGTTTTATCAGAAAAAATATTTAACAAAGCCTGTTAATCTCTTGCATAAAAATGAAAATGAAAGAAATGGTCAAAATGAAAGACCTGAAAGTAATATAAAGTTTAAGGAGGAAAAGTGTAATTTGAAATTTCGAAATTTACCGGAATTACGACAACATTTAGAAAATGCTCATAATTTGAAAGAATTTAGAATTTGTCAGAAATTAATATTTCCCACCAAACCTGGTATTGTTTTAAAATATTATCCATTTTATTGTTTTAAAAATTGTATCCAAATTTTTCTCGTCACCAAGATATTTCGCCAATTTTAGAAATTGCTGCCAATGTACTTACCAGCCAATCACAGGCCGAGTGGAATATCAGGTTCCAGGTGCCTGTGTCTTTTGTCACTCAGTACATAGATTCAGAGTAATAGGGGGCATTTGGCGTCGTTACAATGTTTATGTTTTTCCTGTCTGGTATTGGTATTAATGTTTTGCTTTTTACCCCCATAAATATTTAACGAGAATGACAAGAGTGAGGATTAAAACCGAAAGAAAAACTTCGTTTCTCACACACTTTCAGTTCAGGTCGTTATTCATTTATATCACCCAGTCCATTTTTGTCAATAGCCTCTAAGCCGCTTTATGTATGCTTATTTTAAATTTTTTGGTAATTACAGTTTTATTAAAAATGATTTCATATTTGCTAGAAATGTATTTATAGGCTATGAACTAATGTAATATTTGAATAAAAAAGTTCTTATTTCTGTTCGGGTTTCTTTTAACTCTTTCGTGGCCCTTGGGAAGATTACTTCCACCTTTTAATGATCTTAAGAAAAACATATATTGCAATCGCGAAACCCACAATAGTATAACATTTGGTATAGGAATAGCTCATTAGATGAACGTTCCTAAAGGAAATGGAGACACCACCCTGCTCGTTTCCAAACAAAAAAGTGTACGGTTCCGGATGATGAGTCCTTGCCATGTATGGGAAACCATGCCAAAGTTCGTTTAAACCTGTAAATAACGAAGGAAAGAAACGCAAAGGATCAAGATACAAAGACCTGCTACATGTGTAAAAAATATTGTACCAATTTACGTTTTCAACAGGTTTTTCATTTTTCCATGGCAGATAATAACCATAGTAACAAATTGAATGTATCCCCCGTGATTATAATTTGTTAAGAGGCCTAGATTGGTCTAGAAGTAAACTTACCATTCCTAAAATTTAAATATAAGCATAAAATTTGAAAATAATAAAGAGCATTTTCTTAAGTTATATTGTTTAAGTAATAATAAAACACACACTAAAAAAGGAAGAAATTTAAAAGAAAAATAAATGTGCCGCGAAAGGGCTAAAAGGGAAATTATTTTAATTGAAAAAGGCTGCTAGATTTCTGACTGGACTATTGAAACGGAGAAAAAACTTCATCTCATTAGGCCATTAATCTCTTTCTGGCCCATCTTTATCCCATCGCAATCTGGATGTCATTTTGACTAGCCTTCGTCTTGGCCAGAGTAGAATCATTGTCATCTCTTCTTGACGAAACCTCCTCCAAAATGTTCTCATAACAATACTATTCTGATCATTCGTCATATTTTAACTTCCAGCATCCCGCCTTTTAGCGTTTTTAATTTAACAATCCGCATCTCGAGTTGAACTAACATTTGGGTGAAGGATGGTAAGCATACTTCTATCGTAAGTTAGTAAAATTACAGTGAACATTCAATTTTATACCATGGTTATTATTTGCCATGAAAAAGTGAAAAATCAGTTGCAATCCACAAATCACATGTCTTACATGTAGCGGGTCTCAGTTTCTTGAGCCTTTGTATTACTTTTCTTCATCGTTTATAGTTGGAAACCAACTTTGGCAAGATTTTCCATACATATTGAGGGCTCATCATCCGGATCCACACACTTTTTTTGTTTGGAAGAGAGCAGGATATTGTTTCTATTTTCTTGAGGAATGTTCATCTATTAGCTATTGAGCTATTGCTCATTACCCCCCACCGAAAACTTTTTCTTCCTAAAACCCATCGATTATTTTTATTTACTTTTATTTACCTTTTCCTATCAAGACAACAATTTTCTCCTCGTTTTATCCTTTATTTATGTTTTATATATTTTTTTTACCATTTACTGTTGGAGTACACACGGTTTATCTCTTCTTTCTTCTTGTCTAGCGCAGCTTATCCTTATTTGGATTCTGTGCCATGAAACCCATGAAAATCTGGTTTATTTTAAGCTCAGACCAGAATTTGAAAAAGTGTTATTAGTTCAGAAATTTCATGACTATGGTGGTCACCATATATGGTGGTCACCATCAGAGCCTGACTGAGATACTTTTGTGCCCAGGTTACAATCCAATTTTTGTGCCCTCCACCCCCATTGCAAATTTATAGAGACAAGTTATTATCCTAATTACAGTCATATAAAAATCATAGCATTGAATTAGCAAACATATTTAAGAAATAATCATTAAAGTAATATTCAAAATCAAAAATACCAAATTTTCATTTTACGTAATAAGTATCTATGTTTAGCCATGCTAAAAATTAAGGACTTTTAAAGACCTAGAGTGACCCACTTATTTTATTTTTACCATGTCTCACTCACAAGCTCTGTGGTGCAGAAAATAAATAACAAGATTAAAAATAATTTAAATTGATCAGATGATTTAATGGATTATAGTGGTACGTTGCTAATAATCTGTCTTATAAATATGCAATAACTCATAATATAAAAAGAGCACCAGGTTTGTTGAGGGAATTAATTATCAGGTAAATAACAGTAAAATTAAAGTAAATAGGAAACAATATAGTTCATGTCAAACAAAATTACCTCGTACAATAATTTATTAAAACTTAACGATGGTAGCGTAAGTTTGTAATTTTCCCCCACTTAATATGTGTTTCAAGCACTCCCCGAAATTTTCGTGCCCAGGGAAAGTGCCCCAAGTGCTCGTGCTATAATCAGGTCCTGGTCACCATATGGTCATGACCATTGCCCTAAGCTATCTCACGGTATGTGAATAAAATATTAGAATTCTTTAGAATCTTCTTCTTAATTATAGCAAACGCTCAGTCATTTCAGCAGTTTCACTTCTAATCATAATTTCTCGCTTGGCCATCACAAATCTGGGAAATCTATTTTACCCAACCGTGAAATTCACAAACATGCAAGAATATCTGCATTCTGCCTCCGGGTAAAACAAAAGGAAATACACAAGTCTGTATGCCTCAAAACGAGGGGCAGTGCATTTTGTCTCCAGAATAACCTGCTTTCCATAATCCCTTATTTAATCTCTTCGGGCAGGCGCGCTTTACGAAAACAATTACTGCAGCAAATCCATCTGCTTTACGTCTGCGTCCCTTCCTGCAGTCTGGACTGTTTGCGGAGGGGGGTCCATCCCAATTAAAACCCATTTGCATACAATGGCAAAAGATTTGATTCGGTCAGCTGTTAGGCAGGAGATAGGAAGAAGGGTGGTAAAGGGCAAGCAGGCAGTTGAGGGGGTTCCTAGAAGTGTGCCCCTTTATCTATACATGCAAATAGACACGTGATGTTTTCGTTAACAAAACATCTTTGTTTACAGCATCTGCTATGATAATTTTTCTCACCGTTTTTTTTTCTTTCTCTAATATTCAGAAGGTTGATTTTTTATTTTCATACCACCTCAAAGTAACAAGATTGTTTTTCTTTGGTTTAACCCTTTCACTCCAAATAATATTTTAATTTTGTTTCACAGCAGATCTCATAGATCTTATTTGAAATATTCTTAAGCTAAATGTAAGGCATTTTAAATAAATAAATGAAAAGACACATTCATTTAAATGTCAGTTTTTTTAGTATTGAGTGTTCCAGACACACAAACATACACACACACACACACAAAAAGGTTTGTATTATTCCTCCAGCTGTTTTACAATATATATATATATATATATATATATATATATATATATATATATATATATATATATATATATATATATATATACACTGTTTACGAATAAGTATTTGTACACTTGTGATAGAAAAGAAAAACTAACTTTTTTCAAAATCAATAGTTGGTAGAGCCTCCACAAAAGGAAATTACAGCGGGAACCCTCCGGGGCGTACTTTCCACAAGTTTTTGCATTACAGCTAGGGGTGTTTCACTCGGCTTGGAGTAGACATACATGTTCCTTCACCGATTTTGGACGGGTAGTGCACCCGTTAATTCGGAGATCCAATTCGTCAAAGAGGTTCTCGATAGGGTTCAGGTCTGGGCTCTGGCAGGCCAGTCCATTCGATGAATTTTATTGGTACCATACCAAGCCTTGTTTAATCTCGAAGAATGACAACTGGCATTGTCATCCTGAAAGTAACATAGGTCCAACCCGTAAAACTGGCACAACGTAGGAAGCACATTGTCATCATTGTCATTGTAAAATAGTGCAGTAGGCATCCGCGTTGAGCTTAATATGAATGGGGACCAACGATCTCAGTCCATACGAGGAGAAACACACCCTGACCATAATTCCACTTAAATTGATTTTGACTATTTGCACAATGCATTCTGGCAGGAGAACGTTCTCCAGACAGACGCCAGACCCAAATCCTGCCATCCGAACAGGAAAGGGTGAACATTTATTCGTAGCTCCAAAGAACCCGTTTTTACTGATCTACGGTCCAATTTCGAAGTGATTTGCACCACATTTACCGAGCAGCGCGGTTGGATTTCAAATCAAAGGCCTATGAGCAGCAGCACGACCATGAAAACCAAGCAGATGTGCTTCTTTTTAGATGGTATTCATCGAGACAATACTCCCGATTGCCTGTTGAAACTCGTCACGGATAAGAGCCATCGGTTGGGTGAGGTTCTACCGAATTTCTCTGGACAGCACTCGTCGGTCTCTATCTCCTAGTTTCTTTGATCTGCCGACTCGGGACACATTCAAACAATCACCGCTCACCTTCCACTTCTTAATCACATAGGCCACTGTCGATTTTGGGTACTTCAGATCACTAGATATGTCCCTTAAGGATCGGCCATATTTGTGATACCCGATTATACCTTTCTCGAAATCAGAGAGCTCCGAACTGCGCGGCATCTTGCATGCGACTAATGCCGATGCTGTTTCCTAGACGATGTATACCGGCGGAGGCCGTGACGTACCTCAGGACCTCAGATATCGTCATTTGCATAGCTGTCCAAATACTTATTGGTAGACAGTGCATGTATATATGTATATGTATGTATTTATATATATCCCAAAATTTATTACCTTTGTTAAAAATAACATTGTATTTAATACAAGGTAACCTGCAATTCTCTTGTTTGGTTTTCAATGACTTCCATGACATATTTTCGGATTTTGGATTTTTTTTCTTTGTCCAAGCCTTTGATTTGGGCAATTAATTTATCCAAATTATGAGTTATATTTCTTTAAAATTAAAATGAATTGTCAAAATAAAAAATTTCTATGATAGATTATTTTAGTTTCCCAAAACAAGGGATTTATTTTTTTCACATACTTAAAAACAATATATTACGCATATTACCATTGTACCCAGCTAGCAGAAAATATTTTATTTTGCAAAATTTTCAAAGAGAATAATTTGTAAAAATTTCAGAAGAAAAACGTAGGTGACAAGTTCATGAATATAATTTTTGCCATTAATTTATAATACAATGTGGCTATTGACTTTATTGAAACATCCACTGTTCTAAATACCCTAATTACTCTAGGATATTTTAATTCTTTATTAGTGCAAGGACAAGGGACATTTTAAGCTTCAAAACACAGCTTTAAACACAGCTAACTCTTATGATAGTCGTAAATATAGTTTTAACTTATGATATAACTAATACAAGTGGAGATATTAGTTATATATTAATTAAGACGGATTTTTAAAAAGCAATAACAAAGAAACAATTTATAATATTGTGAATATGAAATTTGACTCCAGAAAAACTGATATCGGTCTCTCACAAAATAAGATGTTATACATACTGAAATATAAAGGAATGGGATAAAATTATATTAATGATATTAATAAAGGGGGTATAAACACTTAAAAATAGTAATGACTTTTTTTAGACTTTATTACTTCCGAAAATTTCCAATGGGATTTATTTTTAAGGCAATTAAAATTAGAATTAATATATTTATACAGGGATCGCTTGTTGAGAAGAAATTAATATATGTATCATCCAATTCATGTTAATTTTGCACAGCATACTATCTTATATTTACTATGCGATATTTCAGTAGTCAAGGCCATAAAGAAGGGGAGGATTTGGGGTATAGGTCCCCGCCAAAATTTCAGATGATCATTTCGTCAAAAGGAAATGCTCCACATGTGTGTAGGAGTCATCTGCCTAGCTCTATAAGAACAATCTCTTCGGCTATAAAAATATTTGCCGATCCGCTTGCCGAAAATTTAATGTTTTCTCTATATTCTGCTACATTTGCCTTACCTAGTTCGTTTTTGCCTTTTCTCCTTTGTCATTAAATCTTTTTTATTATTTAAGTTAAAAATAGATAATTGTTATACTTCATCCATGCCTTTATACCTTAATTTTTTTTCTGAAGTATCACTCATAAATAACAGTATCTTTCCTCTTTGGTCCGACCTCCGGGAAACAATTTCTGTCTACGAACCTGTCGGTAATATATGAATTATTTTATATAATACATAATCCCTTAAAAAGGAAAATTTCTGGGAGTTAATAAAAAAAAAAAAAAAAAAAACCCTAAAAATAACTTTAGTCCAGCTTGAAGGAAAAAATTCAGGATTCTATAGGAAAACATCAATTTATCTTACGAGATGTATTTTGTTATGTTGGGGTATACCATCGAAATAGAAGCTATTATAACGACTAATAAAGATGTTTGTATTTTACATGCTAATTACTGACGTCATCATCATTACTAATAAGTAGTATGTAGTATCAGAATACACAAGGGTTAAGACATATATTTTAAAAGCTCTAATTTCCTCCTTTTTACAGTTTTACTGCCTTTAAATGTTCCCCAAAGTAATTCCTTGCGTATTTCAATTTAAATCCAGTCTACTTAACTTCCGTTGTAGGCTATGCTCTTTATTGGCCTGTAAAACCACGGATTAACGTCAAACAGACTCGTTTTACTCAAACTTTTAAATGCACTCATGTGGCAGGATAAGCCGTCTTGGCAATAAACAGAATGACTCTTTCATGTTGCCAGAATGTACCCTCCTCTACCACACTTGTCATGATTCTAGATTCGTCACGCACCAGAGGAAACCCTCCACATACACTTCGCTTTACATTCTTCCACCTTCTCACCTACTGCATGCATAAATTCACCTTCCCCCCTTTCCTGGAAAGATATGTATTACACATACGCACCTAAGCCCCCTATTTGAGTTCTCTTGGCATAATTAGAAATGCAGAGCTAAATGCTTCAGCAGTTGACAAACTCATATTCATTACTCATATGTTGCCGCTGATGTTCCTGACTCTCCAATGTTTTCGGGATTCCTTAAAATGTCCACTCGCGGCTTAGTAAGAAACTGAGAGTTATTTAGAGTTTTTATAAGCTGTTTGTATAAAGGTTTGGAAGGCAAAATTTCTTTATATTATTGATTTCTGCCGTTGTTGTATTATACTACCACCTAAAACGTTTTTACGTGATTGTGATGGAATATCTTTTCAAATGCATTGTTCACTGAGAACAAATGGAATCAAAAAAGTTAGAAAGCATAAGTACATTATACAGATCGGATAGCCTTCCACACATAGTCTTTTTAATACATTTATAACAATGTAATAGGAGGCCCATATACTAATTTTCTTCCATATAACCCTACTATTGTTTGTCGTACACCTAAACAACTATCTACGTTATGAATTGAAAAAAATTCTTGATCGTTTACACTCACAGTATTATTGGGAAGTGTTAGATTTACTTTTAAATAATACTGTAAGTGTATTCCTTAATCTTCTACTTACTACGGGCTATGTATCTACTTTCGATATTTATTAGTCCGTTGCACTCTTTGAGAACTGAACAGGAAGCCTATGATCCGATTTTACTTCCGAGTTAGAAAACGACAGGTTATTGAAGCCCCTGTCCAACCAGTTAACAAGACATTTTAGAGTGTATCAAGTCATCATTTCATTGATCTACACCCGAACGTGAGATTTATTACTCAGCAACCGTACAAGTATACCTTAATCTTCTTTATTATGTGTAGTGGTTCACCGGCCTAAAATAACAACCCCTATATTTAACCGTCTTGTAGATAATCGATATTGAATATTAGGAATCAAGTCTATATTACTTCTACAGCAGAATCATTGCCTGTAACGCATCCATCTGACCTACTGTGACTGTGGACTAAAAGAATTTTGTGACAATCAGTTATGTAATGCCTCTTCTTGCCAGTTATTTTCTAATGCCACTTGTGCAATGGGAGGATGTTGTGATCTTGAGACTTGTCAGGTTAAAAAAGTAGCTACACTTTGTCGAGAGATAGTATCGGAGTGTGACCTTCCAGAGTATTATAATGATGATTCTGAATTTTGTCCTGCTGATATTTTTCATCAAAATGGGGTCGAAGGGGGGGGGGGGGTTCACTGACATCGCCTTCATCCCTCGATCAGTCTCCCGAGCTGGTGTTATCCAGCAGTGTAACTCATTGTTACACCTACTAACTCCCTTAAGAAAACACCTCCTTTCTGCAGCTGTAATATTCACTTCTTAGTAATACATTACCTTTAACTTTCGATCTGTTTGTCAAAGATCTATTTTATCTATCACTCTCATATCCCTCTAAATTAAGGACTTAAAATCTAGATAACTCTCATAAAATAGAAATACTAGGGAAAGGTGTATTAACTTCTTTTAATGTTTCTAATGAAGTAATTATTTTTGCCTGAATGAAACAATAAACACATCACTAAATTAATAATTTTTTACCAGGTTGTTGGTTGCATTAATAAGTTATAGGCAACAAAATTAGGAAAATGATGAAAATTTTTACATGAAACACTTTAAGGTATCCATCTACATTCGTAGAACTTTTTTCTTTAAACGTAGAAACTAGTTCATGTTTTTACATTTTTAGATTTATTTTTTATATTATCATAGAGAATTGCACTTAAATTTATTCCTGGAGAAGTTTTTATAAAATTTCTAATAAATGAAGAAAATTTAGTAAAAAAATCGGGTTTTTTCAAAAGGTTTAATTTTTTAATAAATTAAATTATTTCAATATTATTTGATGCAATACATTTCTTCTACACTGAAATAGTGAATCACCATTTGCTTAATTTACATTTGGTCAAAAAAAAAAAATCGTACTTCAAAATCATACACATTGAATTTTTTAAGAATTTTCATAATTTTTATATCTAACTATGAGTGTAACATCATTAAAAAGTATCCAAATTTAAAGCTTTTAGGTCATTCACTAGTAAATACTATCAAAAGAATTCTTAATAATTTTCAACAAAATATTTTAGAAACTTTTTGAGAAATCACATTTCAAGTTTCGACATTTTATTAAAAATACCCGTTCTGAGAAAAACGCATTTGAAGTTTATGAAAGCAACTTTAACTACTAAAAAACTAAAATACATGTTTAAAATTTTCCACATTTTCTTGCTTCAAAACTTTCTAACTGCCAAGTTGCTAATTATTAAAAATACTAAAAAAATGTTTTAACTAATCTTCATGAAAAATGCTCTTTAAAAGGCTTTAAATTCACAACTTCCGGTTCCAAAGTCGCTACTTCCGTTTTGTTTTGACAGCTGTCACTGATGTTTAAACACTGTAACTTTCCTTTAAAATGCCTTAAAGGCAAAACAAAAACAGATTTAGAAGCCTAAATGTTGAAATTTTACAATAGAGAAATTAAAAAAAAAATTATGATTTTTGACAAAAATGACGTTTTCAACTTAAACAGATATTTTAAATATTGTCACAATTATACAAAAAGAATGTTAAGTTTCTTATTTAGAAATTTTCTTAAAATAGTTAATAGTTAATAGCTTAAAATAGTTTGAGAAGATCAATAGTAATAATAATTTATATAAATATATATAAATAACTCTAGTAACTATCCCGGGATCACGTAATCAATCATCGCATTAACGTAAGAAGAGAAAAAGACTTGTGACCATTGGGACTGCACCGTTCCGTTTTTGTAATTTGCGCTATGATTGAAACAGACCACTTTTAGTTTAAGAATAGTAATAATAATTTATATAAATATATATAAATAACTATATAATAATAATATATAATCAATAGTAATAATAATTTATATAAATATATATAAATAACTCTAGAAACTATCTCGGCATCACGTAATCAATCATCGCATTAACGTTGGAGAGAAAAAGACTTGTGACCATTGGGACTGCAGTGTTCCGTTTTTGTCATTTGCGCTATGATTGAAACAGACCAAGTTTAGTTTAACCCATATGTATTCCGTAGTTCATAATTCAGGCTTGATGGTGTTTTCCATCGCCCACGTGAATCAAATCTCTCGTTCCACAACGGTGTATAAATAACCCACACTATATATCCGTGCCCGTATTTTAAGGATTTATGACTCAATTAGAGAGATAGAGTTCCTGCGTTGTTCCCCTGCAATGGTTTGAGGAATGGAGTCATTTGCATTGTTCATATGCATGCAGGCCGAAGTTTGCGACGGGTCTGGGTGATCCCCGCATCGTTCTGCATTTCGAAGCTTATTAAAGGCACCGAGCCGCGTATTAACTCATCGGGCGTTTTGTAATGGGTGTTAGCGCAGATTACTTGATGGCAAACGGACAAAAGAAGATGTCGTTTGTAATTAGGTGGAGATGGCTGACTCTAATCATTCTGTTGTTTCGAATTAAGTGTTTGGGACACATGAATTTATGACTATATATCCCGAAAGATATGAAAGTTTCTTCAAATATTTCTGCATAATTTTTTTTTATGCAATATCCATGATTGTTAACTAAATTTCACAAGATGTAAAAGTGCATGAAGATTATTAGACCGCAGTATAAAATTAAAATATTAAATAAGATAAAAATAATTTCAATGTGTATCAGATTTTAAAATAACAGTATTATAGACGGGTACGTATCCCGAATTGAGGTTTTAAGTGTTATGTGTGTGTGTGTGTGGGGGGGGGTTCAAACAGGATTGAGCCAATTATATGTTTAACTATTTTTAACTAAAAAACTATAAAATTTAGTACAAAGTATATTAAATTTATTATACACATATATAATATCATGTACAATCCTTTGTATTGTGCCTTAGTAAATGTGTAAAACAATTAAGATCAAAATTATTAAATATTGGACATGCACATTAAAATTTTATAAAATTTAAATTTTATTTAAAAAATAAATTTTGATTAAGTACGAAGTTAAAAAATTATGTTTGAAGATGCATTTTCAATTCAAGATTAAAATCCAATAAATAAAATAATTAATAAAATTCTGAATTTAGTGGAGGGAAGGGAGAAGGAAAGGTTTGCCTCCCCCCAGCATTATGGATACTGCTCTTTAAGAGTACATGGTTTAGTTTGGATTGGAGTGCTAGGATCTGATTTTGGAACACGAGGGCTAATGAGACCATGACCTACAGTTTAAAGCCGATTCCGAACGGCTACGAACATCCGGTACCGAAGACTAGCACCCTAAACATTCGGCCATCGTTCGGTTTAATAGTACATGTTTATGTATTATATGTTTCATTATTTAAGTTCTCCTGTTTCTTAATTTAAAGAAGTGTCAAAAAACTTTTCATAAAATCTTATTTCCTAAGGTAATTACCTTAAATGATACCTCTTCCTTAAAATTTAGTTTAAATTTAAAATATAATATATTTACTAATACATGTACAGTTTATATGTATATTTCTCTTTTGAAATGAAATTCTTGATAGTAATTTCGCTAAAACAGATTCATTTTCTTCCAAACAATCCCTCTGATTCCTTGCTAAAGTTTACAATTATACTAGAAGGACAAGAACATTTTGATTTCCTGATTCAATATATGTTCTATATTAGATAAAGTGTCATCTATTGGGTCTCTGATTTGATTCAGAAATAATAACTGATAAAGTTCTTACAAATACTCTTCTAAACTCTACACATACAAAATGTTTAGAATTTGCAACACTGATATATAAAAATTATTTCAGCTCAAAATTTCATCGATAAAATTAAAAATCCATTTAGTTAATTATATTATTGGTCCACTACCTAATCAGATAAATTAGTTGTTTTATCAACCCTAGAAATATGGAAATTTGGTCGTACTTATGAAGGAGGAGTCAAAATAATTTACAATGTAAAATCTGCCTTTTAGTACAAAAGTGTGTAATTTTCTAGGCAATGATAACTAGTTATTCAACAGTAACGTTATGATTATAGACTTAGTAAGGGAAAAATTATAGATATAATAAAAATATCAAAGTTTAATTCACACAATATATGATATTAATTCATTTTTTTGTAATGTTACTTATATTGTGTTGCTTTCAGAAATATAGTATTACTTAATTGTAAAGTTTCGTTTTTCAAAAAAACACTGTTTTTTTCTAATAATAATCTTTTTAATCTCTTGGTTTAGAGAAAAGGTTAATACTATATCACATCACCAGTTCTTCTTAGAATACATATTTATAGTTTTAGTCACAAAATTTGAACATACAGTCGTCGGACCATGGATGTGAGATCCATTCCTACTATAAGGGACAAAGCTAGGTTAAAAAAGGAATATTTTAATCACTAATCTCTACTCCACTAAATTCGGTAGAATCGCTTTGGTTTACTTTTTTATATACACTCTAGTACTTCTAATATTCTAGTAGCAATGAAAGGTTTAAGCGGAATATAATGTTTAATTTAATATTATATCCTCCAAAGAATCCCGTGACTCCAAATATTTTATAAACAAACTGAACACGAGAAATGAACTTTCTTATTTTTTAAAGGTATACCATTCAGACACATGCTCAAATCTAACGAAGAGTCTTTTATCTGTTGGTGGACTAAAATGTCTTAACCCTTTCGCTCTAGCAATAGCTCTAGATATCCAAGACCTCTGGATCCTAGAATAGCTGATGCCATCAAAAGAAATTTTCTCCTCCCCCAGAGGTGTGACTGCTAATAGCCGTAAATGATGCTGATAGAGGTGAATACATCTCATTGTAAACACCCAATATTGACAAGTGTTTTCCCCTGAGGTGTTTACAACACATTAAGAAACACTACCTGTTTCTGGATAACGTGAAACATTTCATTCCTATTCTATACGATTCTGAACTTGTTTACTTAGATTGATTGATGGAAAAAAACACTAAAAAGGAATGAAAAGATGAAAGTTTGGACTATTAAACTGGGAACCAGTGTGCATTTGGAATTATAATGTATGGTTCCTAAAGAGTTATACGAATCTATTGAATATGATCTTGTAATTATTGAATTCCTGTCAATACAGAGTTAAACAACAGTGACACCAATTCCCTTATGTAGTTGACTACTGTAATCATCTGTTCTGTAAACTTAAACTATTAGTCAAATACAAAAATCAGTCATGTAAACAATAAATTATTGGTTCAGATTTCATTCCCACGGAAATCAGATGGCACATGCCAAGTGAAATCTAAAATCCCTGTACAAGGGAAAGAGTTATACGAATCTATTGAATAAGATCTCGCAATTATAGAATTCCTGTCAATACAGAGTTAGCAACAGTGACACCAATTCCCTTATGTAGTTGATTACTGTAATCATCTGTTCAGTAAACTTAAACTATTAGCCAGATACACAAATCAGTCATGTAAACAATAAATTATTGGTTCAGATTTCATTCCCACGGAAATCAGCGGGCACGTGCCCAGTGAAAAGTAAAATCCCTGTAAAAGGGAAAATACCATATGGTAAAATCCAAGGGAGAGAACGATCATTTCGGGTCAATACATCTTATGTCATGCTTATAGAAGGTCGTCACACCATCTGCATATTACGTCCGAATCTGCCGCTGTATTGTTATACTCATGCAATTGTCGAAATGGGCAGGTGATTTCCGCAATTTCACTTCCTAATAGGTAGGCGCAGTTTGAGGCGGAGTGAGATGAGGCAAACATCCAGGCAAACCGATGAAATGACAGACTGCGTGAATAATGCAGGTGGCTAGGGAGTCAGTTCCTTAACAGCTTTACTCATACCCTTGGTGTTTGACCCTTCGTTAGTGGTAATATACCCAACGGATATTTCCATATAATTTTATTATTTTGATATTTAACACCTGTTTTTTTCCTCCCAGTGTTTCCATATTATTTGATAGACATTTATTGCTAATAAATTTAAGAAATTCAGGAAAACATGGATATTGTTTAAGTAATATTATTTCTATTCACAAAAATACCTTGAATTAGTCTGTTTTAAACAACTGATATTTTACAACAAAGTGCCTAATTAGAACTGAATCCACTTTTTAAAATACTTATTATTAGGGTATGAAGTTGTGTTCTGCATTACTCTATTACATTATTTTATGATCGGTACGGGAGTTCCTGAACTCGAATCCAACTGTGGCATGGATGTTCGTAGGTGTTCGGAATCGGCTTTAAGTAGTAGTTCCCTGTCTAATTAGCATTCGTGTTAGAAAGAAGTGGACCATAGAGCTCAAAACCTAATCAAACCAGACTATTGTTTTATTTTACTCACTAAATATTGTTATGGTTTGAAAAATTCGCTGTTCCGGACTGAAATAAAGCATAAAATTTTAAACCACACAATCTGAAAAACTTGTTTACTTCCATTTTTTGGCCATATCCCAGTTCGGGGGCAAAGCCAAGCGTGGGCGATGTAGCCAAATTTTAGAACCTAGTTCTTTGGCAAACCTTGCTCTATTTTTTTATTTTTTTAATTTGTATTCATCTTAACAAAATTTGAAACCTTTTTTGTTCAAAATATGCTTTGAAATTGGGTACAAGCTTAATACAAAACGAATCACAAATTGCACACATCCCTTATCGACAATTTGGCGTTCACATGTACAAAAATAGAGCCAAAAACATGGCGGCCGGCCCCCGGAACTGGGATTATATCCAATTTTTTCTCTTTCCAACGAAATTTGAGCTACATATATTTAACTGTACGTGGAATTGATGTTTATGAAAATGTGAAAAATATTACATATCATTTGCAAGGAATAGTTCAGAATATTATTGATAAATCTAACTACTTAAAGGCTGAAGTTCCTGCATGTCACGTTTTAATGGCATCTCTTCAATTTTCTCCTTGCATTTCCACCCAAACGTACGAATACGATTAGAATTATCCTTCTAAAATTTTTATTTACTTTCATAACAAGATCCAGCCTAACAGTCCCTTCGCACAAAAGATTAACTTCATTTCTCTCCATGCATATCCTGACAGAAAAATCTTTTCTCAGTTTCAGCAGAAAATATTTTTCCTCGAAGCTTGTTTTTCGCTTATTCAGAAGCGTAAACAATTTTCCCTTTACAGTTTCCGTTTGAAATAACAGGAGTATTTTGTTCATGATAATTGAATTCATTAAACTTTTAACCGTGGAGGAGTATTCGAGAATAATAATTATTTTTTATATTAAGTACTCTATAAACAAAGATGGTTTCAAAAATATTATTTATCAGTAGAGTCATCAAAACAAATTGAGATGAAATTAAAAATCATAAAAATCCAAATAACCCACTGTTCATCAAATAAAGGGTGAAATTTAATGGATTTCATAGTAAAAGTCATTTAAGTAAAGAAAACGGGAAGTAGAATATACACTAATATTATACACTATTAATTTTATTTAAGGTTTCATAGTAAAAGTGATTTAAGCAGAGAAAACGGAAAGTAGAATATACACTAATATTATACACTTTTATTTGTGTTTAAGGTGTCCTAAAACTATTAATACGATAAAGCTCTCATTTTTAAAGTTTTTTTTATGCATTAATCTTCAATCTTTCCTTCTTACCATAAGTGTTATCATATTTTACATGTGACAGGAATTACATTTGATTATAAGAATCTTTTCCAAGTGGACTAAATAAAAAATAAAATTTAATTTTAATTTAAACTAAATATTTTTTAAATTTAATTTTTATTTATTCCATGATCGGCTTAACCCTTAATTTGTCTAAGTTCGCTACAACTAACAATCAAATAAATAAAATCTTTATAATAAATATATATTTTTTCGATAATATATAATATATTAAATATATTATATATTATTATTAATTGTTATTAATATCATTATTATTACTATTATTGTTATTATTATTTATTTAAATATATTTTTAATCAATATTTGAAAAAACATCTTGTCAAACTAAGGGTTAAATGCAGGTCTAGGAACAGTAGAAGTGTTTATTTGCGTAGGATAAAATGATACGATAGAAATCTTAGAGTGCTACCATATTGCAGTCGAGAAATGTCACAGGTGATATACGCATCATAATGATATCAGAAATCATCATGAGGACGAGATAGAAAGATGAATTTATGGTATCAAATTTATATCTCTGATGATTTTTGACGTCATTATTGCGCAGAAGTCACCTGTGACATATCTCGACCGGAATATGGTAGCACTCTTAATTAGAGTTCCAGCATCTTCAGCAGACAGTATTTGTAGTATTAAGGGTGTTATTATATTGCAGTCGAGATATGTCACTGGCGGTATTCAAGTTATAATGATGTCAGAAGAAGTCATTATGACTGCAGAGATTTGATCAATGTCACTAAAACTCCACCTCTGGTGACATCTGACGTCATTATGACACTGAAGTCGCCAGTGACATATCTCGATCTCAATATGATAGCCCCCTTAATACAAATACTGAACTCTAACTATGTAAAAAATAAAATTTGTCAATGTAGAATAAGTCACTTAGTATCGAAAAATGATTCAGAAGATTAATTTTAAATTTTTTTACTTACAACAGAAGCAGGAAACTATTTTACTATTTGAAGTCACATTAAATTAAGCCTTAATTAGAAGGCAACATATATTAATATACTAATAAATGCTACATCTGTGAAATTATTATAGTTTTTGTGTAGTTTTGCGATTTATTAAACTATATTTTATGTATTATTTTCCAATCTTTCTTGAACAATTTGTTACCATAAATTTTACTATATTTCACATGTGACCATAATTAAATCTAATTAAAGAATCTTTTCCAAAGAAATTAATTAAAAAATAAAATTTAATTTTAGGACTCAAAAAAAAAAAAATCTACAATCGTTGGTTGGAGAGAGGCATATGCTTCCTTTTAAAAGAATTGGGAAAACCTCTTTAGTCGGTAGAGACAAGTAAAACAAAATAATATTAAGTCACTTTTTTACTACTTAAAATAAAAATTTACAACGAAATTTTTTTATATTCACACATAGGAAATAATTTGTTACACCATTAATCTTTAGTAGGTGTTACTTACGGGTATCCCTTTGGCTAATTTGGTGATATTACTGGCGTTACTTACAAAACACAAATACACAAACTAATTTCACTTTTAGTTTTCATTCCTTAGCAAAGTACACAAATAACGAGACAATTAATTGCATTAATTCTTCAACATCTTAGAAAATCCCTAGTTCCAGATTATTTTAAAAATAGTAATATTGAGCTATTCAAAAATGGAACCACAAATCAGTAAGAAGCGACATCTAAACGGAAACGGTGGAATAGAAGTTTAATCAGTTTGGATTTTCAATAAAATTGACAATTTTCACTGAAGCCAATTAATATAATTTCACGAAATTAATAACGAATAAGAATTAGACACATTTGACCAATATTATATAAGCCAAAACATAGACATGAATTCTTTGCACAAGAGAAATCAACAGAAAAATGTATCCAAGTAGGCGAGGATTCCCTTTTCTGATGTCATACCTTTTAATACTTTGATAAACAACTACATATTTGAACATCACTTCAATTAAAAATTAAAAAATAGATTAATTTTCTAATAAATATATCAAAATATAGGTACTTCCATACTGCGGTCGAGATATGTCACAGTCAACATTTGTGTCATAATGGCGTCACAAGTCACCAGTGATGAGAATTTGAAACCATAAATTTTCTGTCGCTCTATTATGACGACTTCTAATGTCGTTGTGATGCAGATGTCGTCTGTGATATAGCTTGACTGCAATATGGTAAGGAAATTAAAGGAAATAATCTATGGCTGCTACCATATTGCAGTCGAGATATGTCACAGGTGCCATCCGCTTCACAATGAAGTGAGAGGAGGAATTTTCTGGGACCAAATTCCCATCTCTGTCGATTTCCGATGTCATTATGACGCGGGAGTTGTTTGTGACATATCTCGACGGCATAACGACAGCACTATATATATATATATATATATATATATATATATATATATATATATATATATATATTAAATGTTAATTAATGCAAGAGCTAACTTTGTTAAAGGCCGCACAATAAACTCACGAGAGCCGCACGCAATCTCAGTACCGCAAGTTTCGTTCCACTTAGAGGCTGAAGTACATTTTGCA
This sequence comes from Pardosa pseudoannulata, assembly GCA_032207245.1. Classification (NCBI taxonomy): domain Eukaryota; kingdom Metazoa; phylum Arthropoda; class Arachnida; order Araneae; family Lycosidae; genus Pardosa; species Pardosa pseudoannulata. Next base: position 22,390,024 of record CM063498.1, on the reverse strand, counting down.
ATTTAATAGCAGCAGGAAGAGAAGCCGTAAAATAATCTCTTCAATTTTCGCCTTATTTTTCTTCTCAAAAGCATGAAAACTATTAGAATTTTCCGTCGAAAATTTTTATTTACTTTCACAACAAGGCCCAACCCAGCGGTTCTTTCACACAAGAGATTAACTTGAAATCCTTCCCTGCATATCGTTACAGAAAAATTTTTGCTTAGTTTCAGCAGAAAATATTTTCTCATGGTTCTCGCTTATTTCTTATCCGGAAACTGAAATAGTCTCCATTTTCAACTTCCAGTTCTAATAAATGAAATATTTGGTTGCAGGTAATTGGAATCAGTAAATTTTTGAGCTTTATTCAGTATTTCAGGATTAAATGTTTCTTACGTTAAGTACTCTATACACGAACGTGGACAGAAATATAATAACGTTCATTATTCGAGTCATAAGGAAAAATTTGAATATAATACTTAATAATAGGGTAACCCTTGGCAAATGTGGCGAAAATATTGGCAATTTTTACTGAAACAAATGGTAAATTAAACAAACTCTTAATGGTTCACTATATCTATTTAATTGCGGGAATTGAATATATAAGAAAAAGATTGCTCAAAGATAGTTGGATACCAGTATAATCAAAATATAGCTACATATTGTGTAGACACGGCGAACTTAGGAGAAAATGTTATGCTGCCATGTTTTGAGCTTTACCGCCAAGTTGGTGGGGTGTGTTCTGTTCTTGTGTCGAACCAATTTGAAAAATTGTGATAGAACTAGCGCGCTGGCACTCAGTATTCTTACGTATTAATTAAGTTTTCGAAAAGAAGATTTTATTTATTTCAAAACTTTCAAATACCAACAATATAGACAATTTCGAAAAGAAAATAATCTAATACCATAAAAGAAATAACAAAATTTATTTATTACTCGAAAGTTTGAAATATAAAAGACAAAACAAATGTGCAAGTATTTGGAGATTTTTGTCAATTGATACTTGCGCTTGGCTATCGAAAAAGATATTGAATTTTTTCTGATATTATTTAATGACAACCAATGTATATAATAATTAAATCATTGAGATTTTTAAGTAAATGAAAGGTTAAATATTTTTTATTTTTAAAAAAGAAGTGCTGTTGCAATTAGTAACCGAATGCTTTGCAACGAGAAAAAAGTTAACAATTGGCGTAAATTAAATTGAAAATGAAATATACGGAATGAGAAAAATCTTTGCTTAGTTTCAGCAGAAAATATTTTCTCATGGTTCTTGCTTATTTCTTATCCGGAACTTAAATAGTCTCCATTTTTCAACTTCCAGTTCTAATAAATGAAATATTTGGTTTCATGTAATTGGAATCATTAAATTTTTTAACTTTATTCAGTATTTCAGGATTAAATGTTTTTTAATTTAAGTACTTTATACACGAACGTGGACAGAAATATAATAACTTTCATTATTCAAGTTATAAGGAAAAATTTGAATATAATAGGGTACCCTTTGGCAAATGTGGCGAAAATATTGGCAATGTTTACTGAAACAAATGGTAAATTAAACAAACTGTTAATGGTGCACTATATCTATTTAACCTTTGCGGGAATTGAATATCTAAGAAAAAAGATTGCTTAATGATAGTTGGAGACCAATATAATATAAATCAAAATATAGATACAGATTGTGTAGACACGGCGAGCTTAGGAGAAAATGTTATGCTATCATGCTCTTGAGCTTTATCGCCAAGTTGGCGGGGTAACCCTGTTCTTGTATCAAACCAATTTGAAAAATTGATATAGAACTAGCGCTTTGACACTCATGATTCGAACTTGTTAATTAAGTTTTCGAAATGAAGTTTATATTTATTTTAAGACTTTTAAATACCAGCAATATAGACAATTTCGAAAAAGATATAAATTAATACCATAAGAGAAATAACAAAATTTATTTATAACACAAACGTTTGAAATATAAACGACAAAACAAATGTGTTGTTTTTGGAGATTTTTGTCGATTGATATTTGCGCTTGGCTACCGAAAAAGGTATTGAATTTTTTGCGATATTATTTAATGACAACCAATGTATATAATAATTAAACCACTGAGATTTTTAAGTAAATGAAAGGTTAAATACTTTTCATTTTTTAAAAAAGAAGTGCTGTTGCAATGAGTAACGGAATGCATTGAAACGAGAAAAAAGTTAACAATTGGAGTAAATTAAATCGAAAATAAAATATATGGATTAAGGAAGATTTAATTCGATTAATAAATTAGTTAAAGTATAGCAAATTCTTCTGTTATCATTATAACTAACGGTACATAATTTCACTGATCAATATAACTACTAAAAATATGCTAAATTTTTTATATTTTTAGATTTAAAGATATTAGGGAGAGCGGGGAATGAAGAAAAATGTCTTTAATTCACATCTTGCATACTGTATTCAATTTTTCTATCTTGTACTAAATATGTGGGTATTATATTTTCAAATATAAAATATCTGATACTTATTATTGAAATAAATGGTTGGAATATTACTGACCAATACAACTACTAAATGCAGACAAAATTTCACAAATTTCGTGTTTTAATGACAACAGGAGAAAGAGGAGGTAAGTAGAATAAGTTCAACTTCCATATTTCGCCTTGTATTCAATTTGTCCATCTCATATTAAAAAATATGGAAAATAATATTAGCATATATAAAATATCTGTCCTTTATTATTGTAAGAAATGGTTCATAATATTACTGAAAAATCTGAGTATTTAGAGATTAAAGTTCATCTATTTTGCAATTTGATGGCATCTAAGAAAGCGAGGAGGTAAGTAGAATAATTCAACTGCCCGATTCCGCCTTGTATTCAATATGTCCATTTTATATTGAAAATAAGGAACATAATATTTGAAAACATAAAATATTTGTTACTTATTATTGTAAGAAATGGTTCAGAATATTACTGAAACATCTGCGTACTTAGATACTGTAGTTCATATATTTTGCAATTTGATGGCGTCAGAGAGAGTGAGGAGGTAAGTAGAATAATTCAACTTCCATAATCCACCTTGTATTCAATTTGTCCATTTTATATTGAAAATAAGGAACATAATATTTGAAAACATAAAATATTTGTCATTTATTATTGTAAGAAATGGTTCAGAATATTACTGAAACATCTGCGTACTTAGATGCTGAAGTTCATATATTTTGCAATTTGATGGCGCCAGAGAGAGCGAGGAGGTAAGTAGAATAATTCAACTTCCATAATCCACCTTGTATTCAATTTGTATATCTTATATTGAAAATAAGGAACATAATATTTGCTAACATAAAACATTTGTCACTTATTATTAAAAGAAATGGTTCAGAATATTACTGAAACATCTGCGTACTTAGATGCTGAAGTTCATATATTTTGCAATTTGATGGCGCCAGAGAGAGCGAGGAGGTAAGTAGAATAATTCAACTTCCATAATCCACCTTGTATTCAATTTGTATATCTTATATTGAAAATAAGACACATAATATTTGCAAATATAAAATATTTGTCACTTATTGTAAGAAATAGATCAGAATATTACTGAAACATCTGCGTACTTAGATACTGTAGTTCATATATTTTGCAATTTGATGGCGTCAGAGAGAGTGAGGAGGTAAGTAGAATAATTCAACTTCCATAATCCACCTTGTATTCAATTTGCCCATCGTATATTGAAAATAAGGAACATAATATTTGCAAACATAAAATATTTGTCACTTATCATTGTAAGAAATGGTTCAGAATATTATTAATAAATCTGAGTACTTAGAGACTGAAGTTCATCTATTTTGAAATTTGATGGCGTCTGAGAAATCGAGGAGGTAAGTAGAATAATTGAACTTCCATATTACGTCTTGTATTCAATTTGTCCATCTTATATTGAAAACAAGGAAAATAATATTTGCAAGCATAAAAAAATCTGTCCCTTATTATAAGAAATGGTTCAAAATATTACTAATAAATCTGTGTACTTAGAGGCCAAAGTTCGTGTATTTTGCAATTAGATGGCGCCAGAGATAAGTAGAATAACTTGAACTTCCATATTCCACCTTCTATCAATTTGTTATTTATTGTAATAAATGGTTCAGAATATAGCTGATAAATCTAACAACTTAAAAGCTGAAGTTTATATATTTCGCATTTTAATGACACCAGGGAGAGCAAAAATGTAGAATAACTACAACTTTGACCTTATTAAGTTTAAATATCTTGCATCAAATGTGTGGAAAATAATATTTGAAGATATTTTATACCTGTCACTTATTATTGTAAGAAACTGTTCAGAATAGGGTAAAGTTACATTACAGAAGCCTTATTTTTTCGCCAAATTTGGCGTTCTTTTGTAGGTTATTTTTGACGTCAGTACTCGACACTATTCGAGAAATTTCAGGATCTTCTTGGTGTCGCCTTGGTCAGGTTATACTTTTTTGTTCTTATTATTTTCTGGGATTTAGAAATTCAGTTATTTAGAGTTTAGTTATTTCGGTTCTTACTTTTTAACAATTGTTAAAAATCATCAGGATATTCTTAGTGTGGGAAAAATATGAAAATTAAGCCAGAAGAAGGGTTAAGAGAGGGATTTTTGTTTGGATTTGTCGGAAATCTGCGGCTGCTAAAGTTTGCGGATCTAATAAGTCGATTCGGGAGGGTTATTGGTTCAATAGATCTATATTAACAATGGAAGAAGTAATGCTTTTAACATATAATATTAAGAAGGGGGGAGGGAATGTTAGAATTCCCCACATGTTAGATTTCTTATAATATTAGTGCTTTTTTATTAAAGTTTAGTCTTGTTAATTGTTAAATTGTTATATTTTCAAACATGCAATGTGACCACAACCATGTTTTTTTTTTTTTTTTTTTTTTAATTTTAGAAAACGCGTACCACCGCAATGTTTTTTCTTGGTGATTTTTCAAAACACCCGTTTTTTCTGTTGGTCTCTCCCCCCCCCAAAAAAAAAAAAAAAAAACATGGCGGATGGGACCGGCGTCTATAATGCATCTGATCCCAGAATATTACTAATACATATAACAACTTAAATGCTGAAATTAATATATTTTGGGATTTGATGGCATTAGAGAGAGCGAAGAGGTATGCATAATAACTTCAACTTCCATATTCCATGGACATTTTTAAATAAGATGTAAAATAATATTTGCAAATATAAATTATCTGTCACTTAATATTCTAAGAAATGGTTCAGAATATTATTGATATATTTGAGTACTTAGAAGCTGAAGTTCGTATATTTCGCATTTTAATGATATCAGGGAGAACAAAAATGTAGAATAACTACAATTTTGACCTTACATCTTGTATTAAATTTAACTATCTTACATCAAATAAGTGGAAAATAATATTTGAAGATATTTTATATCTGTTATTGAATATTGTAAGAAACTGTTCAGAATATTACTAATAAATATAACAACTTAAAGTCTGAAATATATATATTTTGCGCTTTGATTCAATTTGTCCCTCGAATATTAAAAATATGGAAAATAATGTACTCAAGTATAAAATATCTGTCACTTATTATTGTAAGAAATGGTTCAGAATACCAAAATTTATATATTTTTCTATTCAATGCCATTAGAAAGTATGTTTGTGAACACTCTCTCCAATTTCTGTCTTACATTTCTTTCCAAACTTATCAAAATGATTAGAATTATCCGCTAAAAATTTTTATTTACTCTCATAACGAGCTTCATGTAACAGTCCTTTCGCACAAATGATTAACTTCATTTCTACCCATGCATATCCCAAAAGAAAAATCTACTCAATTTTAACAGAAAACATTTTTCTTCAAAGTTAGTTTTTCGTTTATTCGAAAACGTAAACAACATTCATTCTAAAACTTTCGATTTTAATAACTGGAATATTTTGTTCCAGGTAATTGGATGCACTAAAGTTTGAAAGTTGGATAAGTATTTCGGGATAATTTTTAAAAAATTAAATACCGTACAAACGAAAGGTTTATTTCTTAAGGTGGAATTAGTAATTTTTATCATTCAAGTTAATCGAATAAGATTGTAAAAACTATGTTAGAGTTTGTCACTCATAAAAGAAGATGATTGTAATCTAAACATAAAATCACCAAACCTATCTAATTTTACAGTAAAAGTTATTTAAAGAATATCAAACTATTGGTAGGAAGAAAAAAACACGTTATTATATATATATATATATATATATATATATATATATATATATATATATATATATATATATATATATATATATATATATATATATATATATATATATATATATATATATATATATATATATGTATATATATATATGTATATATATATATGTATATATATATATATGTATATATATATATATATATATATATATATATGTATATATATATGTATATATATATATATATATATATAATATATATATATATATGTATATATATATGTATATATATATATATATATATATATAATATATATATATATATATATATATATATATATATATATATATATATATATATATATATATATATATATATATATATATATATATATATATATATATATATATATATATGAAATAACTTACTATAACGTCCACATAATTTATAAAATACTGAAGTCATCACTATATTATTGAATTAAATGTAGTAGCTGAGTATATTAGTGCAGATTTACCAAAACATCTTTTATTTATAACACTAGATAACACACAAATACCCGTAGGGAAAAAGAACACAAATACAGAAAATATTTGATGATATATTACATCGCGTTCTCAAAGCAAAAGCCTTGAAATCTGTGTACTAGGTATTTTTATTAACTGTCGGAAGGAATGTGGCTCCAGGAATGATGTCATTCGGTAACCTATCATTTCATTTTAACTACTTCTAGTTTATTCTAGAAAGTGGTACTTCACAGTGAGCGGGAAAAATTAACTAACGGGGCTGAGATTCTAAATATAAGGTACCAAGAAATGAGCGTATATATATATATATATATATATATATATATGTCAGGTTTGGGAATGTTAAAGTTAGAAATTAAAGTATTCGTTAATAAGAAGTGAGAAATGTCTTTGGGAAACGTAAGAATACGAAGGAAACCCCGTAATCTTACGCTTCAAAAATGGTTTTTCCCGTCCATAACAGCACTATAGAAGTCCAGAGAGCACTAAATTCCAGGAGAGAATTGGCAAATTTTGTGGGTTGGTGACTTGCTGTCCAATTGAATATCCTATTGAAAGAAAATTTACTAAGGTAGAAATTGATGTTCGAATAAAATTTTAATGCCCAGAATGGATGTTTTTCTCATATTAATTCGCAAGCTACGAGACAGAGATATTTTAAGTCATATATATGTATATATATGATAGACTTTATATATGTATATCATATTCACAGATTTATATATATATATATATATATATATATATATATATATATATATATATATATATATATATATATATATATATGACCGACCGACCGACTGAGCGCTAAATTGCACAAACACACACACACATATAATAGACACCTTTAAACAAGAAAACGAATACAGTTCTACTTTAGGAAATAAACTGATAGTATGAATTTCTATTCTCATAGAACTTTAGATGGCAAGTTATGTTTCAAACAAAAATCATAAATGCATCTCTGTTCATTATTTCAATCATTATAAGAGAGTTTAACGAAATGGAGAAAATTTGAGAAAACGAAATCGAGTTAGAGAATATTATTATTATTATTATTATTATTATTATTATTTTGTAAAATATTTTCGATTTATTCAGGATACAACAAACAAAAATCCTACATGTATCATATTTTATCATTCGAATCAGTAAAAGAGATAAAAACAGAAAGAAATCATAGTACAGAATATTATTTTTATAGTATAGTCATATATGTGGTTTTACAATAGGATCTGGTGGAATAATTCATGTTTTAGTGCACTTAAAAAATAAATCAAACTTTCATTTAATTATATAGGGATTGCAGAGAAAGTAAAACACCTATTAAAAACGGGTCATAGGAAGGAAAAATTTCCTGAGGTAAGAAATTAATGCTCATTAAAATATAAAAATGGCGAAACAATAGTGTTTTGTGTAAGAACATATATGCAGCCAGGATAGTTACAACTATTCGATAATAATTTAAGAAAGATATATTTCACAAAGTGCTGGAACTATATTAGAAAAAATTTACTTCTGAGAAAAAAATTTTGAAATTAAAATTCGTACAAACTGATTCATGGCACAAATCCTTTTTTCACTATTCTAACAGCTGAAATAGCATTTCATTTGATAAACGAGAAAAATAACGATACTCAAATTTGAATAAAATATACTGTATGATGTGAACTGATATGATAACTTTCAGTTGTTATAGAATTTTTGATTCCAAATTATATTTCAAATATAAAACCATAAATGTACCATTTTTCATTATTTTAGTCATTTTAAGAGAGTTAATTTAATTTTTTGTTAAATATTTTCGATTTCCCCAGGATAAGCCAAACTAAAATCTTAAATGTATCGTATTTTATCATTCAAGTCTCTAAAAGAGAGAAAAATTGAAAGAAATCTTAGTACAGAATATTATATTAATAGCATAAGGCATATAAGTGATTTGTCAATAGGAACTAAGGAATAGTTCAAGCTTTAGTGCACTTCAGAAATAAATCAAAACTTCATTTCTTATATAAAGCCCGTTGAGAAAAAAAAGACCTATGAAAAGGGATTTTTAAGAAGAAAAATATACCTGAGGTAAGAAATTAATGCCCACTAAAACATGAAAATGGCAAAACAGTAGTGTTTTGTATAAGAACAAATATGCAGTTAGGCGGTTTCAACTATTGAGAAAAATTTTAAAAGGCATTTCACAAAGTATTGAAACTATATTCTAAAAAATTTAAATCTGAGAGAAATATTTTAAAATTTAAATTATATACAAACGTGTTTCATTGAGCAAATAATTTTATTCTCTATAACTGTCATATAATTTAATATACGGCAAAAATAATATCAATATTTGAAGAAAGTCATTCATTTTAATATAAGAGAAAATTTAATACTTGGAATATTTGAAATTTCAATAGTCACAATAATGAGACACATTAAAACGATAAAACGAAAATAATTCTAATGTATGATATGAAATGGTGTAATAACTTTCCATTTTTATAGAATTTTAGATTTCAAATAATCTTACTCTCTATAACTATCATATCATGTGATATACGGTAAGAATAATAATATTAATATTTGAAGAAGGTCATTCAGTTTAATATGAGAAGAAATTTAAAAGTTTCAATAGTCATGAGACACGTTAAAATGATAAAACGAAAATAATTCTACTGTATGATATAAACTTTATAATAACTTTCGATTTTTATAGTATTTTAGATTTCAAATAATTTTTTTGCTCTATAACTGTCATATAATTTGATATAAGGCAAATATAATATCAATATTTGAAGAAAGTCATTGAGTTTAATATAAGAGAAAATTAAAAACTTGGAATATTTGAAGTTTCAATTGTCATGAGATATCTTGAAACTATGAACCGAAAAATAATTCTACTGTATGATATAGACGGGTATAATAACTTTCCATTTTTATAGTATTTTAGATTTGAAATAATTTTATTCTCTATAAGTATCATATAATGAGATGTATGGTAAAAATAATATCAATATTTGAAGAAAGTCATTCAGTTTAATATAAGAAGAAATTTAAAAGTTTCAATAGTCGTGAGACACCTTAAAACTATAAAACAAAAATAATTCTACTGTATAATATAAACTGGTAGAATAAATTTTTGATTTTTATAGAATTTTAGATTTCAAATAATTTTGTTCTCTATAACTCTCATATAATTTGATATACGGCAAAAATAATATCAATATTTGAAGAAAGTCATTCACTTTAATATAAGAGAAAATTTAAAGTTTCAATAGTCATGAGACACCTTAAAACGATAAAACAAAAATTATTCTACTGTATGATATAAACTGGTATAATAACTTTCCATTTTTATAGAATTTTAGATATCAAATAATTTTATTGTCTTTAACTGTCATATAATTTGATATACGGGAAAAATAATATCGATATTTGAAGAAAGTCATTCACTTTAATATGAGAGAAAATTTAAAACTTGGTATATTTGAAGTTTCAATAGTCATGAGACATCTTAAAAAGATAAATCGAAAAATAATTCTACTGTATTATATAAACTGGTATAATAACTTTCGATTTTTATAGAATTTTAGATTTCAAATAATTTTATTGTCTATAATTGTCATATAATTTGATACACGGGAAAAATATCAATATTTGAAGAAAGTCATTCAGTTTAATATAAAAAGAAATTTAAAAGTTTCAATAGTCATGGGACAACTTGAAACGATAAAAGAAAAATAATTCTACTGTATGATATAAACTGGTATAATTACTTTCCATTTTTATAATATTTTAGATTTCAAAAAAATTTATTCTCTATAACTGTCATATAATTTGATATACGGCAAAAATAATATCAATATTTGAAGAAAGTCTTTCAGTTTAATGTAAGTGAAAATTTAAAAGTTTAAATAGTCATGAGATACCTTAAAAACAATAAAACAAAAATAATTCTACTGTATTATATAAACTGGTATAATAACTTTCGATTTTTATAGAATTTTATATATCAAATAATTTTATTCTCTATAACTGTCATATAATTTTATATATTGTGAAAATAATATTTGAAGAACGTCATTCAGTTTAATATAAGAAGAAATTTAAAAGTTTCAATAGTCATGAGACACCTTAAGCTGATAAAACGAAAATAATTTTACTGTATGATATAAACTTTATAATAACTTTCGATTTTTATAGAATTTTATATTTCAAATAATTATGTTCTTTATAACTATCATATAATTTGATATATGGCAAAAATAATATCAATATGTGAAGAAAGTCATTCAGTTTAATGTAAGGGAAAATTTAACAATTTCAGTAGTCAGGAGACACTTTAAAAAGATAAAACAAAAATAATTCTACAGTATGATATAAACTGGTATAATAACTTAGAATTTTTATAGAATTTTAGATTTCAAATTATATTTCAAATTAAAAAAATCATAAATGCATCGGTTTTTATTCTTTTAGTCATTATAAGAGAGCTTAAGAAAACGAGATCACGTTACAGAATATTATTTTTGTGTAAAATATTTTCGATTTACTCAGAACATTAGAAACAAAATCCTAAATGTAGCATATTTTATCATTCGAGTCCGTCAAAGAAAGAAAAACTGAAAGAAATCATAGTAGAGAATATTAGTTTTATAGCATACGGCACATAAGTGGATTGTCAATAGGAACTGGTGGAATAGTTCATGCTTTAGTGCACTTCAGAAATAAATCAAAACTTCATTTTATTCTATAGGTGCTGTTGAGGAAGAAAATAAAAAAAGACTTCTATTAAAAATGGGTCATAGAAAGGAAAAAATTCTTGAGATAAGAAATTAATCTCCACTGAAATATAAAAATGGTAAAGCAGTAGTGTTTTGTATAAGAACATATATACAGTCAGGGGTTATTATCGTATGAGAAGAGTTTTAAAAGGATGCATTTCATGAACTAGTAGAATTATATTAAGGAGATAAAGTACCTTTCGGCATTCAAAATATTGATCATCAATACTTTATAATTCGATTTATCATGAAACAATTTTTTAAAATCTTATTAGATTAAAGTTTTCAATTTTTGTCATGCAATGACGTCTAGGAGACGTAGTCATTTCATGTACTAATGTAGATTTTTACGTCCTAGACACGTAAAGAACTGTCTCCGGTAGACCTCGTGCAGCATAATAAATCATTCAATTATTTAACTCGTCTTTCAATTCTGTTTCGATTGACAATTCCAAGATTTTAGTTCTTAAAAAATAACATAAGACGTAAAACATAGAAGTGTAAAAAATGGCAGTTCCTCTAAGCATTTGAAAATTATTATGAAATACTTCATACTTTGCAGAAATACTAATTTATTTTATGCCATTACTTAATTATTGTTCATTGACATCATATATGAATCTCATTCAGTGTTCAATAGCAATGTAAATTCAAAATAAAGTGTTCTGTTTATAAGGTTGCATATAACTTTTAGGCTGATTCGAATTTCGCTTCCTGTCATTGAAATAAATATAATATAAAGGAAAAGGAACAAAGTAAAATATAAAGATTCCATGAAGATATTTTTTATTTAGTACATATTGTTTAAATTGACGTAGTCGATTAAAATATAAAATTATTGAGCATTGTTTGATAAGTAGCATTGAGATAAACATCATTTTAGTTAAATTAGCACTTAATTAAATGCATTTTTCAGGTGCATCAAATTTCATTTTATTTTTATGTCAAAGAGACAATAACGCTTTAGTTATTATGAAAATATTTAGTTTTGTCATTAAAATAATATTTAATATATAACAAAAAATATGTATCAAAGAAAGAAATTAAATTCACTTACCTGCTAGATGACATTGTCAGAAACTAAATTTCTATATCAAATTGAAGTAATAGTGTCTACTTTATTCTGTAAATCTTAAAATTTTTAAGGTATAGGGCATTTTAGAATTAAAAAAAAATATGTTGAGGAGTTGAAAATTCAAAAGAAAAATTAGCCTTTATAATGCTGTAAAATAAAATACAAAAACATATCTCAGTTATTTTAATGTTCGTATTAAAATAACTGAGGTTCACAGAATATAAAAGATAAAAAAGCTTCTATTTGATACATAGAATTAGTTTCTAAATTTCTAGTTACATACGTTATTTTGAAGGTTGGAGAATTTCTAATTTTTCACTTGGTGTATATATTTTATGTTTTAAAAAATGTGCTGTTTCATATAATAAAAATAAATAATTTTTATACAGTTAGAATCTTAATGATCTAGGAAAACAATTATTCTAACCAGACAAAAAAATTATATTGTACAAAGTTTTATGTGAATTTTATATGGAATAGGCTATAATAACCAATATTTTTCAGTTCGAAAGGAACTATGTCAAATAAAATGCTTAAAAGAAGAGTGAATGCGTAAATTTACAATATGAAATTTCAGATTTCAAATCAGTAAGAATGAAGTTCTAAATAGTTACAGCATTGAAAAAAAAATGTTTTCTAGCACATGGAATTAGTCTTAGTGCTACGTGTATTTATATCATCAAGCTGAATGACCACCAAAGAGGAAAAGCACATCTCTTCTGTACCAGAATTCATGGATGTAGAATCCAACGGCTTTTAGTAGTAGGTCCCGATCTCATTATACATCGTGTAGCAATATAGTTCGACATAGCACTCCAAACAAACAGATAAAAAATCCAATTTATATCAATGGATAAAATAAAATATCTAGGAAAATAGAACAATTTATTTTAGTCTTCTTGGTTTTATGCTGTAGCTTATATCACAGTATTAAATAAAATGAGTAGGACAATAGTGTAATCTATTACAGTATTGATTTTAGCTATAGCTTATATCACCGTATGAAATAAAATCAATAGGGCTATAGAGTAATTTATTACAGCATTGTTTTTAGCTATAGCTCATCGTATGAAATAAAATCGATCTCACAGTAGTGTAATTTGTTATTACATTTTTTATGCAATAAATTATATCAATAGGACAATAGAGGTGTCTATTATAGCATTGTTCTGTTGTCATAGCTTGGAGTAATAGCTCTACATGTTTCCTATAAGAATGTTAGTCAAATTGGGACATACTTGTTAGAGCCGTTTTTGAAAGGATAAGAACAATTACTCCAATAGCATGATTCGAACCCTTGTACTACGGTATAATAAGGTACCGACGTACCAGTTTGCCAATCATATGGTTGACAACAGGACTGAAAATAGAACGATACAGTTTGGGGCTATAAAAGTTCGCCATCTACTATTGCGAACTTTCCATTACGAGTCCATTACGCAACAGTGTGTATCTTATTAGACTAAAGGAAGATTTGAGAAGATATGAAAAAAAAGTTAGGAAAGTTCTTACCATGAATATACAGGTATAAAGTAATCCTAAAATAGAGGCAAGGAATTAATATTTGAGGTTCTTATGTCACGATATTCAGGCAAATTTCGAAAATGTTCCTCCTTACTTTTATCATAAATTTTTAACATACTCAACGTGAAAACAGAAAATATTAGGCAAATCCGGTTACAGTCAATACTATAAGCTTGAAAATGCTCTTGATAGTAAGAATGTTTCTATATGACAGTGAATAATTGAATTTTTCTAACTAGACCTGTATTTCTGGATAAGTAAATTCATTTTGAAAAGTTCCTTAAGCTGATTATGTTTTCCAACGGTTATCCGACTCAAATTCGTTGCGTAATGTCATCCATTTTTTGCCTTTTTCTAGTCGTTTTCAGATATAATTTGCTTTCATATTGGATAAACTTTCAGTATTGTGTCTTTTAGAATGCATACATTTAGTTGTATGAGTAATGAATTCTTAAATATGCTCATAGATACTCACGAAAGCTTTGTCTTCAACCAATTTATATACATGGGTATATCGAGTGGAGCGAAAGACAATTGTACATGTTAATTAATTCAAACTTTATGCTAATTTACTGAGGATTAAAATCCTGAAGCTAGAACTCATGTGAGTTTTGAATATTTTTTTAAATATAGGAAAATATACGATGAATAATCTGTCTATAAGTTTTCTGTACAAAGAATGTTGTTTAGAATCTATGTTGTTTTCATTTCATCTACTAAAATTTCGTTTATTTTGCTTATAAATTTATGTATACCAGTTTGGAAATTAAAATCAAGTAATTAATTATCCTAATTATTGAAATTAATTAGCCTAATATTAATTATAATTATCAGCATTTAGAAATTGTTGTAATTTCATTAAGGTACTACGCGATTTTCTTTTACCAGAAAAAAAATCTAACTATTACCAAACAATATTCAGAGATAACAGAAATATTTGCATAACAAATCAAGATCAATATTGTAATTAATATTTTATCAAAAGCATAAATTAATAAGACAAGTTTTATATATTCTTTTTGTCTTCAGCATATTTTATATGTATAAAATTTTTCAGTAAATTATAATGTATAGCATCAAAGAAAATGTAAATATCTTATTTTAGGAAATGGGATTCAAAAATTATTCTAAAGGCCAAAAGTTTTCTATACAAAGAATGTTGCTTAGAATCTATGTTGTTTTCATTTCCTCTACTAAAATTTCTTTTATTTTGCTTATAAATTAATATACACCAGTTTGCTAATTAACGTGTCTAATTATAATTTGGTAATTAATTATCTTAATTATTGTAATTAATTAGCCTAATATTAATTCTAATTATCAGGATTTAGAAATTGTTATAATTTTATTAAGTACTACCCGATTTTCTTCTACCAGAAAAAAAAATCGAACTATAACCAAAAAATATTTAGAGATCACAGAAATATTTGCATAACAAATCAAGATCAATATTGTAATGAATATTTTATCAAAAGCATAAATTAACACGACAAGCTTTATATATTCTTTCTGCCTTCAGCAAATTTTATATGCATAAAATTTTTCAGTAAATTATAATGTATATCATCAAAGCAAATGTAAATATCCTATTTTAGGAAATTTGATTCAAAAATTATTCTAAAGGCCAAAAGATGAAATATTCACAAAATGAATTGAATATTTTGTGTAGGTGGTTTAAAAACTTTTTTATTCACCGTAAATTTTCCAATCAGATTTCAATGTATCAAAAAAAACTCACTTTGTAAAAGTAAATCTTGTTTTTAATCTCCATGAATTGAAATAAGAATAATTACCTCGCCGCTGCGAAACAAGCATTTGGAATAATTTCTCTTTTCTATCAATTATATTTTGAGTTATGCGCAATAAATAGTAAAGGCTGATTAAAGATACGTTTTTAAATATATACATTTAAGCTCATTCATTTTATATTGCTTGTTAATTTAAAATATCAATTGCAGACGTTAAGAATTTATTTAAATATTTGCCAGTATAGCTTATCCAGACATTAATTACAATTTGAATAAAGTATTAAAATAATTTTAATACAGTGATTGTATCGTGAATTGAGATTTTATTTCTCGATAGTTATTAACATGAATTTGTATTTAAAAAAAAGTGTAAAAGGAGATTTGAGGTGTGCCGTAAGTGGAAATAGTCTTGTCTATCGTAAAAATTTAACACTAAGTTTACGGTACTCTTCATTTTGACGTATTTCGAATTTTACAAGGAAAATTAGAAAAACCTTTTGCATTTTTATTTTAGCTCTTGTACTGACTTTTCTTCATTGAACTAGGTAAATATAATATTAGATTGTTAAAAATGAAATCCACTATTTTTTTTGGTATATGGCTGTAGAGATCAATATATCGTAAAGTATCTATCAAGCAATTTCAAATTTATGCTCGTTGATAAGATGACATTTCACACTAAACATTTTTTTACGGTTTTTTGCTTGGTAAATTCAGTTGTGAGTTACAGGGTGTTAAAAATCTAAGTCAACACAGAGAAAATTCGATACATTTTACAATTTTTCTTTGATAAAGGCAAAAATGCAAGCCAGGCGGCAGAAATTGTGAATGGTGTTTATGGAGCCGAAACTGTTACAGCTAATTACGTGCAAGTTTGGTTTCGTCGATTCAGTACAGGCATTTTTCATGTTAAAGATGAACGTCGCACATGTAGGCCCGTCGTCGTAAATGTCGATAAAATCACAGAAATAAGCGAAGTTAACCGGCATATTAGTAGTCTTATCATCGCCAAGGAGCTAAAGATCGACCATAAAACAGTTTTAAATCATTTTCGCAAAGTTGGATTAAAAATGATGCTCGATGTTTGGGTCCCACACCAATTAACAACCAAAAATATGATGGATCGAATTTTCGTCTGCGAAGCCTTGTCCAAACGGAATGAAATCGATCCATTTCTTAAATGTATGGGGACTGGGGATGAGAAATGGGTCAAATACGACTATATTGTGTGAAAACGATCGTGGCCAAATCGTAGTGAAGCAGATCACACGGTGGCCAAATAAGGACTAACGGCCAGGAAGGTTCTGTATATTTGGTGGGACTGGAAGGGAATCATTTATTATGAGTTCATTCCGTATGGCCAAACACTAAATTCAGATGTCTACTGTCAACAACTGGACCATTTCAAGCTAGCGATTGACCAGAAACGGCCAGAATTGACTGACAGAAGAGGTGTTGTGTTACATCAGAACAACGCCAGGCCACACACGTCTGTAGTGACTCACCAGAAACTCAGGGAGCTTGATTGGAAAGTTTTAATGCATCCACCATACAGTCCGGACCTGGCACCAAGCGATTACCACCTTTTTCTCGCATTGCAAAACTTTCTGAGTGATAAAAAATTGGGATCAAGAGAAGATTGTGAAAATCGATTACTAGAGTTTTTCGCCAATAAGGACCAAGACTTCTATTAGAGAGTCATTATGGAACTACCTTTAAAATGGCAACAAATTATACGACAAAACGGTGCATATTTGACCCAAATCGGACAATCCGAAACATGTTAAATAAAGTCATTAATTTCACGCAAAAATAATGGAATTCTTTTTACCCAACCTACTATATAATGAAGTCTATTTTCTTTAAAAGTGTTGAAATATAGAAATTTTCTATGTAGTATATGTATATCTTCGTATATGCATCAATTTAACGTGATCGTAATAAAGACAAAATTTTTAGTGAATTAGTTCTACTCGTGCAAACATTACAAAAATAATAAATAGGAATGCACCGATAATACTTATATTCGTTATCCGATATTTTTTGAAATGAAACAAGCAAAAAGAACTAAATGCAGTATGTCCATTGAAATCAAAGTGTGAAGCGATATTTGTATGTTTTTGTTGTTTGGTTTGTGTATTGAAAAATAAAATACTAGCACTTTTTGAATTAGTGATATTATTGTGAACTTCGGTATTATCTCATATTTTTATTTTTTACGTATAGTGTATAATTACATTGTTTTCTGAGTGTTGTTATATGTATTCGTTCATGAGTCAAATTGACGCGTATTCGTAGAGATAGGTATATAAGAAAAGTCCGTAAACCTAATGTTAAGTTGATCTCAGAGATATTAATGAGTTAAGAAATAAAAATGGGAAAAAACAACAATAGTTACGAAGAAAGTAGAATGTCATATAAACTGCTATTTAAGCAGTTTATTTAACACAATTGTCATTATATTATTATTTTTTTAATTTTAAAATTTATTTATACTTTAACCCTTTAAAGGCCATTTACACAAACTCTTTGATATTTAATAAAATTAGTTTATAAATATTACCTATGAACCTTATAAATGCAAAATGTATTAAAATTTTTATTTGCAATCCTTAGAGGGGTTTGCATTAGAGGATAACGTAAGAGGGATTGAGGGAAGGGGGGTTAACTGACAAACCTATCCCCTTGTACAGCATGAACATAATACTTTTTAAAATTTTAACTATATTGGAAGAAAAATAAATAAGTGTTCTTAAAAAGTATAATAAATAAATAGTGTTAAATTTATAAGTATTATTTGAATAGATATTTTTGTTTGGGTTCATAAGTGAAAAGAATAGAATTACTAACTTTCCAGGTACATCAAGTTTAACTACATATATTTCGAAAGAAAAAAATTATTTATTTTTTTAAAAAATAGAGAAAACAAGTTTTACCGGTGGTTTCACTGCGGAACCACTGTTCGCTAAAGGGTTAATGGAAGAAAAATTTCAAAAATTTGCATTGTAAACAATTTTATCGACAGATAAATTGCTGGCTGCAAGTGTTTTGAACCATCTGCTTTATTTATTCACTTGGTAAAATACAATGATGATTTTAAGCTTAAATACTAAAATTAACGTTTATAAAACACTAATACTACCTATTCTACTTTATTGGAGTGAATACTGGGCAATAACTAAATTACCTGAAAATACATTATTAACCTTTGGGCTTAAACTTTTAAGAAAAAATTTGGTATCGTCCAAGAAATTAACAGTTAGAAATTTTTGTTCAACTTTGAAATTTACCAAAGGTATAAGCAACTTAATATTGTTAAATTTATAAAAAACAATAAATTATGATGCCTTTGACATTTATTCAAATTTGACAATGAAAACCCAATAAAAATCTCACCTTTACTAATTTCATTGGAAACAGAAGACTAAAAAGACTACTTGTTAGGTGAATCAGCGAAGATGGACTTTAGTCCTTTGAATAAAGGAAACTGGAGGAGCTTAGCTATGGATAGAACCAGACAGAAACAACTATTAAAGAAGTCTTTGGCCTATAGTAGGCTGTAGGGCCTTGAATGGAGAAGAAAATACAACGATATCATTCATGTAGTGTCCCTATAACGGAAATTAACATCAACCCATAGCGACAATTTCCTTTATTCTGTGATGTCACGGGATACGATTGCGTAAGAGTTGTTAATATCAAACAATGATTTCCTGTTGGTATCAAAAAATGTTTTAAAAATTTAGGAACTCTTTAACAAAACCTTTTGAATTTGATTAAATTATAAACAAATGAGCATTTTCTTATACAGACATAGAAGAAGATAACTGACGACATACTTTTACAGTAAATTATTTCATTTATATCCAACCAAATGTTTAGTGCAAGCAAGTCATATAGCAATTTTTCTTTTGATTTACAATCAATAGTTTGCATTATAATATTGAGATTTTGAACAGAAAATTTACTTTATGTTAAAAATGTAGCTTATATTACTCATATTACCTTAGTTTTCTATTGTTCATAGAATGTTTAAAATCGGTTTAGTATTTCTGGAGATTACTCTCTATATATAAACAAAGGAGCGACTTTAACTCTTAATAATATAATTTTGAACAACCTTATGTTGTTGCAATTTATCAATTTCACATAAGAATTATTTTGAAATATATATTTCAAATTTAGAATGCCAAAAATTTTCTTAAATAAGTTAAATTTACAATATTTAGTTTTGTTTTAAGTTAAAAAATTAAACCACGCATACACATGTTTAACTTTTACAATTAAATAGCACTGTTTTAAAGTAAACTTTCTTTTCAAAATGAGTATAGATAATGATTTTTCTTCCATAGGTTAACATACAGTATATATATTCAATATGGTGGTTATCATTTTACCTTAATGGGATATTAATGACGTAATAAAGCAACTGACAATAACCACAATCCGATATCAAATCTTTTCCCAGTATTTTAATGCGGTACCATAATCACTGCATTAATGTAACGTTAACAGAATAAGGGGCATTAATGAATCATTAACTCCTCAATAGTTTCATTAATACAACATTAAGACAGTGTAAAATAGCGACTGACCTGCAAACAATCAGAATGTAGAGTCAAATGCAGTCAATAAAATTTGTGAATGCGACTTAAATGTATCTACATTAATCCAATACGGAAATGGATGGTATTAAAGAATTTAGTTTAATTCCTAAATAATCTCAAATGGAAATCCAAATCGCTTTTTAAATTCATGACTTAATTCTATCAGTAAAGTCATAGTCTTCTTTTCTAAAGGATAATTTTGAGAGTTATTACGGAACTATTATACGCATTGGATAGAAACAATAACTATTCTCTATTTTCTCTATTCAAAATTAATGATTCATATGTTATATAAAACAGTTATATGGATAAATATTTATAAAAAATTATGAGAAATGATGCGATACAATATGCCGTAGAGTAATATATTTATTAAACAGTAAGTAGTTAAAGTAAATTAAATATATTATTATTTTCTATAATTCACTGGGAAAAAGATAATACCACCAAAGCATTATAGTAGATTTGATGGTAATTTTTCTACACCCGGCTGGATTCAAGCTACCAACATTCCAGGAGGAATAATCGGTTATTGATTATTTGACATTCGTGCAACCTACGCATCCACGGTAAACTTGTGAATCCCCATTGCACCCATTTATGATGAAAATTTGGAAGATCGCATTCTTAAAGGAGTAGCTTTCCATTTATCTAACACGCGATGAAAACGAGGTAAACCTTGATGAGCTTGTTTAATTGATTAATCAGGAATGGACCGTTGACCATGGAATACGATACATAAATAATGATCAGAATTTACTGGGACTCTTTCTGCCAACATTTACATTATCAAATTATACATTCATTAATTACCACCAAAGCATTATAGTAGATATCAGGATAACTTTTTTCTATACCCAGCTAGATCCAAGCTGATCTATATCCACTTCTTGGACGAGACACTGCTAGAAAGTGTCTGTGACTTTATAAGATTTCTTTCTCTCTACATATAACGAGGAACATTTTTAGCTCTCTTCCATTACAAAGGCCGAATGTTTGGGCGCTGCTCTTTTGGTATTGGAGTCTTCAGGTTTGAGTTCCATTACGGGTATGGATGTTCGTAGTCATTTGGAATCAAAACAGAAGGTACCACTCTAATTACTTTTTATGTAACTAGAAAGTAGACACTAGCGGTCGAAACCAAACACCTAACCCAGGATAGAAAAATTGTCTTTGTTAATTTCTGAATGTCAGTAGCAAAATCCTGGCAATGTCTAGTTCCATCAAGGTGTAGTATGAATGTTTTCCTAATTTACTCCTTGTTCACGTCAAGTTTAGGAATCAGAAAGGAATAGATCACGGAATGGGAGCGTATCGGTCAAGCTCGCACAGAGCTGTAATGAGTTATGGGAGCAGTGTGAAAGAACGACTTTGCACTAAAAGGGGCTATTTTAATGAGAAGCGCTCCCGAAGGGCATAGAGAAGAAAATTTCAAAACAAGTGATTGGCAAGGAAGGAAAAACGTTGGAGCCAAGTAGGAGTTTGAAAACTTAAGGAGAGGATCGAAGTGACGAGAGAAGTGCAAGGATCCACTAGCACCAGCTCGTCCCGTGCGCCAGGAGCGACACCACAGGAGGAAAATTCCTGCCTGATCATTTGGACCCACTGAAGATCGACACCGCCCCGCAACCACCACCAACGCGTCCCGTGCGCCCTTACTGACACCGCGTGAGAAGTCTGCTCCTCTGTTGTAACGGAGATAAAGATAAAATAATATTTACAGTCACTTAATATTCCTTTGAAAAATATAACCTGGTGATTAGTAATAGTTCATTATAAAGAGAATTGTAGTAATCATGCTTAAAATAAGATATAAATAATTATGAATGATATATGGTAAAGCAAAGACATTTTTAAATGAATGAAACATAATAAATATCTGTATCTCACTATAAAGTATCATATTTTTACTGTGTTTTTCCCTTGTAACCGAACACTGGTGTAGAGGTTGTAAGTACATTACAACAGTCTAGTTCCATCAAGGTGTAGTATGAATAATCTATTGTTTTCCTTACTTATGTTCCTTGGACAATCAAAGAAAATGAGCCATAGGCTGCTGAGATTAAATTAGATATATGAAGAAATAAGTGTGAAAGAACGACTTTCAAAGTGGTTTCATAATTAGAAGCAACAATAAGACTGTACTTGGGCTGTCACACCTGAGGAATCATTTGAAAACTTGTAGAATATTGTGACCATGAACATATTTCCGTTCTATAAGAAACACTACAAATTTATTGAGCACCGTATAAACATTTAAATTACGAGATCGCTGTCTTTGCCGACTGAGCAACAGATGCTATGAATTATCTTTTGTTGATTAATAAAATAACTCTGTCAAAGAACTCTGTTTTTCATGTCCGAAAAGTAACAAGTCATGCTCGTTTGAAAAAAGTTCTGTTGACACCAATGATTTGAAGTGTCGTATCTCTACATAAAAGATAAAACTTATATCAAGATTTAATTTATAAAATTTAATTCGGACATTCTCTATAGGGAAAGCATAAAAAATCCATTTTAATAAAGAAGAAACATAATTAAAACAAACTCCTGTTTCTAATCCACATCCGAATAACTACTTCAGAATTGTTGAGCTATTGGTTAAAATGTTTTAGGACTGTATCCTTATGGGGAAAACTGTGTCAAACACAAGAATGTAGGAATATTTCTTTGTCTGAAATTTTAATTGAATAATAGAAGAATATTTAAAGAACAAAATTGAATAATAGAAAATAAATATGGCAAATAGGAATTTTTATTTCATTAAAATAATTCGACGTAAACGACAATTTAGCAATATCAGATTATGAACGTGATTTAAATTGACAATTTTTATGGTTACTTGCCTATAAGAAATAAGCTTTACTTACCTCCGTATGGAAGATTTAACTGCTTTGTAGCTTTGAAAAAGCTGTATGTTTTTCTTCGTTTGTCAATTTATTTTCAAGATCAGGTGGGTTTTTTTATAAAAGTTTTTTTTATATTATAGCTGAAGGGTTTTTATCCTATGTAAGATTCCTTGCAACTTTGCAAGTTGTACACATCGCAGAAGCTAAAGAGGTTTAACTACAAATTTACGTCTTTTTATTATTATTACTTAGTTGACAACTGGTCAGATTATGCTAAAAATTTTTTTATAACGAATAATTAAAAGGTCAAGAATTTCTTTTTCGAATAATAGAAATAAATATGGCTATAGGGAATTTCTCTTTCTATTAAACTCTATACGACTTTAAACGAAAGCTATAAATTGGAATAGAAGATAAGTGGAAATTTTAAAACCATATTTACTTCACTTAAATCAATTACATTTGATAGACAAAATCTTAAAAATTTGCTCATTGCATTGTTTATTTACAGAAATGTAATGTTTGCTGAAATTCTATTAATTTGGTGGAAGGGGTACGGTCAAAGTTTTTTTCAAACGTTCATTAATTTATGACCTGCTTAAAATATATTCTGAATGACTGTACACATCTAGAAGCTAAAGAGGTTTAAAATCGTATACTTTGAGTGACTAATCACTTAGTTGACAACTGGTCAGAATTAAAAACTCTCATTTTATAAACGTAAACGAGATAAATGTTTTTAAAAAACCATTTTTGTATATCTATATAAATTGATAAAAAAGACGGTTACATAAGGTTATTTTTTCGTAAACGGAATGTAAGAAACTATCAGTCACTATAGTTTGGTGATTAAAATTTTTTGAGTCTGTACATTTTATACTAGCCTCAATACTGAACGTTTCTCGGGCTTTAATAAAAAAGAAACCTGTAAATTAAAAAAACTAGCATATTGCACTCAGATGCAGGTCCTCGAGAGCATGTAATATAGCTTAGAATAATTAATCACGATTGAAATGAAAAAAGAGTATAAAAAATTATATCTCCAGTATGACCTTAAACATGGATTAATATGACCACGTTAAAATGTTGACTTCTTAATCATGTCAACCTGTAAAAACCAAGGAAAATATCTTTAAGATTTATCAAGCCATTTTAAAAAAGCGAATAGACAGACGTGCAGAGGATAATATAATATGAGCCCAAAATTGCAATTTATTTAAAATTATGAGACAAGTAATAAGTTTGCAAATAGTTTTCGTTCTGATTAATCAATACCAATTACATGTTTTAGAGAGAAGAAAAAATTTTATTTCTAGTTGAAAAATTTTATTCATTGTGAACTTCTTTAAATTACTCTTCTTGTGAATTCTTTTTCTCTTGGTTCATGGATATATAATAATTGATGTTGGAATAATAATCTTCATGATGTTGGAATTCTTTTCACAGTGGTCTTCTTTAAACTTTTTTAGCTGAAACGTATTCTCAATTTGATCCATTGATATATATTACATGTTTTAGAAAGAAAAAAAAGCCGATTCTTTAAGCAATATGAACATTTTTCTTACTATAGTCTTCTTTCCACTATTTTAGTTTTAAATTGCTTTTCATTTGATTCATCGAGATTTATTCATTATTTTAGAAAGAAGAAGAAACCTGATTCAAGAAGTGAGATGAAAATATTTTATGCATTGTGAACTTTTTAAATTACTTTTGTTGTAAATTCTGTTTCATTTAGTTCATCAATATATAATAATTGTTATAGAAAGAAAGAAAAATCTACTTCATGATTTCAGAATTCTTTTTACAGTAGTCTTCTTTAAACTTCTTCAGCTGAAACATGTTCTCAATTTCATCCATTGAGATATATTACATGTTTTAGAAAGAATGAAAACCCCATTCTTTAAAGGATATGTGAATTTTTCTTACAATAGTGTTATTTAAACTAATTAAGGTGCCAACTGTGTTTGATTTAATTTATCGATATCTATTAAACGTATTAAAGAGAAAGAAAAATCTGCTTCATGATTTCAGAATTCTTTCACAGTGGAATTCTTTAAACGACTTCAGCTGAAACATGTTCTCAATTTCATTCGTTGAGATATATTGCATATTTTAGAAAGAAAGAAAACCCCATTCTTTAAGTAATATGTGAATTTTTCTTACAATAGTCTTCTTTAAAGTAATTAAGGTGGCAGTTGTGTTTGATTTAGTTTATAGATATTTATTAAACGCATTCAAGAAAAAGAAAAGCAGAACTTACGATATGTTAATAAAACTTTTCATTACAATCACTTTAATTACTATAGTTTTAAATTGCATTTGATTTGATTCATCGAGATTTATTGCTTTAGAGAAAAATAATGATAAGCATAATTCGTTAATGAATTGAGCATTTTTTTTCACTGACATCTTCTTGAAACTACTTTACATTGAAATAGTGTTCTGTTTGATCGATTAAAATATATATTAATTGTTTTACAATGAAAGTAAAAGCTGATTCTAGAAGTGATGCGGGAAAATATTCAATACCGTAATAGATGTGTAAGAGAGATAGACTCTATCGATTTCTGAAAAGGGGCGTAGTTTTGTGTGGAGCAAATTCACGTATTATTCAATACTCAGAAACCCCGGGGTCGGATTGAATATGCATTGCAAATCAGCCGCCCTTTATCACAGCCTGCCCAAATAGGGATCTACAGACTTAACCCAGCCATAAGTAGCTAATTTGAGAACACAGATATGCAAGGGATATATATATGTATACACACACAGGCATAGAGCTGGTATAGAATTCACGAGCAATCGAAAGTGGAAGGGGGAATCGGAAGAATTAATTACTCTGGCATCTTTGGATAACGAATTTGCGAATTTTGGCAGGTGAGTTGGAGAGATTATTAGTTGCATGGGGGGAGGGGGTATGAGCTTAAAGATATATAATATATAATATTCGGGAACTCAGTTTCAATAGTTGAATCTACGGTAATAGAAGAGTGTTGTTTATTCAACTACGACATCGTAAGGAATATAATACGGGTTTTACCACATCAATGAACTAGTTATGAAACATTGTGTTAACTATTAAGTTTGAGTAAGCTGGGGAAATTTATGGCTCAGTTTACGTCGGGAGAAAGGAAGGGATAAAGTGATTTAAATGTGGGAAAATTATATATGTTATCAGAAAACA
Organism: Pardosa pseudoannulata; assembly: GCA_032207245.1. Classification (NCBI taxonomy): domain Eukaryota; kingdom Metazoa; phylum Arthropoda; class Arachnida; order Araneae; family Lycosidae; genus Pardosa; species Pardosa pseudoannulata. The sequence goes on along the minus strand of CM063498.1, from coordinate 22,363,564 downwards.
CACACACATACATATATATATATATGTATATATATATATATATATATATATATATAGTGTGTGTGTGTATGTATGTGTGTATATATCCTGTCTGTCTGTCTGTATATATATATATATATATATATATCTTAAATTACCGTCCACATAATTTAAAAATACTGTATAATAATGTAGCCGAGTTGAATGATTCAGACTTACGAAAACATCTTTTATTTAGAACACCAGATAAGACACAAATCCCCGTAGGGAAAAAGAACACGAACAGAATATATTTGATGATATATTACATCTGGTTCTCAAAGGAAAAGCCTCGAAATATGTGTGTTAGGACTTATATTAACTCCTGGAACTGGAGGGGCTCCAGGAATTATGTCGTTCCGGTAACCAATCACTTTAGTTTAATTACTTCTAGTTTATTCAAGAAGGTAGTACGTCACAATGCGCGGGAAAAAATAAATCAGCGGGGCTACGATTCTAAATTTAAGGTGCCAGAAAATGAGTGTTCAACACTATATTTAAAAAAGATGCATTTTAGAATTTTACTAATATATATATATATATATATATATATATATATATATATATATACATACATACATATATATGTATATACATATAACATATATATATATATATATATTATATATATATATGTATATATATATAATATAATATATTATATATATAATATATATATATATATTATATAAAATATATCTATGTATATGTATCTGTGTGTATAAAAGATATTTTATCCTTAAACACTAACCGACTGAATTAAAAATATTAAAATAATTCTTTGGTGATATCAATTTTTGACGAAACTTAAAGAATCTTTTATTTTATACTATTGAACTGGTGAGCACGAAAACACCAAAATTAATTCCTTCTCCAATCAGACTTCTTATATAACTTTAACAATTAGTTTTGCTTCCTCCACGTCATCACATGACTAAACATTAAAAAAACTTTTTGCTGGCTCACATACTTATAATTCTGTAGTACCGAATTTTCTCTAAAAGCCTTCCGGTGAAGATGCTGTAATAATCTGCATTTCTCTTCATATAAAGTTCTTTGTTTTCTACTTCGGGTACGTTTTCATTTACGAATGAATCTAAGCAAATACGGATTCTCTTATATTTGAGGTAAGTTGCTCATCTCATCTCTCTCTCGGTGTGTGTGTGTGTGTTTGATAAAGAGAGAGCGTAAAAGAGAGAGAGAGATAGAGAGATGCAGACAGAGTCATAGAGGTACCAATAGAGATAGATAGGTAGAGGCGTGTATATATATATATATATCTATATATATATATATATATCTAGAGAGAGAGAGAGAGAGAAGGAGAGAGAGCAACAGAGATAGAGTGATAGAGGTAAAAACACAGCTTGAAAATTCTGAAAGTGATCGTTGATAGAATATGCTCAATATCCGTTGTTTCCAAAAGGAAGAAAACAGATGAGGGGCGGTATCCAAAATTTCATATGTTATTAAGAATTTCTAAAGAGTAATTGGGTAAATACGTAATATATCTTTTACTGCATGATATTTTAAATCTGAGGCTGTCATAAAAGCGAATGTTTGTTCTGGCTGCGGAAGAAACATTGATACTGCTGTTCGCAATATACTGTATGGATATTTTGTATTTATATAAAATATTATATTTGGATACAGCCCCTCATCTTTTTGCTTCCTTTTGGAAACAGTGGATTTCGAACTAACTTATTTTATTGACGATCACTCAGAATATTCACGCTGTGTTTTTAGAAATTTCATAAAAGTTGATCTATATATTTAGCTAATACATAATGCACATCACATTTTGATCGCATTTGCGTATGCTCAGTGAAGCATTATTTAGTAAACCTGTTCATTTTTCATCCAATGTTTAATATTTTTTAATTTCGATTGCAGAGTATTGTGTACAGTGTCTTTTGAGATGCGTCCTGAAAATAGTATTATTTGATATTGAGAACTCTGCAAATTATAAGCAAAACACTTGGAGAAATTTGGAATTGTTTTTATAAAAACCTTAATTTCCTTAATTAGTTTAGATATTCAACAAAATGTCTAAAATCGCAAGTGACCGGCCATCATTGGCAATATAGTGTATATCACATTGAAATTAGCTACTCTAAATAAAGAAAATTATAATCTAATTTCTATTATAAAACATAACTAATAATATCTTGTATCCCACTAATGCAAAAATGACAACGCTTGCAAGTTAACCTTACTTTTACTTATCTCTAAAACATATGATGGGATCAAAAATCATGCATTTTACCAGTGTTGGATAGTAAACAAAAACTGAAAATGCAGGAGTGAAAAAGTAAAATGTGAGACATTTTAGTGCTTTTACAGAGAGACGTAAAAGAGAAAAAAAAATAAATTGCTGTAAGGAAAAATTTCTGAGAATTGCGAGCTACAAAATAATATTTTCTCTTAGACAACCGTGCACGCAAACTTTTTCCAAGAAAAAGGTTGTATTATTATTTTTTCAACAGTATGATGTGTTTTTGTAGAATAACAAGGGGTAGATGGTAGCAGGTGAATAAGATTATATATTATTTGTTTGAAATGTAACTTACAAGATTAATAATTGAATTTGATCTTATTAATAATGAAATCTATACATCTATATGTTAGACAAAAAGCAACCTCTTGGTTTATGTGAATATTCACCAAATAATAAATTAATGAAGCCAAAACTTTTTGAATAAAGGATAGTTAGCAGTTAAATGTTTATTTGAAGAGATGGAATTCCGTTAACAATTTCTTATTCCAAATGTCAATGATCAAGTTATTCGGGCATCATCGTGCTGCCGAACACTGAGCCTACACTTTCCCTGAGCGAGGGATAGTGTGAATATTACGTACTTTTTGAAACTGATTACAAACGACCATGAACATTCATCCGTAAGGGGATTCTAACTAAAGAACTCTGGTATCGAAGAGCAGAAACCTAACTAGTCAGCAATCGTTTGTCTGCCAATCATTCGATTCTTCTATTTTTATATTAGGACGTACTGCTTAAAACTGATTACCAACGACCATCAACATTCATCTCTAGTGAAATTCGAACCTCTGAATTCTGGTACCAAAGAGCAGCAACCTAACCAGTCAGTCATAGTTTGTCTGTCAATTATTTGATTCATCTATTTATGTATTAGGACGTCCTGCATAAAACCGATTACGAATGACCATGAACATTCAACCATAATGAGACTCAAACTGCCAAATTCTAGTACTGAAGAGCAGCAACCTAATTAGTCGGCTGTCGTTCGACTGTCGATCATTCAATTTGCCTAATTCTGTATTAGGACTTACTGAATAAAACCAATTACGAATGACCATTAATCTTTTGAATTCGAGGGCTCCAGAGTGGAGCCATTTAAAATTTGTCTTCAAACTCGAGGGCTCAGAGACAATGCAAATAATTTTCAGCTTTTAACAGAAGAACAAAAACAAATCGTAAAAACTAATTATTTTGCATTGTCTCCGTAGCGGAACCTTTGCGTTTGAAGAAAAATTTTAAATGGCTCGTTCCGGAGCCCTCGAGTGCAAAGGTTTTAACCATTTGCACTCGATCATAGTGAAATATGAACTTCCGAACTCTGGTACCAAAGAGCAGTGACCTAACCAGTCAGCTATCGTTTAGCTGCTAAGTATTCGATTAGTTATTTATACATTATAACTTCTGTAAAACCCTTTTTTCCCTGGAAACTATACTGTTGCTAGGAAACAAACATTGCTCTTTTCAAATTACAGAATACCATAACATATCTACCACTCATTTTTTAAATTCACCCTTTCCCCTATCCCAAAAAAAAGGAGTTAATCTATCTACCTAGAAAATATTATTAGTTCTTTTGGTTTTCATACCACAATGAATTACATATTTTTTTTTAAACATCGTACCGTAGACGATGGATAGCATCAATAAGGGGAAATAGTCACTTAACTCCACCTGTAAAACTCTCTTTTCCGTATAAAACATATTACAGCAAGGAAACAAAGATTACTATTTTTTAAGTGCAAAGGAAAATACAATATACATGTCTGGCAGAGGATTTTTTTAATTCCCCTAAATAAAATGGTTAGCTGTCTATTTTTTGAAATACTATTAGTTCGTATTATTAAACATTAAAGCAGTTTTATTATAGTTCATTTAACTATAGTAAAACTGTTCGAAGCACAACAATGAAATAAGATTTATTAAACTTATAAAGACATGATAGATAACATTTGTGATTTGAAATGATTAGTTTTTCTGAACTTCAATCCCTCAGCCATATTTTCTTTTTCGCAAAAACCTATTTCCCTTAGAAAATAATATATTACTTTGAAGAAAACATTATCATTTTAAAATTACAGAGTAATCTTAAGATGATAATGTTTACTATTAAAGACAACTACTGTTTTGCTATTGCAGAAGATAGTACTAAATAAAAGTTTGCAGTTACTCTGTTTTGTTAGATCATAAAAAAGAAAGAGTTATTTGACAAATTACAGAATGTAATTAAAGCTCCTTATTATTATTTAACTGTAACAAAAATTTAGAAAACTCCACAATAGTATAAATTTTTCGAAACTATCAAAAGCATGATATGTATTTTTTATACACACATATAATACAAATTTATACACAAAATATAGATTTAAAAAGTAGTGTTAGAGCAAACTTTTTCATTCACTTGCAAAACGTTCGGAGTCTACTGTTAATGAAAAGTTTTCGAAATATTCTTGTATTACCTCTTTTTTACTATATATGAATAAATTTTTATATGTAATTAGAAGATAAATGACTTTGAAATTTAATAAATTTAAGCACTATTTTTTGTGGCTTGACTGAAGAACAGAGTGCCCCCGCCAACTTGGCGATAAACTTCTGAGTATGGTAGCCGAACATTTTCGCCTGATCTCGCCGTCTCCAAACAATATTTTTTATATCTTAATTTATATTATATTTGTATCCAGATCTTCTCGTGGAACCCATTTTTTATATATTAAATGTGCGTAATGCTTAAAAATGTTAGATATAATGAGCCATTAAATGTTCACTATGGCTAATTTTTAATAATATGGAGCTGTTGTATTAGTAAACTGTTAAGGAATTAATTGCCCATAACTCTAAATGCCCCCTTTCTTAGTTGTTTTGGTTAATTAAGAAAATGTATATTATTCTATTACAATGAAGCGAACTACATCAATTAAAGTCACCCAAATAGCAAGGGATACAATGTTGTTCGGATGAAATACCTTTGTGTTTTAGTAACATCGCCAATAATTTCACCAAATTTGCCAAGGGGTACCCTATTCTTCAGTAGTACCGTTTTTGTGACATTACACACGTAGACAGATTTTTAAACACAGATATAGCTATTATATTACAATCGGAATAATTTTTAAAAATACTGAAATTTTATTTTTTTTAAATAAAATAATTTTAAAGTTTTAATCTGCTTTAAATATTAGTAATTGAAATCTTGAAACAACAGCTCTCTTTTCTGTTTGATAAAATATTGCGAAAATATTTAATAATTATAAAAATAAATATTCCTTACATTAAAAATAAATTAAGGAAAATAATAACTAGAAAAATAAAATATTTAACAATTAATCAATTAAAATAATAAGCTATGTCTACAATTTTATTTATATTTAATTTTTTTTTTTATTTGTCAAGAATGAAACGATTTCCTTTTACTGAAATACTTTTAAAAAATAAAGTACTAATTGAATAAATGCTAATTGGAATCTCGGATTAGCAGTTCTTTTCACTGTTTGGCAAAATAGTGTGGGAAATAATTAATAATTATTAAAGCGAAAACTTTTTAATAAACAAGTAAAAATAATTATGAAAATAATATTTTTATCAATTATTAATTTAGAAAATAAACCACGTCAACAATTTTAATTAAAAAGAAGCGACCATTTCCCTTTTACAGAACTAAGTTTAAAAAATCAAATCTACCCGATATAATAAGCCTTATGCATAAGACTTTACAACACGCAGGTTTATGTTACTATGACCAAAAGCTTGTTTACAGAGAGAATTTCGAAACAAACACTCCTGGTATAAACTATCCTCACTTCATTTAACACGAAATTTCGCTTCTGTGGGCCTTCCAGCAATATTAGGAATGAGTTATTATAATATATGCGGGGTGAGACATACAACACAAGAGAATATATGAAAGTTTGAAACGGGAAAAGAATTAGTCAGGATGGAAGTGTTAAATTCATAACTAATATTTTAAAGCATGTGGATATTTTCAATGAGGGATTAGAGTGTTGTCTACATTCTCTGGGCGTGGAAATACAAGCGGAGATATGTTTATGGAAATGTAGGAAGGGTAAATTTCGACTTGTTATTCTGCGAATTCAAATAATAGTATGACTTTTAAGTGAAAGTTTCAAAATTGTATGAAATATGAACTGCTTGGTTTTGAAAGGGGAATTCTGGCAAATTTGAAATTTTGGTGAAGAAGAAAAATATCAATAGACTATTAATATATCAATGGATCCTAGGATACATCAGTTTTTCAAATTGATAAAAATGAACCTCTTGATGAGTGTCATTTTTTATAATTATTTAAATTACCTACTTGTATGGAATCCTAAACGAAATGAACACATTTTTACATTCAAATTAAGAGCATAGATACATCTATGTGTTTCAAAATGATAAAAATGAACCTCTTGATGAATGTCATTTTTTTATAATTATTTAAATCACCTACTTGTATAAAATCCTAAACGAAATTAACACATTTTTACATTCAAATTAAGAGCATAGATACATCTATGTGTTTCAAAATGATAAAAATGAACCTCTTGATGAATGTCATTTTTTTATAATTATTTAAATCACCTACTTGTATAAAATCCTAAACGAAATTAACACATTTTTATATTCAAATTAAAAGCCTAGATACATCTATGTGTTTCAAAATGATAAAAATGAACTTCTTTATGAGTGTCATTTTTTATAATTACTTAAATCACCTACTTGTATAGAATCCTAAACGAAATGAAAAATTTTTTTTAGACTGTAGGTGTTCTTTTTTAAAAAAACTAATTGGTACATATATTATTGAACTCTTATAAATTTTTGCTTTGAAATGTGTTTTGTGTATAAGTCACTATATATTTAATAAATAAAATGCTTAGTGTGGATGTATATAAATTAAATGACATCAAGTAACTGATATCTCGGAACCATAGTAATTTTCATTATTTGGCAAACTATTATGGGAAACCGTTTTTTAATTCCTACTATTATTTCACACTCTCCCTATATATATTTATTTATCTTGTTTAAATTTTCAATCGTTAATAAAATACTTTTTATTCTCTCACTCAAGTTCAAATACATTTTTAAACTTGTAGTGGAGGATACTTGATGTTTATACAGTTTTTCAAATATTAATTTATCAATTAAATTTAATTGATTACCATCAGTCAATGTGAACTTTTGCAATAATGGTGTTCACAGAATCGATCCAATAACAGTGCAATTCCCCGCCAAACGCAGTTACGGTACTGCTAAACGAAGAATATTACCATTAAATCTATCATGGGCGTCAACAGTACATAAGATGCAAGATATCACTGCAGTATATGCAGCAATATATCTAGGAAGAAAACACTTCGCAGGTCAAGCATATGTCAACTTGAGTCGTGTGAAATCAATAGATGGACTATTAATTGAAGAACTGGACTGCTTGAAACTCACTTTAAATGTTCCTTGCAATAATGAATACAAGAGATGGATAGAATGAAAAATTATTGACTACCAACAGCTTCATAAATAAGAAACAAAAAAAAATTAGAAGTGAATAAATAGTAACAAACAAAAATAATAGTCTAACAACATATATAGAAATCAAAATGGAAAATTGCAAAGAAATTTGCTTTCTATTTTGCTACTTAATTTTGTGATCCTGTTATATGTAATACATATTTATATTAATTGTAATTATTTAATAAAAAGTAACGAAAATAAAATTTTTCTTTATTGACCTAAGTATGAATTGACTTTAAAACTTTTTATATATATTACTTGTAATAATTATGAAAGTATTTTAATAATTATTAAATAGGTTTCTTTTTAACTTACAGAGAAACAAAGATTTTCCTTTTACAGAAATTGTTTTTTAAAACGTCAACGATTGCGTGACACGATTGCGCAAAAACAGTACAAACTACAGAAAGGAAATTTAGTATAAGGGTTCTTCGTAAAATCCATTGTTAATTATTTTAATTTTTTCTTCATTTAATTTATTTAATAATGAGTTCATTATAATTTTTTTGTGTCTGGCAACAGTTTTTTTATTAAATTTTGATTTTATATTTTTGCAATCTTGATTAATGACATAATCCTTTCCGTCCTTTTCCTTTTACAGACTATTTCTTCAGAGGATAATTTGCAATATTTTGTAATTTATTAAATTTAATATTATTTTTCATATCCAAGCTTTCTATTGTTTATAGATTCTTTGGAGGAATTAAGAGTTACGAAACAAGTCACCACCCAGCCTTTAGAAGACATTTCTTCCCTTTCTTCTGTAGACAATTAGGTTGGTTGATTAGAACGTCGTGCGGAAGTCACGGGTTCGATCCCTTCAACTTGAAAATTTTATTTATTTCTATTTTATATTATGTATTGAAACATAAAGGTTATTAAGATTAATTTTGTAAATTAGTAAGTAAAGATTTTTGTCTGAGTATTAAGTTCTTTAACCTGCTTTAATTCTTTAATCTACTTAATAATACAGCCATTTCATTACTATACATATATGTAATCCAGGAATTATGTAACTGCTGGACACATATGAAATTATAGCCTCTATTCTTTATACTTGCCCGGGATACTGGCCAAGGAGAAACCTCAGTAACTAGATTATTTAAGTGAATTACAGTTGAGCCATTTTCTTAAAAATAACAGGCACAGTTCGTAGGGAAACTTAAACTTTATTCATTTCCTACTAAAAATGAGATCTTTACCAGTCAACGACAGACAAGAGAAAGACACGAAGAACAGTTTACTCCAACAGAGATGTACCCAAGAGCGAAGACAGATAGAATTTTCCCAAGGGACAAGAAATTCAGTCCGTGAATTCAACTGTTAGATCAGGAGAAAAGCTGATTCATTTACCGGCGAAAGCTGGAAAATGTGTTGAATAGACAGACATTTTGCATCTATTGGAGAGAAAACTTTGGGAAATGTATTGGAAGAATTTCAAGTCGAAGAAACTTATTTGATAAAGACAGTTTGAGGCTGGAAAAACACAGTTTAATGAACTAGAATGCGAGAGCGGAGGTTTATAAGGAAATATTAAAGGGAAATAATTTTGATATATTATATACATACATACACACACATTATATATATATATATATATATATATATATATATATATATATATATATATACACCCAGCTCCAGGCAATCATTAATTCACACACGAAAAAGTTTTTTTTTAGTCAATTCCCTAATCTCGGACAGAATAATTCAGATGCTTTCACACCACCAGATTAACTTACAAATAGAAATAAGCTATTATAGAAACGTTATATAAACGTTATAGAAACGTTATTATTCTTACTATATATAGATACAAATATATTTCAACTATGTATTCATACTTTAAAACTATGTATTAATACCGTAGGTACCCTCAATAGTCCCCTTAAACATTCCCTAATTGGTGGGCAACCTTATATCTAGCGTGTCATCTGCAGAAATACACTCAACTTCTTAATGTAGAAGTACGTTACATTAACTACTGTGGTGTTACAATATCAACTAATAACAACCCCTATCAACCATATATATATATATATATATATATATATATATATATATATATATGTGTGTGTGTGTGTGTGTGTGTATATACATTAATGAGTAGTCTATTGCATTTCCACCTACATTAGGAAAATAGTATTACAAAAATTAACTAAAACTGTGTGGAAAAACTTTCACTATAACTTTTAAATTTCTTTTCTTCACATAATAAAAGAAAAATTCACAGTATTCAAATAGGCTTTCCAATCCCTTGGGTATAATACTACAAGTGTATGTATGTGTGTTTGTGTATATAAAAACTAACAACATGCCTGGGTAAACCCCCTCGAGCCGATTTTTTTCTATACACCTCATAGAAAATATAGGTTTTAATCAAATATGTCTCTTTATAGAAAGAATATTAAAATGACAATGTTAAAAATTTCATAAAATTACTTTTTTTCAAAATTTTCCAAGAGGAAATGAGCTTAAAGTGTATATAAATATATAGTTGTTACTAAACTATCACTAGTAAAACCTATTCTTAACCCTTGAGGTACACCTGAGGCAAAGTCAAATGGTCTCCAAAATAAATTCCTAACCAAGCGAAAGGGTAGAAAATATGACTTTTAATTATATATTTATTTTTTATCTACCTATTTATGTATGTATGTGTACGCATTTATAATTAAAAGCTTTAAATATTTGATTTATGGGCATATTACATTGTGTTTTCTTTGGAACTCATGTATTGGCTTTAGAGATGAAGCTACATCTGTCATGATTTTATATGGATTAGTTATGTTCTTTATTGGATTGTTGTTAAGTTTAATAAAATTATTGGATTTCTAAGGTATCTAATGTTAAAGGTTCAATTGCAGATCTACCTGATTTTCATATTTCATTGAGGAGACACCTGATTTAGTGCCGTCTTTACTGAAATGCCATTTTAACAAAATGTATTATCTTGACAGTGAAAACTATAACATCATAAATGATTTCTCCACGAAATACCTTGTCTGAAATTTCGATATTTTTTAATGCTTTCAATTTAGAGTGTGTGAATTATAAAAATGCCAAGTTAAAAATCGCAGATATAAAATTACAGTGTCATAATGGTGTTCGAGTTTCATTGTTTCTAATTTCAGAATTTCTCTGGTTGTATCTCAAATAACAGTTACTGTTAGAAGAACCATAAATGTAAATAAATCTTTTTTGATGTTAGCAAATATTTCGTGTATTCATCCTAACGTAATTTGAATTTAATCATAGAAATGAAAGAGATAATGTTATATTTCAAAAAGACGTGTTTCAAATAGAATAAGCATGATAGATAAATGACAGGTTTATTACTGAATAATGACACCATATAAATGTTTCTATCCTGAATTGTTAAAGTTCATTACTATTGAGGCATATTTATGCTATAAAATTCTTACATGATGCGAAATTACGACTTGCATAAGTTATTACCGGCATAATATGGCTAGCTATTAAAAATACTGAAATATAAATTATGCATACTTTATTAATTTGGGAAGTAACATATCAAGAAATATTTTACCAATTAAATCAGATGACATTAAATATATTTTTTTTCTGAGCTTATAAATGTCACGATACATTTAATTCCCTATAAATTTCAAGCTGAGTGTAACGATGGCACATGAACGGGTCATACATAATGCAACGATGTAATGTAAGTGACACGTATGAAAGATATTTCTGTAGCTTTTTAAAGCACGAAATATTTGTGTAAATAAACATAGTATACTGTTTTTAAATCAAATTTGAATACACACTTTATTAATTCATAAAGATGTAAATAATCCATAGTAATTATTCTTAGTCGGGAAAAAATTTAGAAGTAATATATAGTAATTAAAAATAAAATTCATTTTCATAAAGACTCTATTACTCCTAAAATCAGACAGAAAAAATGTTTAATTACTCTGTTTATACCTACACAGATAAGAGTAATTTGTTTAAAATAAACATGATCATTCCCTCCAACCCACGTTTTTATTTATTACCCACCCACGCTCATTCCTTTTCATTCTCTCTCTCTGCTCTGTGATTCAAATATTTCTGGAATCGAATAAAAACATTCTCCCTTCATCGCTGGCATTTTTTTTTTTTTTTACTTAAAAGCATAAACAAAACCCACCTTTATAATCAGCCGAAATTATCGTCCCAAATTGTCACTGAACTATAAATGCTTAAATTGTTCGAATGTCATTCAGCAGAACGAAGGAGATCGGTTTCACAATTTCGAAAGAATTAAAGTCCGGCCTTCCCGGCGTCTACCTTTGCTCTGTTGGCAACACGCGGCGTTCTTTGGAACACCTACTATTCTCCCCCGATCTATTTCCTCCTGCCTGCATCGGAGTCCTTGCGAAGGGAAATTTAGGTGACGAATAGTTCCTATCGGCCGCGACAGATGGCGCTAGCGGTACAGAATATTGATCGCTCGGTGTGCGTTAATAAAAAATTAATAAGTGTGCCGGAACAATGAAATACGTGGATGCGATTTATCAACACGCCTAATCGCATGCTTTTTAGTTTATTGCATGCTATCCAATTTCGCTGAGATTTTTGCTGCGTTTCTTTCTTCTTTTTACAGAGAAGAAACGAAGTCAGGGCTGAATTTGAAGAAAAATCATAAATAAGGTTTTCCCCCTTTTCCCGAAAACAATCGTTCAGACAGTACGCGGGGGTGGAAGTGGATAATGTGTAATTAAATCTGGAAATTTCATGCAAATTTATTCCGCAACTCAAGAGAAGTTCTGGGAGAGATTTAAGAAAGGAATCATTTATTAAAATGTATTCAGGGGTAGTCATTTAAGACGGGGGAGAAAATTACCAGGTTGCCTTCAAGATCGACTGGGCTTGCCAAGTTTTCTTGCAATGTACTGTTTGCTAATTATATCAAATTAAAAAGGAAATAACAACCATAATAAATATAAAAAGCATTTTTTTACGGGGATGTGTATGTCTTTATTAAATTAAGCGAAGTAGACAATCACGCTACTTATTAAAAACAAATTCATTAATTTTCTGCTTCCTAAAATTTTTATGGCTCAAGATTCTGCTATTTAATTCTTTTAAGCACTGCCATACCTTCCACAGTATTTGAAGGACATGCTGAAAATGTATCTGATTTGATAGACTATGTCTTTAAATATTTTATAAAGTTATGCTAAATATTTTACGAAATATTTAAGAGCTGTTTAAAACAATAAAATGGATGGTATTGCTTGATTTTAATAAAAAATGTAAAATAAATAATATTGGAGGGTTTTAAAAAGATAAACTATAAGTCATACTTTGGCTATACATTCTTGAAATTTATTGTTAATTAATTATATGAAATTAAAAAAGAAATGACAAAAATAAAAATAAAAATAAACATTTTTTAAGAGGATGTTTGTGTCTTTATTAAATTAAGCGAAGTAGACAATCACGCTACTTATTAAAAACAAATTCATTAATTTTCTGCTTCCTAAAATTTTTATCGCTCAAGATTCTGCTATTTAATTCTTTTAAGGAGTGCCATAGCTTCCAAAGTATTTTAGATACATGTTTAAAATGTGTCTGATTCTATAGACTATGTCTTTAAAAAAATTATAAAGTTATGTTAAATATTTTATGAGATATTTTAGAACCGTTTAAAACAATACAATGGTTGGTATTGCTTGATTTTAATGAAAAATGTAAAATAAATATTATTGCAGAGTTTTAAAAAGATAAACCATAAGTCATACTTTGGCTATACATTCTTGAACTTTATTGTTAATTAATTATATGAAATTAAAAAGGAAGAGATAATAATAAAACTAAAAAAAATTACGAGAATGTTTATGCTTTTATTAAAATAAGAGAGGTAGATAATCTCGCTACTTATTAAAAACAAACTCATTAATTTTCTGCTTCTTAAAATTTTTATCACTCAAGACTCTGCTATTTAATTCTTTTAAGGAGTGTCATATTTTCCAAAGCATTTTGGGGTCTACTGAAAATATATTTAATTCGATAGACTATGTCTTTAAACATTTTATAAAAATTATTAATATTTTATGAGATATTTTAGAAGAACTATTTAAAACAATAAAATGGATGGGATTGCTTGATTTTAATAAAAAAATGTAAAATAAAATGGTGAGTTTTAAAAAGGGAAACTATAAGTCATACTTTGGCTATACATTCTTGAAAGTTACTGTTTATTGTATGAAAATAATAAAAGTAAAAAAAAAATTGTTTTGTACGAGTACGTTTATGTCTTTATGAAACTAAGCGAAGTAAATAATCACGTTACTTATTAAAAAGTTCAATAAATCAATAAATACTAAAAATTCTACAGCTGAAGATTTTGCTACTTGATTTTTTAAGGGTCATACCTTCTCAAAGCATTTTTGGCTACTGAAAATGTATTTAATTAAACCATTGTCTTTGATAAATTTTATAAAGTTATGTAAAATTTTATGAGATATTAAGACTCTTTAAAACAATATGAAATGATTTTCATTATTTAATTACAATGAAAAAAGTAGAAAAAATAATATGAGATTTTAGAAAGAAAAATTATAAGTTGTATTATGGTCAAGCGTTCTTGCAATATAATGTTAAAAAATAAAGGAAATTAAAAATGGGAAATAACAAATTTAATAAAACGAAAAGCAATTTTAAGATTTTATATTTATTAAATTAAGAGAGGCAGATAATCCCTCTACATATTAAAAACAAATTATTAAATCTTTGCTTCATAAAAATTTTGACAAAATTTTGCTCTCTAATTCTTTTAAGGGGTTCCGAATCTTCCAATGTAATTTTTAAGCAAGCTGAGAATTTATAGGATTCAATAGAAAATAAGTCTTTATATATTTAACAAAATCATGCAATAGATTTTTTAAGATATTTAATATCTATTCAAAGTATTATAAAACCATAAAATGGCTAGATTTATTTGATTATAATGAAAAATGTAGAACAAATAATAATGCATTTTTAAAGAGGTGAATTACGAGTCATATTTGGTTCAAGATAACTTTATTTAGAATGCGGATATTAACAATTTAAACAAATAGAATTTCAACAATCAAACGTTTTTGATATAACAGGTTCAAAAACCCTTGCAAATTTTGCGAAAGTGAAAACAGAATAAGTTTTAATGAATGGGTGATTAAAATTACCAACATGTTTAATTATTCGAATTATATCATTTATTTTTTGGATAATGCAATTCTATGCACACACAGAAAAGAAATAGATTTAATTATTGAATGATTTACTTTAATATATGATAGGGATATAACATACAATTTTAAATTCTTCTACATGACTGGCTAGATAGATTAAGACAAAGAAAATTAAGCATTAATCATTAAGTAGACTTTCCTAGTGATAAAAATTTCCTTAATATCACAATTTAATAAAACAAGTGTAACATGAGTTACACTGTTGACCAAGTGACAAGGGCTATGTCAGTGACCCCCCCCCCTTCGACCCCATTGAACAGGAGGAGTGCCTGAAGCG